>JBBPBS010001075.1:11196143-11272746 GCA_037974835.1 Cicer judaicum | reverse complement strand
CAATTATAAGAAGATAATTTATTTTTACGATCAATATAAAATGTCTAAATAATTATTCTTAAAAAAGATCATTTGTTTTTTAAGTAAAAATATAATCTTTTATTTATGTTTAACGTTCAAACAAAAGCTGACATTAATTATTCAATTAAATATGAATTAAATTCTATTTTATATGAAAAATTTAGTGAATATAATTTTTATGTAAAAAAATAATCGATGCCCTAAAATATAAACCTTGTGTAGGAATACCCTCGAAACCTCCACTTATATATTTGAAGTAACTTTTTTAAACTCGAATAATATTAATCATATATTTTTTAATATAGATGGAGAAAGAGATATATGGAGGACTAGAAAGAGAATAAGAATATACATGGAGGACGAGAAGAACTTGTCTCAATTAGCAATGTAGGAATTAGTTCTTTAACACTCTTGAAATAAAATATTAAATATCCTATCAAAAATCAATACAAAGTAGTAAGATTTGTAACAAACATCGTCTGTAATCTATAACATTAATAAAGAAGATACACATATTTAATGTAGTCTACTTTTTCCTCCAAATCTACTCTTAGTGGTTACAAAAGAATTCATTCATATATTAACTCTCTTCTATATAAAAAAGAAAGAAAAAAAAACTTTTCCATACTATTGCTATAACTTATTTTGTTTTTTTTTTCTTCTTATGACTTTTTTTTTTCTACTATTTTTTTTAGTGTTTTTACACTTTCCATTTAACACGATCAAAAAGCTGATTAAGAATTTCAGCAAGGAGATAAGAAACAACAAACATCATTGTCATTTGTTTTATCAACCTAGATGTTTTCAGCATGTCGGTGCTCCATGTTCAGTGGTTATCAATTTATTGAATAATTAGCCAATTGCCTTAAGGATTTCTCACCACATCTAAATTCTAAATTAAGATTTCGTTTCTCACCACATCTAAATTCTAATCAGCATTTGTTTTTTGGTTAATTTAGTTTTTGTCATTAATAGTATCGATAGACTAATCAACGTTGCGTTTCCAACTTTTCATATATTATTAACTATACTACTACTAGTAGTTTATTCGTTGATAAGACAAAATTACGACGACAACAAAGAACTAGAGTCTTCTATTAGAAACAGAGGAAATTCTTAGACCCAAAAGATAGTGGACATTAAAACTAAATGGCAAAGTTTAGTTCAAGTTATGGTACTCAAAATTTCGTTCATGGGAGTACTCTTTTTTGGGTTTTTATTTTATTATCACATATTTCCTTTCAACTTGCAACATGTGGCTCCATAGTAAAGTTTCTTCCTGGATTCCAAGGACCCCTTCCTTTTGTGCTTGAAACCGGGTAAGTCAGTTTTTTTCTAAAAAGAATCTGCAACAGGGAAAAATCTTAGGTTGCGAAACGAACAGAATTTATTGTAGAGTTTTATATAGATAGGTGAAGTGGTTTACATTTTTCACTTAACGATATGGGACTTAGCGTTGAGAATTTTGAAATATCACAAAAAATGGAAAAATTATTAATTAAATAATTTCATATATATACTTGTTGATTAGGTATGTAGGAGTGGGTGAAAGAGAGGATGTGGAAGTGTTTTACTACTTCATTGAGTCAGAGAATAATCCAAAGAAGGATCCACTTATGCTTTGGCTAACTGGTGGACCTGGTTGCTCTGCCTTGTCTGGCCTTGTCTTTGAAATAGGTAACTAATTGCAACTTTTTCTTTCTTTCTAATTGTTCATGACTTTTCTATAGTCTTACAATAAGTATTTGACGTTTATGCTCTACTTAGATAAAATATTGAAATACAAGAAACATAGTGATAATAACATGAAAGTTTTATAATTGAAGTTGAAACCATGAAATGATAATAGAAACATTTTCTAAAAGTTAAGAGAAATTCTTGATATATTTTTACAAGATTGTTCATATGCTAATTATCACATCTATTTTTAGTTTATTTTTTACATTTCTCTTTCTCTCAACCTCCTTCCTCAGGTACTCCTCATCATTGTTGAAGATTTCTAGTTATAATCCATATTTCTTGGAAAGACCTTCAAAATAAATTTGGGAAGATCAATAGACATTGAAAACTAGTGATATTATATGTGTAAGCAAAAATAACTAGAGAGAGTATATAAGAACTAAGATTTAAGTGTACTTTTATCTACATTGCAAGTAACAAGATAGTTAGGCAAAAGAATTGAAACTTGAGATATTGCAGGTCCACTTGAGTTTAAAAAGGAAGAATACAATGGAAGCTTGCCTAATCTGATCGTGAGGCCACATTCATGGACAAAGGTGGGAGTTTTAAATCCAGTTTTTTGCCTTATCAAGTTATATATTTATTTAATGGTGTTTATAATGATTTTTCTTTGTAGGTGAGTAACATTATATTTGTAGATTTGCCTGTTTCCACTGGCTTCACTTATGCTCAAACAGAGTCTGCTGCTCAACGAAGCGACTGGAAACTAGTTCACCAAACTCATCAATTTCTCAGAAAGGTACACATCCAAGCTCTATTGCTTTAAAATCAAAATAATCACATTTTTTCTTTAGCAATAAAATAATGATAACTATGTTATAATTTTTTGTAGTGGTTGGTTGGTCATCCAAAATTTCAATCAAATGAAGTTTACATTGGTGGTGATTCATACTCTGGCATTCCTGTTCCAGTAATTGTTCAAGAAATTGTACAAGGTACAACTTCATGGCTCAGTTTTGTATGGTAAAATTGGTACTTTTTCATTTGAAAAAAAGTTTGGTCGAACATAGATCCTTTATAGGTTAGATCATAGGTCTTTGTCCAGTGATTTAATCTATATGTAGAAGCTAGTGCACACCGGCCTATTTTCACTAATGATTTTTTTGTATATTGCAAGTTTAATTATTCACATATTCCTTTATGTGCAGGAAATAAAAAAGGGGTCCAACCATGGATTAATCTCCAGGTTAGCATTTTAAGGGATCACTCTCTTGTGTTTGGAATGTACTCTTTCAACTTGCTCAATAAAGTACACTGTATACAAATGTGTAAAGTATGTTGTAATTAATATGTGAAAAATGCAAGTAATGAATTTTTTTAATTTTGTCTAGTATAAAACAAAGGCTTGAACTTAGTTATGACCCCTTAACACTCACATCACATACTGCTCATTTGCTCAGGTAGTAAATATGCATTTGATCAAACAAATTGTGCATCATATGAAGAAAAAAATAGTTGGCTATAACGCCTTCTAAATTGATCAAGTTGTTATACAACAACTTCCGGATAAATTATCAAATGATATTTTTTCAGGGATATTTGTTGGGAAATCCTATAACAACTAGAAACGAAAGAAATTATGTAATTCCTTTTGCTCATGGAATGGGACTCATATCTGATGAACTATACCAGGTAATAGAATCATAATTTCTCAATAGTTGATTAAGTGTTATTTTAATAATTTAACTATTTAACGTATTTTGATTCAGACAGTGAGGAGTTGATTTTTTTTATTTTTTTTGAGATTGTTTCAAATGTTGAGAGCTTGAAAAAAGAAAGATTTATCAAAGATGCAAAGTACTAAATTAAAATGCTAACCGATCTCTAATATTTTTCAGTCACTGCAAAAAAATTGTCATGGAGACTATGTAAATGTAGAGACCAAAAATGTTCTATGTTCCAGAGATATCAGCTCATTCGATGAGGTAAATATATGCATCCATCTTCTTTTTTGGTTTCTTATATTCTTTTTTATCAAATTTCACGAGTATTTATATTGTCAAATGAACAATCACAAAGTGAACACCACTCTTCTATTTTCCACAGGCTACATCAGGACTCAATACAGCACATATTTTAGACCTTCGATGTGAGTGGCTTGATGTTGAAGAGGCTCCAAGGAGATCTCTAATTAAGAAATATCCCTCCAAGTTTCTCAATACAAATCTCAACTTGCCGCCCTTATACTGTCGAGTAATCTTCATGTTGTCTTATCAAATAAGAGATACTTTTTCTAAAATGAAAAATAAACAAAAAATATATTTAAAAAATTGATGTATGGCTAAATATTTAGATCATATACATTAACTTTATTAATATATTTTTGTTTATATTTAATCTCAAAGAGAGTTTTTGCTTAATGTTTCCTTTTCATATATTAAATTTTATGCAATGCAATGATAATCTTATTAAATATACCATTTGTTTCATATTATATGTATATATAAACCTCAAAATATATATATTTTTAACTTGATGTATGTTTCCTTTCCACCATTAGAGTTATTCATATTTCCTTTGCGGTTTTTGGGCCAATGATGATAATGTTCGCACAGCACTGCACGTGCGTAAGGTAAGGTATATATATAGTTGATATACACTTTATCTGTCTCAAAATATAAATGAAAAAATGAGTTAAAGAAAATTGAGGTAAATATTTAATTTTTTTGACCTGTTTTTTTATTATATTTTAGGAATTGAGTATATATCGAAGTTAATTATAGTTTTCTAATTTTGTATAGCAGATTTTCACACTTCTTTCCTTTTTATTTTTTCTCCACATTCGCGTAATGGTGTAGGGAAGTATTGGGAAATGGCATCGTTGCACCTATGATATACCTCACAAGAGTGATGTTCCTAATAGCTATGATTATCATGTAAATCTCAGTAGAAAAGGCTACCGTTCACTAATTTACAGGTCAATAACTTTTTTCTATATGTTAATAATATATTGCATAAGATATTACTAATGAATTACTTTTATGATTTCTTGTGACAAATAGATTTTGTATATTTTTATCAGTGGCGATCATGACATGACAGTTCCATTTTTGGCGACACAAGCATGGATAAGATCTTTAAACTATTCCATTGTGGATGATTGGAGACAATGGCGTACAAATGACCAAGTTGCAGGGTATTTACATTTATATAATTGTACTTATATGTATAATAACCATGCTGCATTAATGACCAAGTTCAATTAATATTTGTTTTAATTTTTTTCTAAGTCTAGATATACAAGGACTTACTCCAATCAGATGATATTCGCAACTGTGAAGGTAAATCTGTTTTTTTTTAACGGTTATATATTTCACTTGACTAATGTCCTAGTATATAAATATGAGATACAAAGAATGAACTATTCTTAAATCTTTAGGATTAAATTAAAGAGAAAGTCACAAAAATAAAAATTACATTGTTTATGTCTTAACTAAAAGATCATTTTTTCCCATAATCCCTCCCCTTATATCGGCAATTCTCTTGGGTAATTGGCTATTCCTTTGGGAGTCCAAGGTTTGATAGGTTAACTAAGGATCCTCCCAAGGCTCCTTCCTTTAGGTTTGACGGGTGCATGGAGTGTCACATTTTACCTTTCAAATTATATGCTTGTTCGTACTAGATGAGTGTAAATGTGTCACACTAGATCTTTTAACGCTCATCTGATTTTCTAAGGGGAGTTTAAGGTAATAATTAACAATGCTCAATCGATCAACTCCTATAAAAATCTTTCGTTGGCTTGTCTTAACTAAGTCGGTTAACTATTGTGTAACCCTTTACTGACGTGTCTTAACTTGGACGGTCGTATCAATCTGCAGAACAAAAAGTGTAAAGTTTGAAAGATGTATGTTTGTTTTTTTAGTCGATTGAATTGATTTTTGACATATTTTTTCCCCTAATGTGACTGGCCATAACGATCCAATAAACTCTCAATTTATTTAAAAATTTAGAGTCAGGGGAATTATTTAATTTGAAATTGATATAATCATGCACTAAGAATTTTGACTAGTTTCTTTATTATTGGTTTATCAACTTTTCAGGGTGGAGGACACACAGCTCCCGAGTTCAAGCCTAAAGAATGTTTTGAAATGTTTAGTAGGTGGATATCTAAGAAGCATTTGTAGGAATAATAACAAACAATAAACTTATCTACTAAGTTGCCAATGAATATGTATAACTGATTTGGCACATTCCACAACAACACCACGAGGTAGGTTGGTTTTGTGTCTTTTACAACAACAAACAATTATATGAATCCTTCTAAAGAAAACGATAAGGAAATGGACTATGAAATAATATCCATGGATTGTACTGCTTTTTATATATATATAAAAAAAAACATGACCACTTATTTATTAAATAAAATTATACTTTTGATCATTTTATTTTAATTTATTTATTTCCCTCGTTCCTTTATAAGTTTGCATGTTAAGTTAATTTCTTACATTTGTAAACGTTTATACAATTGAGCAAGTCTCCTGTCTCACAATGCATGAACAACTCAAGATGTAATTACATTGAGACATACAACCAACATAATTACTTTACGAAGAAAGAAAGAAAATATTCAACAACACTCTAATATAAGTAAGATGGGATTTTGCAAAATAAAGAAGAATTAAGAGGCAGATTTGAATTCTTACACCTTATTTTTTTTTAAATAATCACGTTAAAAAAAAAAACTTTCTTCCATTTGTATATTACAACTTTAAAAACAATGAAAAATTATTTTAAATAACCTCTCGTAAAAAATCATTTTGATTAACTGATTTTTAATAAATTTTACTTTTAAAATAATTTATAACAAATAATTTAAAAATGATTAAACGACAAAATAATTTTTTTTTAACTTAATAAGTAACAAAGAGCCGAAAATGATAGTATTTTTTTAAAATCAAAATAATAATAGTATTGGGAGGAGGAGAAGGGTGCAATTGCGGAAAGCCGTTGATTTTGGCGGGTCCGAATCTGCGCACAATAATATTAACATCTCCTTCTTCTCTCTCTCTATCTTTCTCTTTCTCTCTCTCCTCTCTTCTGGATCTGCGGTGACGGCATGGCCACTTCCAATGGCTCTGACGACGGAACCACTCCTACCGAATCGGCGTTGATCTTTCTCGGAACAGGCTGCTCTAGCATGATTCCCAACGTAATGTGTCTCATCCAGCCCTCCGATCCTCCCTGTCACGTGTGCGTTCAGTCATTGTCAATCCCTCCCGACAAAAACCCTAATTACAGGTCCAATGCATCCTCTTTAAACTCCTTAGTTATCATCATCCATCGTTTTCTTGATAAATTATCTTTTCATTTTTATCATAAATTTGCAGATGCAATACATCACTATTAATTGATTATTGTGAAAGCAATGACAATCACAACTATATATTGATTGATGTTGGGAAGACCTTCAGGGAGACTGTGCTTAGATGGTTTGTTTCCCATCGGATTCCAAGAATTGATTCTGTGAGTTGGTTTCTCAACGTTTTTATGTTCAAATTTTAATGTAGATTTAACTTTCTTATTGTATTAAACTTAATTTAGTGACTGACCTCTACTGATATATGCAAATGCTAGTGAAATCAATGTGTTCAATACAATGCTGAAATAAGAGTTTGAATCCATGACCTCTTAGTCACGACTCACGCGTCAACAATTCCAAAATTTTAAATTTGTGTCAAGATTTTCACTTCAAATTAATTTTACTTCATAGTTATTTTTAATGATGTTATAAGGAACTGTAAAAATACATTATTATTAGCCCATAGTCTTCAAATGAGTCCAACAAGTCAAAAACATTTCATTTCAGATGTATGCTGGTAAAAAGTATCTAGGGTATTCCATGAAGAGAAAGAGAAGGGCCATGATGAAAGCATTAAAATATTTCTTAAACAAGGAAACACTCGGTAATGTTGTCATTTCTATTTAGGTAATAAAACTGGTAAGGCGAGTAGACAAAGCAATGAATTGTACCACTACTAATTAACAAAATAGAAATAAAATCTGTGTATGTTACATACTGTGAGAATGTCGATAACCGGAGTTGAGCCCCTTAAATTTTTTAGTTGCCATTAGCTCATTGTGTAATCTGATTCTATGGTTATGTTATGTAAAGGCACATAAAAAATAAGTGTCGCACAGAAAATTTTACATTCTCCCAGCCCCAGGGAAGAAATTCATTTTAGGGAAAACAGCGTATATAAATGAATCATAAGTAATGAAGTATGGTAATTGTTACTGATCCATGATATTGAAGAACATTGATTGTTTACAATATGTTTTTAGCCTAGTTTTTCTTCCTTTTGTCTACATTACATTCCTTGTAAGTTGTATTGACCTGAAATTTTCATTCTTTGAGAATAAAGAATAAGTTATTGCTTGGTTGAGTTGCAGATTATTTTGACTCATGAACATGCTGATGCAGTTCTTGGATTGGATGATATACGTGCTGTGCAGCCTTTCAGTCCTACAAATGATATTGATCCCACCCCCATCTACTTGAGCCAGCATTCAATGGATAGGTACCTCTAGTGATTGTTGCTTATTTTGATATTTAATTAGCTTGAATTATATGCACCTTCCCTCTATTCTCAAAACCTACATAAACATGTCTTAAGATTATAAGGCCTTACAAAGTAACCCTAACTATCAGATAGTCTCAGAAATAGTATCAAAACCATTACCGTTAAAATTAATTATATTACTTGCTTAAACTATAAGTTCTGGTATAGAATTTGTGTCCTAGATAAATTCATTAACAATAAAATTCAGCTAATCGAATCACTTATTATGAAAGTTAATCTGTTAAAAGGTATTGCTCTCTAATTTTTACTTTTTGATATAGATGATATAATTCTGCTGCTGTCCCAGGATAATTATGTGCAATATTGCAACTGTGTGAGTCTTTGACATGAAACCAGTGTGCTGTCTGCACTTCCCAACCACTGAACTGAGATGCATGTATATTTGGGGAAATTGTTTTGATTACAATGTGACTATTTTATAAGCAAAATGAAAAGTTCTTTTAATTGTAAGAGTACAAGGAGTACTAAAAAAATTCAATACTAAGTCCCAAATCAAAAGCAGTAAGCACAACCGGTAACAATAGCCAATTGAAACCAGTAAAAACAAAAGCCAAACCAAAACGTATCCTAAAATCAGATTGAGCAGAACAAGTCTAGCAAACCAGTTATATATTTGAGTATATGCGTTGATCACTTAGCCCATACATTAGAATGTGACTCCTATCTCAGCATGAATTGTAATGCACCTATTCTTTGATTTTATGGGCCATCCTATGCTCTCAAGTAGCTGAATTCATGTTTCAAAACTTTGCAACAGCATAGAAGAGAAGTTTCCTTATTTGGTTCAGAAAAAACGCAAGGAAGGACAAGAAATTCGAAGGGTAGCTCAGATTGCTTGGAACATTATTGAGGACGACTGCAATCAACCATTTTTTGCATCAGGATTAAAATTCACTCCTTTACCAGTTATTTGCCACTATCTTTTGTCCTTATGTTAAGAACACAATACCCCTTTTGTACGAGGATTTCACTGTTTTTGTGTGGATGTAGGTAATGCATGGAGAGGATTACATCTGTTTAGGCTTTCTTTTTGGTGAGAAAAGTAGGGTGGCATATATATCTGATGTTTCAAGGATTCCTGCGAGTACAGAGTATGGTAGGATTTGAATTACCTTACCTTCATGCTTGGACATATGCTTTTCTTCCGTGCTTTCTCAAAAATTTGGACTATAAGTGTGTTATGAGATGACTTATATATTTGTTTTATCATTAATGGGGTTTTGTTATTTATCTATTGACCGAAAAAAGAATGACATATCATGTTGTGATTTAAAGTATGTTGTTGTCATTGTAATTTGGACAGGACTAATTCCTTTTTAGATTGCCAAAACATCTTCAGTCCTAGAAGACATGTCTCATTTTTTAGGTGTCTATACATAATAAGAAAACCCTCAGTTGATTTATGATTTTTGACATCTAACATTTAGCAATAATTTCCTTTTTTCAGTCATTTCGAAAAGTGGAGCTGGACAATTGGATCTTCTAATATTGGATTCTTTGTATAGGGTCAGTAGTTCTGTTTTCAGATGTTTTGTATAGGGTCGGTAGTTCTTTGTGTTGGATTCGTTTTCAGTAGTTCTGTTTTCTAATACAAGATAGTAAATGAGGAACAAAAGACAAGGATAGTGCAAATGACACTAACCTTTTTGGTTCCAGATGTTCAAGGAACCTAGACTCTCATTCCAATTTCCACTCTAAAACCAAAGACAAGCCTCTTGTTTTTTTTTTCTCTCTATTGTTTACATCCTATCATCTATGGTTTTCTAACCAACCATTTAAACTACCTAATCGGGTGGAATTATCCAACATTATGTCTCTTTGTTTTTTGTGTCATTGCAGACTGGATCACATAACGTTCACCTTTGTTTCCCACAGGTTTGTTTTCAACTTTGCCAATTGATAATTACACTATCTCACTGGAGGTGAACTGTTATTAATTGGTAATTTTACAGACTCTTGAAACTGTGAAGAGGTTGTGTCCAAAGAAAACCCTTTTGATTGGAATGACTCATGAGTTTGATCACCACAAGGACAATGAGTTTTTGGCAGAATGGTCCAGAAGGTATCCATTTGTAAAGTATTAACTGTTGCTAATACATTTAGTAATAATTGACCTAACAATCTGATAGTAGCATGATCATGTAAATGTAATATTTATCTTTGTACTCCTATGGTATGCTGTAGATTTTAGAAAATGAGAGTTAACTCTTCTATGATTGTGCTTAGGGAAGGAATTCCGGTGCAGCTTTCCCATGATGGTTTGAGAGTCCCCATAAACTTATAATAAGGAAAGGTAAATCCCTTTGGACCCAAATCTACTTTTTTGTCATCAAGAACAGTACACCAAGAAGTAGGATGTGAATTCCTCATCATGACATGATCTGCTGCATGCATTTTTGTTGATGTCTCATTTTTCATGAGATAATATTATCAGATTTTTGTTTTGTATTATTTTTGCTTTATTTTGTAAAATATGCATTAATAATTGTGGAGTGATGTTGAGAGGGTGTGTTTGTATATGGAGATGAATAGTGAATAGGTAGGAAGTTGGGTGTGGAGAAAACTGAGTAGGATAAAAGATAATTTTCAATTACTATAAGAAACTACACTTTCACTTAATCATGTTTACTTCAAAGATAATTTGCGGTTTAGAGTGTAAATAAGTGACCCTGCACTTTTCCTGGATCTGTATTTTTGTGGTCCCTAACCATTATGAAGTAATATAAGCTCTAGTTTTTTGCATCTTAAAACAACACACCCTTATATTAATACTGATAAGTGATGCCTTTTCTCGTCCCCTTCTATTCCTTTATTAGTAGCCGATCTTGACTTTCAGTTTCACTGAATATTAACGATTTTAAAACTTAATTTGTGCTATCATTCTCTTGCAGGGTAAAACATGTAACAATGTGTACCACATACAGTTGATCTTAATTAGATTCGTTGGAAGCCTTAATAATATCTTTAAAGAAGATGCTCGGATTCTACAGCAATCCCAAGAATTGACAGTTTTGCTAGAAGGCGGGATTTGTGGATGTGACACTGATAAATTATTATATTATTGTGTACTAGAACAATTTTTTATTGCAAAATTGGGGAACAAATTGGCTAGCAGTGAGTTTTAAGAGATAAAGAATCCACCATATCGTAAGATTGTTTTGCAGGGTCACTTTATGCGCCACTGATATCCAGATAAGAGATGTATCTTCAATCGTAAAGTGATTGTCATAAACTAATAAATGGTCGACTACACATTTGAGTATTTCCCACTGTTTTTCTTTTAGTCTCATCTATTCTGCTGTTGCCAAATCTACTACTTTTTGCTGTTGCCAAATCTACTGTTTTTTTATGTGCATTCTGAACCTTCTCGCATGCTGATTCAAAATGTTTGGTTGATTCTAACTTGAAGTTAGAATTAGTAGCTTTTGACTCAAAATGTTATCTATATATAAAATATAAATTATTTTAAATTTAATTTACTTTTAATTAAAATTAATTTTTTTAAAAAATAATTTGTGTTGTCGAAAAATCAAACAAAAGGAAGGTATTTCTCTATTTTTATCCTTCTCTCTCCTTCAAAATTTTTTTATGTGGGAGTTTCCATGAGAGAGAAGGAAGGAGACCGAAAGATTTATGGTCGGCTTTCTTGATTGTGAAACGAAGGAAAAGAGGTTTGGAGGCAAAGACTTTGAGGACAAGGGTAAAGGAAAGAGAGTACTCTTCTACGATGATCTAGTTATATTGAAATATATTTGTCTTCACTTGACAAAAATTCCTCCAAAACACTGGATAAAAAAAATATAGTGAATATCATTTGAAGAGTTATGATTTTTTTTTATCATTTTCCTCTCTTTAAAAAACTTTGAAAATAAAGAAAATATTATTTATAATTATTTCCTTTTATCATCTCAAAAGATATCCTTTTAAATAAAATGCAAGAGATTTATCTCTACTTTTCTTTCGTCGTTAACTTTTAAACAAAGTCATAGTTAAGGATGAGAATGTCAAGACCTGTGACCTGACCTAGTTATGATATAGTTTGGTCTATTTAATAAAAAAGTTAGACTCAGTTTTTAAAACTTATTTATTTAAATAGATCAGACTCAAACTTATAAAAAAAATCTATTAGGTTTGACAGACTGATTTATATATACTTTATTATTTATTATACTATTTTTTATTATTATATTAGTAATATTATTTCTTATTTTAAAAAAATTATATGAATTAGACAATCACTCATTAATCATTTCATTATTCAGTACTCGCATATTTGGTAACCATTCTATATTTAGTAATCGTTCTATATTCGGTAGCCGTTCAATAAGTCAGTAGTTGTTTCATATTTGTTTAAGAGATAATAACATATGCGTTTGTTTCAGAAAAACAAAAATCTATTATTTGAAACCAAAAATTACTTTTTAGGGTTTAAAGAATGTTTGTTTCAGATTTTTGTAAAATTATTTTGTGAAACAAATTATTTTTTATTTAATATATATAGATAAGTACATTGATGTTGATATTGATATGTGGAGAACATCATGTGGTATTAATAGAATATTTAAATGTTTTAATGTGAATAAAACTTTTCGGCCAGACCAGACAAAAAAAAATCTATGATAGGAAGACAGACTTAAACTTAAAAATAAATCATAGGTTAGACTCTTACCTTTCAAAGTCTGATCTAATCTGACTTATTCTACTCCTAGTCATAATCTATGTTTGAATCTATAGTAAATTAATAGTTCTTGTTTCTCAAAATATTTTTACCATATTTTATCTATATTATATTTAATACTATATTTGTCCAACCAAATTGTAAAGTAACAAATTTGGTCAAGTTAAATCGAATTCTAACACTTTTCTTCTAGAAAGTATAATAAAAAATAATATAACAAAAACCATGCTAGATGCTACGAGAAATTTCATAGATGTAGAACATTTTTGTCTTTGCCACAATTAGCCGTGAACATGAAGTTGAACAAGTCAAAGCAAGTGACCCTTCTTTATGTCAAGTCTACTAAAATTATATACTGCTTTGTAATGAAAAAAATAAAAAATATTTAAAAAATGAATATATCTAATCTTAATTTTTAGTTGTATACACTAACATTTTAAATACTAGTTTTATTTATATTTTATTTCTCATAGAGTATTATTTATTTATTTATATATGTAGAAAGAAAAGAAACAAAAACAAGACCAACCAGAAGGAAAGAAACAACAGTTGAATTCCGTAACACCAAAGTCAATTTCTTTGAATCATTCTAGAAAGCAACCGTGTCTTATGGGTTTGCTTCTCATATTTGAACACTCTCAAAGGCAAAAATATCATTAATATATTACAAATATTAATGAGATGAGCTTTGAAAGACTAAGAAACAATTTTAAAGATAAATAATATAGAAAAAACAAGAGGATGGCATGTTCTGTGTCTTTTAACAACAAGAATTTGGACATAAGCTTCTTTGTTTTCAAGCCAACAGTTGTGATTGTAGATGATCTTGTTCATGGACTCAAACTCTTTTCCTTAACTACTGAAAGCCTTGGTTGTCTTCGAAGCTCTATATTTAGAAGCATCCATGGAAATACGGTAACTAATTGCTTTCTCTAGTTTCCAATTTTACAAATTTATACTAAACTAACTGTCTCAATTGTCAAGTATATAATACACTAATGACTTATTTATTGTTCAGTTCAGGTAAAAAATTGTTGTCTTTGTTCACTTTCATTTCACATGTCTGTCTCACAATAATTGTTCTGTGTTAGTGCTAATTTTTATTGGTTTTATATTTATTTAACTATTCATTGAGCTGAATTTTTGTTTTATGTTATCAGATCATATGGTATGGAGCATGGCAAAAGCAATCCGTTAAGGAAAAAGAACTCCTAACTTCAACTCTTGTAAGTTTGATCCTAACTATTGATGTATGTTTAATGTGATACTGTGATCTGCTGTTACATTTTGTTGGTGTTCAATAATTAAACACAACAAATTGTAAACTGTAACTAAATCAATTTTCCCCTTGATTGTAATTATTCAAATATAACTTTTTGTTAACTTTACAGAAATCAATGTTAACCAAGGCATCAACTATGTCTCTGTTAATTGAACATAGTTTCCTTGAAGCATATGCTGGAGACACAAGAGATGGCTCTTCAACTGCAAAATTCTCAACTGGTGACATAATATCCATCAACTCAGCAGTAACAAAAAGTAGTAGCAATGACCTTAATGACCTTTCCTACGCCATGCTCGCTCTTTTCCGCTGTCGCTTTTCGAAAATGGAAGGAATAGCTTCAGGCCTTTGCTTGAAAGGACAAAGTAAACCAATAGTTGTGTGCATTCATGTGTGGAAGTCTCTACATTTTTGTTACTCATGGATTCTTAACTCAGACCATAAGAAATGGATGATGCCTTATCTTGAAAGGTTTTCGATCGACATGAAGTATGATATTTTCAAGGTAGTCTATGTTAGTGGTGACAATGTTGTTGATGTTAGCTATGTTTCTCATCATAAGATGTTAGAAAATGGGAAAGAAAGTAGACAAGGAGAGGTTATGCAAAACTGACGTTGTTAAAGATTTTAGGTTTTGAACCATCATTTTCTGATATGTTTTTTTTCATTGTAAATATAGTTTATTGTTTTGTCAAAATTAATCTTCAGATTAGAAATCAATGAAATATTGAATAAATATTCAGTGCTAAATTGCTAATAGGTGGATAAGTGCATGGGAAAGGAGAGGCTTTTGATTTCGGAGGCACAACAAAAAAAGAGATATGTTGAGCGTGTTATATTGTGACCAAAGCCCACATCGCTAGTGTAGAAATAAACGTATCCTTCTCTTCCTATAAATCAAAACAACTCTATCAATTGTTCTTCACGGAACCATGTGATAAGCACATAGCGAACTATTCTTTCGCCTTTTACTAAAGAATACCGTGTGCGTGTCACTGAAAGTGGTATACGCTTATTTTTGGAAGAGTTCTCGAAAAGAGGACTCTGCAATAATAGTAAAATATTTTATCTCTTTGAAATACTAGGTTGTAATGTTAGTATAATTTAATTTTCAATTGGTGATAATTGAATATATAGTGTTTAAATAATAAATGTAAATTTCTTTATATGCTATATTTGCGTCAATTTTATTTTCTTCTTTATTATTGTGTAATTATCATGTGAATATGAATAGTATTATATTATATATCGTGGAAAATTATATTGCAAATACATAAAATGATAATTTACTCGAATTTTATCACATGTTATTGATATGTACTTCAATGGAATGTTGTGGATGTCTTAATTTTCATGTGAAAATTCGATAAGCAACTACGCCCTCACTTGATTTATTGAAGTACGGGCTACCATACCTTCTTCAATTGCAATTATAAGAAAACTTAAAATATTGAGATCTTCATTTAATGTTTGTATTTTAAAGTAAATTTCATGTCTCATTTTTCTTAGGGATATATCTGCAAAAATATTCGAATAAATAATATTAATATGTTCATTCGTATTTTTTATTTTTCTTCATGTAATTTGGACCAAAGGAAGTATTCAAATTCAAGAATTAAACTTTGTGCAACTACCTCATGATCATTAAGGCATTCAGAACTTCCGTTCGCAGTTTCAAACTAGTAAAGGAAATTTGTTCGTCTATAAATTTGGAACTGGTTATGAATTGGGTTGACAAAACTAAATTGGTTTTAGAAAAGAAAAAAGTTGTCCAACATCTTGTGTTCAAAGTAGCACATTTTTAATCAAAGCTAGGCAAGGTCCAAAACTACACTGCCACATAGCAGTCTTGAACTAGTATGTTTTATTGGTTAAATTAATACACTGGATTTATGATTATCCAATTATCCTGATTATGGAAGCACGAAGGTGTAAATCCTGCAAGAAAAAGGTATTCATCTATGTAACTCAAAACTAATCTTTCAAAATAACTAAGGTTTATCGATAAGACAGACATCTCCGAATGTACACAAGGAAATCCAACATCATGACCCAACCCTCTCCCATACGGAGCCAACAGCATCCTTCAAATCCAATCAAAATTTCCATGGCACTTGTTCAAAGTACCTTTTAGTTTCCACACTAGTTTCTACTAAATTTTATATATTTTAGGGACCATTAACTCCAAAGAAAGCCTTCGAGTCTATTCATTTTTATTACTTGAATGCTGCTGCCAAAATTTCATTTTCTCCTCCCACAATATGTGCCAGTTAGCAAACAATTATTTGGCAGTAAGAAAACTACTTGTCACTTAACCCCTTTAAAATTGATTTATAAAACTAGTCAATAATTTGTAATCTGATCAACTCTTCCACTTCTCGATCATCAAAATTCCAAACATCATCACAGAAACACAAAAACATACGGTAAATAAAATAGAAGATAAATTCGAGCTTTTAGTCAGGCGGCAATAAATTATTCCACAAGATATAAAAATATTTCATTTTTCATTACCAAAATCATTTCCTAGCTATGAACTCGATTCAGTACCAACTCAAAATCTCAAACTTCAATTACAGAGAAACAAATATCACAAGAACAAAACAAATGCCTCTCCTAGTCTTCTTGGTTTCTCACCCAGAACCTTTACTTTACAGGTCTTGAACATTCAAACCTGAAAACAACAAGAGCATTGTTAGTTAAGGCACAAAATGATAAGACTATACATACCACAAATTGAGCAACTAATGAATGCATACATTAATCCATCTGAATTTCAGAAAAGGAAAGACATGTCAACATTTAACAATTGCTAATGGTTAACCAATATACTTTTAAAATCTTTTTAATGGGACAAAATTTGGTTTCTGCAATGTGTTGTAGATATCTTACAATTGGCATATGTATACACAGTTGAACTAGGGATATTGCATGCTTAAATAAATATAAAATCTCCAAAAATGCATATCCCATTACAGACCTGGAGGAAGTGATTGCTTCAATTTATCAGCTTTCTCTACGTCAAACACACAGAGTGTGTAAAGGTACTTGGAACACCTGACCTTGAACTTAACCACATCCTTGCTCCTCTTGATTTTCACCGACCTCGCATCCTTCCTTCGAGCAGTGAGAAGGAAATCCTTAATCTCGTGGATTTGCTTAGGCTAAAAAGGACACCACACACATTGTGAGAAAAAATTGGCATATATAACATTATAGCAGCAAAGATATTTCAAAAACTAAAAAACAGTTATACAAAATATAACCTAATGGTTATACATAACTTGTGCAACTCAATTAGATAAAATTAATGGTTATACAACAAATCCACAAAATATCACAAATCAAATACAATCTAAATTTGTAATAGAAAACACGGATCTCTTTACAGTCCAAAGTCATAAACATGAATATAACCCGATAATTCCTATTTCATAAATATAAATTCAGTTTTTACATCCTCGTCAGTATAAAATTACAAACTCTTGCTTACAACCCTCTTAACGAGTCAATTATTCAAGTGTCACATTCTCGCCAAGATTATTTGTAAAATTTAACTTCAGCGAGTTTCTTAGCATCTAATAATTCATCATAAAATCGACTTAGAAATTGACTTTCTAACAAGAATAACATTCTTACAGTGGAAATTAATAAAAATAATAACATTTGATTTGATAATTTGTCTTGCAGAAGAATAAGGGAATCAAATGAGAAAAAAATATATAATTTGATTTAAATGACATATTTTAATGATAGAAGAAGAAACAAAATCAATCGATGAATTAGAAAAGAGGGGATGAGAAATTACCATGGTTCCAAACGAGAGTGAGTGCGAAGTGGGAACGAGTGGAAAAATTGATGTAAATGTTGAAAGCAAGATAACGCAACTCATAAACCCTAACCCTAGTCTCTCTCTTAGTCCAATGATACCAAGTCCATATCATATTTGGGCCATAGGCCCTCTTTCTGGCCCAAGTCAAAAATGATAGAAGCCTGGGTAGAAGAAAACTTATTGTAGTTCGGAAAACAAATATTAAACCCAAAAAAAAAAAACAATACAAAAAATAAGAAAAGGGAATAAAAGATACTTTGGTATATATGTCAATAAAAATAAAAACATTTAACATGAAATATATTTATCACTAAATTTCTCCTATTACTATTCATTCAGAATGTAGGTTCAAGAAGTATATTACAATAGTAGTAAAAATATATTACAATATTATTTTCGCCTTTTCAATTTAAATGATTTGTTGTAGATAGGAGTGGGAATAGGTCAGATCAGATTTTGAAAGGCTTGAATTTGGTCTACAATTTATTTTTTCGGCTTAAGTCTTGCCTACGGCCTATCATAGGCTTTTTTTTCAATCTGGCCTAATCTTTTTAATAGTTTGGCCTAGAAGTCTCTTTAAAAGTATTTTTAAACGCAACCATTATTACCTCTTAAACAAATAAGGAACAACTACTTATTAATTGACTAATTGAATAGTTACTGAATATGAAACTACTACCAAATATAAAACCGCTACCGAATATGAAACGACTAATGAATATAGAATGATTACTAAGTGATTGTCTAATTGATATAATTGAATATAGAAAATAATATTATTAATATAATAATAAAAAAAATAATATTAATAAAAAATAAATATATATAAGCTGGCTTGTCAGGTCTAATAGGTTTTTTTATAAGTCTGAGTCTGTCCTATTTAAATAAATAAATTTTAAAAACAGTATAAGTCTAGTCTTTTTATTAAATAAGTCAGGTCATAAGTATGTCAGACCATAGGCCCCTACAGACGATCTAGTCTTCCCATCCCTAGTTGTAGAGGATTTACACTCAATGTAGTGTATATATATTATATTTGTAAATGCATTTTTATAAAATTTATTTGGTAAAAATGTGACAGTCAACATTTTCTTAAAAACCTAAATGCATTGTAAATCAAGTCCAAGGTGGCTATGAAATATCGAAAGTTCAACATTTGTTAACTTGTCTTTCAAAGCCAAGAATTCCTGCAGTGACTAACGATTGCAAGGCATTAATGGTTATACAAACCATCCCCTAGTAACACCATTTCCTAACACCAATTAGAGTAAAATGAAATAAATGAATCAGCCTACAGTATATACGTTTATTAAAAATAATAAATTTAAGTAATTTTAATTTTTTATATTATTTATTTATTTAAAAAATAATTTTAAGTAATTTTAATATTTAGTTCTATTAAAAATAAATTTACCTAATATATAGTTTTGAATTTCTAAATGTACGAAAGAAAAAATATCATTAATTATATTTTAATTTTAAAAAAAATCCAAAGTTTTGACATAAAAATAAAATACTTAAAAGATCAAAAGTTGAGCCAAGAGAGTGTAAACATATTGGCCCCATCTCAAAATCAATTGTGTTACATGAACAACGAAAATTACCGGACATTATTCGATGTTTTGGCCTCCTTTCCCACATATTGGCAAATTAGAATTTTGTAACAAAAATATCGCATACATAATGCTTAACTAGCCAAATGTATTGTGATTTTGTGACTTATTTTGCTTAGAAACATGGCATCCATAGAACGAGAAGGGAGAAACTTTAAAAATGTACTATATTAATCAAAGTAAAAATAATACAAATGAGTCAAGTTGAATTCGAAGATATTAACATCAAGCCCATTTATGGGCTTTCCTAAACTAGCAACAAACTGTTAACTAACTTCTATATTTCTATTATTCACAATACTTCCATCTTTGAATACTTACCACTATATTTATAATATTCATTGTCTCCATAACCACTACATAGGGTCAACACCCCGATGCAAATTTACATCTAAAAACAACTTGAAACTTTTTTTACAGCTACTTATTAATAATTGATGGGCCTATGTTTTGAGATTAATCGACATATATTGTATTATTTTTAATTATTTAATCTTGTTATTCTTAATGTACGAAATATTAAACAAAAATGGTAAGCAAATGTTACTGGGATATGACTTTAATAAAAATTCCTATAGTTAAAGTCAAATATTTTTTCAATGATGTAATATTTTGATTGATTGATTAATTGTATAAAAATATTTTATATTAATAATATATATAAATTAAATCTAATATTTTTTCTTATCTCTATAAAATATCAATTTTTTATTCTAGTCTCCATAATCAATTTTAATTCCTAACTTTTATAAAAAAAAATAAAAAAAAATAAAGGAGTGTTTTTGGTCCTATAAGACCGGTTTTGGTCTCTATAACACCCATTATTTTTAAAGGTTGAGAATAAAAATAGTCGCCAACTAAACATAAATATTTAACCCTTCCACTTATTTGTTTATACGCTTAAGCCTTAAACAAAAGCATGTATAAATATCGGGTGATGTTAACAATGCTTTAAGAATTTTGAACAAGAAAAAAAAAAACACAAGTTTTGTATGATAAACATCAATTCTGAAATTAATTTTCAAGATGTTGAATACACACTTCCAAAATTATATTTCTATTTCTAATTTTTTTAACAAGATCAATAGAGCACTTGTTAGTATTTTTCAACCGATGATAAACAAACGTAGATGCAATGCAACCATAATTTCCACAATCAAGAAGTGATAAGATCCTAGCAGGTGCTAAACAATTGTATCACAATCACAACCTTTTTGGTGATTTATTGTGGGTGGCAGAGGAAAACCAGAGAGTAAAGTCAGTCCCAAGAAATAAAGTAATAGTAGAAAGCAAAGTAGAAGAATCAAAGAGTAACTCCTCACCTAAAAGCTAGTAAAATATATATAAAGTGAAAGTGGGGTTTGGTCATTGGGTTGCCAACCTTTCCTTTTGTAATGTAGATAGTGCCCTACCTTGTCACCATTCCATACCTTGAAAAAAGCCCCAACAAATAAGGCAGCCCCACAACATGCATCAAAATAAATTGCACAATCCTATACTCAACTCCCTCTTCTTTACTCACCTAAACATCCCACCTCAATTCAACCCTTCTTTTCTACCACCATCTTCCTTAAATGAAACATTAAGATTTTTTTAAGGAAAGGAAAATAAATAAATAAAATTTGGAAACACAAAGCTTAAATGAACTATATTATTTAACTAAAGTCCGCCATCATTTTATGTTTACTGATTTAATATTCTATGCTAATTATTGAAATTTATGTTTTCCAAAAAATTCTTAAGAGAATTCCAAATTTATAATTATGAAAATGTTAGATCTATTAGTAAAAAGTTTATATAATTGATTAAATTTAAATATTTAAGATAAGAATTTAATTGAGTGTAAAATAATTTTGCCCATATATCCAATCATATAATTGAGTACATATCCAAGAAATATTAAGAGTTTAGTTTTATACTCTTAAGTATGACCAAACATTGTCACTACATACAATATTATTGTAAAATGATCATCAATTAACACTTATGAATAATAATATAATATTCTCACTCCCTAATATATATTTTTTTTTAAATGACTTGACAGACGTGTAAAATCACTAGATTTACAAAGCATGTCAATTAAACTAATAAGATAAATAAAAATATATGTAAAATAAAATGTTATATATTTTATATGCATTTTGAATTCCCGGACTAGTTTTGTCAATCTCCACAATAAAACCAAACATGCACTTAAGTTTCCATATACTTTTCAACTTAGATAATGAAGTCAAGGTGTTATGATGTTTTACATATTCCAAATACTTTGGACACGATGGCATGAAACGAAGTATGACCAAACAATTACGAAATGGACAAACGTACAGCTTTCACTTTACCATTCATGAAGCAAAAGCATTTCATCAATCAAAGGGGAAAAAAGGGTGCATGGTCCCAAATAAAAATAAAAGGACAAAAGTGGGCCACTTTCACATTAAATAGTAAGGGAAGCATGTTGATCAAAGAAAAAAAACACATCACATGCATTTGGTGTCCTCTTCATGTTCAAATAGTCACATCCTCTTTTTTCCTCAAATGGTTTTCTACACTTCCACACATGACTATAAGGTCCATTAGTTCAACATCATATGAAGTGTCAATTGGCCATTTAACTTCATGCACGATAATAATGAATTTACCAATAAATTAAAACCATAACTAATCAAATGTTGCATCCCAAAGATTGAGCCAAAACAAGACTAAAAGTTAGGTTTGGTATAAGTTGAATTTCTAGAGAGAACTATCTTCACTTCACACATTGATTTCCTAATGGATTAAGTATTGTATATAGTTGTAGCTTACCACAATGATAAGATAACATATAGTTACAGTATTAGTTTATGAATAGTCCTAACATGAAAAACAAAAAAATAAAAACAAAGGGCTATGATATAATATAAACTACATTTAGGAAATACTTCCAACCTTTGGCAAAGTTGAAAATGCAGACTATTAACAGCCACATTTTTTCAGTAGTCTAGAGATCCAACGGTTGTTATTCCGCTGCTTAAACTTCTTGGATCTTGACGGCTCGCGTAGCCATCACAGATGCCATTTGAGAGCCTTTGAATTGGAACCGAGTTCAAAAGCCCGAGGCCAGTGTTGCCCATTTGCTGCACTTCCTCGGGCGAAAGTATCTTGATGCACCATACACTACTCACAAATTCCCTGACATAAGCGAGATCAAGTATAAGCGACAAACATGTATAAAAAAGAGGCACAATAATCTAGTTTCATTAAAAACAATGTATTTGAATGATTGAACCAGCGGCATATATATCATCACAGTCAAAAAACGATGCAATTTTATGCTGCTACATTATAGAACTATCATATCATAAAAAAAAATCTCTCAATTTATCTATTTTTCAATTAAACATTTAAAAGGAAAAGGAGGAAGAACATAGAATATGAAATACTTACGGCCAAGGGCCATCACCGAGGAGAAGAACATCATTCTCTCGGTCAATGAATACAAGCTGCCAGCCTGATCTTACAGGGTCCTCCAACTCGCCTTCTAGTCCAAACATTCGGGCGAGCTCACTGCGCAGCTCATGGTAGCTGCTGAAGTTGGTGATATCCAATGATCTTCCGTAGGACCCTGCTTTATAAACCTGTAACAAGAAAATGTACCAAATAAAAACCCAAGAATGAATGAAGATACAAAATTTGATTTGATATAAGATAATAATCCCACTCAGAAAAGTCACCTTCACAAAGGTCTCGTTCAGTGGGTTGTTGTTTCCTTGCTCCCCATTTTCCGGGGTACGCAAGAAGCCGGAGTCACCAATACTAGACGTAACGCCGTGGTTCAGTGAAGAATCGTTGCCTGCGGTGTTCATGTAATTAGAAGATTGATAGGGCATGGTTGAGGAGTCACCGTTGCCGCCACCGATCCCCTTAAAGGTTGACATACCATTATGCATTAGAAGAGACGAGGGATCTATGTTGACGCCAAATAAAAGATTACTTTGCGGATCATTGCTCCCTTCTTGGTCTATTGAGCACTCCCTACCTGGAAATGGTGGCAATGTAATAGCATTTTGAGAAATGGTATTCTGTGGCTGCCCTAACTGCTCCGCCTGTGGCAGAATACATTGAGCTGCTCCCGAAGAAAGGAGAGGATCAACCGCAACACGCTTGGAGGGCCAACCGGTCGAATTTTGAACAGGAACCCAAGAGTTTGTTCTAGGAAGACTCAGAAGGTGTGATGTTTCATCTTGCTGAGGAAATGAACCTAAGATACTGTGCAAAGGAGAAACAATAGTGGTTGAAGAGTTCACATTTGAGTCAGAAAAACTCTGCTGGTTGCATAGTGAAGAGAGAGCTTGTTGCATAGGTGGGGATTGAAGTTGAGGAGCTGCTGAAACAAACTGAGACATTGTTGAGACTGCACCAGAAATCTGCTGACTATTATCCACCACTTGTTGAGTTTGTTGTTGTTGCTGCTGGTTATGATGATGGAGCTGATTATTGAATGAGTGCTGATGCTGAAGATGCTGCTGAGGATGTGTCTGAGTATGCGGCTGAGACTGCGACAGATGTTGGTTCTCCTGATTGTTTTGAAAAGCCTGTTGAGGTTGTTGTGAATGTTGCAACATCTGCGCCTGCATTAAAGCAGCAGTCCGGTTTGCAACGTTCAGCGGTTGCTGGAATTGATGTAACGAACCAGGATGCTGTTTCGAAGGATCTATGCTTCTCATGTCCTGAAGCGCAGCAGCAGCCACAGCTTGATACATATCTGCTTGCATATTCAGCATGGAGGGATCAAACCTTGGCTGCATCCAAGGATTAACACCAATCCCTTGAAAGTTAAGAGATTGAAGCCCTCTATCGGTGTCTCGAAGCCACAATAAAGGAGAATTCATGCCAAAATCATCATCCTTCATGCCTGCCAGCATTTTTCAAGTAAAGAAAATTGAAACTATAAATTACGTTCTCGAAAAAATAAATAAGTTGTGAACATTTTCAGTCCTAAAGGTGATATGAAGCTAACCATGGAATGAAGGCAATCCCGGAGGCCACGGTCGTTTAAGCCTAAGGGGGAACGGTGATGGATACATGGGAAATGTAGTTAGCGGCTCAATTTCCCACAAAGACACTCTAGGTTGCTTCTCTCCTGCAGTCGATTCATCCCACCCAACCTGCAATCCAAGTCACAGCTGTATTTCAATTTTCAGAATCTTTCCTTAACGAAAAGAAACTAGTACATGAAAAACATTAAAAATCATACATCGGAGAGGTAAGGGGCAAGTAAATTTAACAATGTAACTTGAAAGGAATATTGAAATATCAACTGTATTTTCTTACAAACCTTTACCGAGCGCCAATGTGAGTTCGGCCACCGAACAGAATCAAGGTCACTAATGCCAGTTATCGTACCCATGTATCTGAACAAGAAAAATATATTGGTATTATATGACATAATATTATAAACATGCATCATCAACCCTACAGAGTGACTAGTCATGGTTATCCCGATAACGAGAAGATTTGTAGCCTAAACTTCACACCTAATATGCAAGGGAATTTCGTACAATATTATTTTCTACAATACGTTTGAAAGATCTACCTTCGCACACTAGACTCCTCTGTTTCAAACATCATCCTGAAACGCATACCAACTGAAACTCGAGTATGATACACAGCTTTAACATACTTTGTTAAGGGTATAACAAACTCTGATGGACTAGCACTGAAATTATAAAGAATAAAACAATGTCAATCAAAAGAAACATATCATTACTTAAGTTTTGCAAATGTGTGCTATTTATTTATACCGTGGGTTATAGAAAATAGTGAAACGACTATTGGTTGCAGCCGCATGAGCTGCTGCGGCAAGAAGTCCTAAGTGCATACTATCACTTGACAACACCGATGAAGGCATCACAGTTTGTGGGCGGTTAGCACGGCGGATTCCAAGAAGCAATTGGTTCTTTTCGTTCCTATTGAAGAAGCACTTGAGTTACACAAACGATAAGATATCGCATAATTACCAACAAAATCAACAATTCTCATGTATCATAATAAAGTAAGCAGATGCAAGAAATATGAATCAACCGCACTTCTCAAAGCGTGCAACAATTAAATCACTTGCCAGATGAACAGCACAGAATCACCGGCAACAAGTCTTTTAGCACTCACGAAAACACTCCATCCAGTTGTAAGTAGATGCCTTTTGGGCTGGCCTGCAAAGGGTGAAAAACTTCGAAGATTATATAAACAAAATCTTGACTTATTATCAGCCCTCAACAAGAAACATGGATATCTCAAAAACTGAAAGGAAAATATTTACAATTAAAATGAAACTCGGCTTTCTAACTCACCCCGGAAGATATGTCTGAATTTCCATTCGTGACCATGCAAATCCCTTGCTATTAACTCTTGAGCAGGAGGCTGCTGGGAGAAGTCCTGCAGGTCACAATTACAAAGTGTTGAGAAAATTGATAGATTTGGCAAATAAATATATATGTTATGTAGCATGACTTTTTGACAAAAGGTTTACCAATGAAGGAAAAACTTTCTCAGCCGCTCTTCGAGGAACAGAGAATCCCCCGTGAGTACTTGTGTCACTAGCAGTCAAGGTCTTGCAGAAGTAGTTTGTCGGTTGTTTACTCGCAGTGCCTAACTCGGCTGGAAGGTAAGCCTCTTTTTGCTCTTGCTGCAAACGCAATCAACAATCATTGTTAAAAGCTGAAGAGTGAATATAACCAATATATCTACATAAATTATAGAACTAGTTATCATTTAAGGCAGTGTATCATACAGCATTCAGAGGTTGCAATGTCATCTGCGCGTACACTTCATCAGTTTCCACATCAGCCTGGATACAGATCAAGCAATTCGATATTGAAAAGAGAAGAGCGTGCAGACACCAAAAATGGGGAAAAAATGAATCAAAAGCAAACACTCGTTACTAGAAAAAGGTAAGTAAACAAGTCATACATGCATAGTCAAATTATGAAGTTGGCATATAAGCTGAGGAGGTAAGCTTGGATAGTTTGGGATATGAGCATCCACTTCCTTGTTTGTTGACACAGCTACCTGTGCAGAAAAGCACCGAGTTAGGACACATGCATAGCATATTCAGAAATCAACAGAAAAATACTCTGTGAGGTAGATAAAATTACTTCATCTCTGTGAAATACTCCATCCATCTCTAATCTTTGGTCGTTTAAGGTTCGAACACATGCTAATGAATAATAAATTTAGATAAGTATAGACACATTTACCCTTAAGTCAATTCATTAAAGAAAATCATTTAATGTATGTTTTGGTTTTTTTAAGGGTACAACGGGAAAAACATGATTAATTGTATCTGGGTTTCTTAAAACAATAAAAGTTCTAGGACACAATAAAAAACATAAAAGAAAAAAGATTAGGAACATAAGGAATAGTTCATATCAAAACGATAAGGGCTGCAACATCAACTTATTCAAAGTCTCCTCAACAGCGATTCAGGCCATATCATCCACATATTACTACCACTCTATGTGATATTAAAGTTCGCAACACAGCCACAATTTAAAGCTATGGAAACAACACAGAAGCAAAGAGACAAGAAATTCAATAGAAAACTCATGCCCAGCAAACCTGAGATTCCTATTATTACCTTATTCTTACCATTAGCAAAAGAACTTTTCACAAGGGTTATTTCACAATAATAATCTAAAATCATATATTATTTTACTCACCTG
The DNA here is from genome assembly GCA_037974835.1 of Cicer judaicum. Classification (NCBI taxonomy): domain Eukaryota; kingdom Viridiplantae; phylum Streptophyta; class Magnoliopsida; order Fabales; family Fabaceae; genus Cicer; species Cicer judaicum. The sequence goes on along the minus strand of JBBPBS010001075.1, from coordinate 11,245,299 downwards.
TTCACTGTGACCTTGTGGAAAGTACACCACTCTACTTCCAACTGCTGGTAAAGAGACAAGAGGGCCAGCACATGCATGCCAAAGTTCTGAATCTAAAACTCGCTTTTCCCCTGCATAATCCATCTCAATGTCATTTAATATAGAAAAGCTTATAGCTTGTCACAAAGGACAAATTGATTATGACACTCTTAACAAATCCAAGATCTTATTAATAAAACTACAAAACAAAACCAAGAGGAGGTGCTGCTTATTTGGCAAATGAAACCAAATTAATAAACAAGAGAAGCCATAGACCAAAAAGATGAATTTCCACATCTTTCACATCACAAGAATTAATAAAAAAAACTATAATTTAAGCACCAAAAAAATATTATTTAAGCACCCCCATGGTAGATAACAAAAACTTCAATGGCTATTTTGTTTTTGTTTGAAGTCTCTGAATTTCAGATGAGAGGGACTTAGTTCTATGGAATTCTGGCCGGAGATAAATAAAGTCTAGTCAATAATTCTCAGGACTTGAATTCGATTACTAACTATTTGAACCAACCAATTAATTAACAAAATGAGAGAATAATACACATTCTAATGCCCCTAAGATTAGAGTAGCAAAAACCAGTTCAATAAAAAATTGAGAACATAGAAACATAAATGAAAAGAAAAAAGAAGAAGAATGAACATATACCTTCTTGGGGTGGAGGACTAAAATCAGCTGAAGAAAGCCTCATTTGAGCAACAAAAGATAAAAAGAAATTTTGTAAACTCAAAAACTGAGCCCACAATCTCTCTAAGTAGACCAATTAAGCAACAAAATTCTCAGAAAATGACACTCCCACCAAAAACCAACCCTTTTAGTCTCTTTCTTTCTACTACAGAATATCATTCTTTGTTAACTTCTACCCCTCTTTCACCAACCAAAAAAATCATTCAAATCTAAATATACCCAAAAGATTCCCCACACTTCAATCCTCAACCAAAACCTGCTTCACAACAAAAAACAATTCCTTTATGCCTCATTCGCTTCTCCTCTTCCTCAACCCCCAACACTCCAACTTCCAATCTTCAACTGAAAGCTTCATTGCACACAACCCTTAGCTCAAGAAAGAAAAAAAAAAAACACCCTGAAGCTCAAAATAAGAAAAGAAAAAAACTTGAAAATCAAACAGATCTTAGCAAAAAAAAGAGAGAACAGATCTTACAAACCCATAATATAAAGGGGTGTAAGTAGCAGAAATATAAAGTTTGAATTTTTAACGTTGGGACATAAAAAAGAAGAACAGTAGTGGGTGAAGAGTGCAAAATGAAGAGATGGGTGAGGTAGAAAAGTGAGAAGCTGGTTGATGTGTGTTATGATATTGTGGTTATGGTGATTCTCTTCATGGAGCTACTATTACTAGTACTACTTCTAGTAAATTTGTGGCCATGCTACTATTCATTTACCTTACCTTATTTATTTCTCTTTTCTATTTTTTATATTAGCTTCAATCAATCAGAATTCAGAACACAACCGCCATTATTTTTTGTTGTCCTTTTTTAAGAATGAGGAAGAGAGTTTTTATGAGTGTCGCAGTTTTTCTAGTGAGAGAGAGTGAATCTTTCACAATAAAACATTATTTTTGGTGGGTCAAATTGTTTCACAATTTTTGATTTTCATTATTAATAATTTGATATGTTATTCCTCTATCCTTCACAAAATAATGGATCATTTTGTAAATAATTGTCTAATATAATTTATTATTTTAATTTTTAATATAACTTCTTTACAATTATATTATTTAATTTATATGATTTTCAATGAAATATTTTTTGTATACATTTGTGACATTAAAAATATATTAATATTTAATAAAGATATAATTTAATAAAAGTATTATCTTTTTAGCAATATTATTTTTGAAATATATGAAATGATTGAATTATTTAATTATTTTAAGACGAAAGAAGAATTATTTACTCTCTTTTAATAAATTATAAATAAAAATAAATAAATCAAACATATTAAAAAAAACAATATTGTTGTTTAATATTATTTCATTTTAAAGAAATTTAAACTTTGTTATTTAAATTGTATCCAATTGCTAATAAAATATATCATCAAAAAAGATAAAAATTTAAATATTAAATTAAAAATAGATTAAGTATTTTATTATTAAATAGAAGATAAATTATCAACTTTTATTTTTATTTATATTTATATTTTATTTTAAGAAGTGTGAACTAAATTTATTTCGAGTGAGTATTATTTTTGGTACCCACTATTTCATTTGCAAACAATCAATGAGGGAAACTTACATCTAAGTTTCAGTGTTTTCTCCCATATTTTTCGTCTATCACTAAATTATCTCTTTTCCTATATTGTCTAGGCAGTGGCTTGTCATTTACTTGGTTGAAATCAATGAAGTATCGGTACAAGTACAGTGTCGGTATTGGATATTAGTACGATTACTTCATGCAAAATGTAAAAAAAATTAAGATAGTGGTGTATATACATATGTTATTAAACGAATTAAATGATTCAATTTATAATATAAAATTAAAAATAAAATAAATGTTGATTATAACAATAAATTAATACAATTGTAAAAGAAAATATTACATTAATATAATAAAAATTATTAACTTCATTCTAACTGAATAACAAAAAAAAAATTTATGATTATAGTATCGGGTAAGTAGGTATTAGTGTCTCACCATTTTATAAAATGTATTATGTTTTATACGTTTATCTGTATCCCTTTTAATAAAACCTTGCTATTCTTATTGAAAAAATTTAACTAGTATCACTTTAAAATTAAAGTAATAAATTATTTATGATAATTTATTTTTTAAATAACGTTCATTTTTTTAATCTAATTAATTATTTTAGTTCGTAGATGAAGTGGCAGGCAGTAATAGTAACTCTCATGCATAAAGTAAAAATCTTGAACTTGAATTTAAATCACCATATAAAATATTTAAATTAATAATATTAATATTGTCAATAAAATTAAATCTTGCAAACAATAAATCAATCATTGTGAAAGAAGTAAGAAGAAGTAGTATAAATTACCATATGTAAAATTTTAATAGTAAATAAATAAAGGTAAGTTCACATAAAAAAAATGAATTATATGATGAGCAATTTTATCATAGATCAATAATATTTTTTATAAATAAATATTTATAAAAAAAAATAGTCATCTAACTAATATCAATTCAATATAAAATACGTATTTTTCTTTGTCAGATGTCATTTAAAATAAAAACAATCATTGTGATATTTGAAAGTTTAAACATGTTTATAAGGTTTTGTTATATGGTTGGTATAAAAATAAGATAAGGGTGGAAATGGGGAGTTAGATTTTGTGGTGTGACCGACCACGTAAATCATGCGACAAATACTAAGAGAATTCGACATTCAAACAATGAAGTTGAACGTTGAAGAAGATATTAGTATGAGTTAAATTCGGCCAACCGTTAGTTAATGCAGTATAGTAATCGTATGGTTGAAAATGAGTTGTTGAGTGTGTAAGGAAGAGTAATAAAACACGAATTCCATCCATTAGTTGCGGAAATAAATGGGACCCAATACAGAAAAATATTTTATGATGGGACTTTCCACTTATTATACAATTCACTTTTTATATTGCTCTCGTACGTGTAGCTATACCATACACCCAGTACAGGATTTCTTTACTTGCGCTTTCATACAATACACTTACACCATTTTCAGCCGTTAGATCAAAATTCAATTATTCACGTTTAAAAAATGGTTTAAATTTTTTTAATACCGATATCTAAATCCATTTCATTAACCCTTCGACCTCTGGAGACTGGAAGAGTGTTTTTTCTTTTACGGTTTGAAATTTTATTTTGGGAGTTAATAGTTAATTAAAATAAGTGTAGAGGTGAATCTTGTACAACATCACTTATATTTTTGTTTATGTTAGTACTTAATATGTATTTAATTAAACTTAACATTTTCAAAAATAGAGAAATCTGGATAGTTATTGAACTAAATGTTATGATTTGGAGGATTTGAGTTTGACGGGAAAGAAAAAAAATATAATAATTAATTATCAACTTTAGTTGTTTAAATAAAAATTAATAGAAATAAAATGTTTCCATTCTCTAACTTGGAATATATTATTGAAAAATCATGTGTAAATTAGCTAGTTAATTAAGGTCATCTACGAGTGTTCAATTTTTTTATAAGTATTATAATAATTAATATTTAAATATTATAAATATTATAAAAATTTATCATTATAATTTTATTGGATAAAGTTCAAATCTCTCGAAGAGATGCAAAATAGTCATTAATATTAATTTGATAATAATTTATTTATTTATTTTTCTTTTTTTTTAAATGGATTAAATATAAAACCAAAATCACATTATAAAAAATATCATCAACTTAAAAAATAGAATTTAAATTTATTATCATTAAGCTCGATATGTATGTTAATCTCAACATAACCGCATAAATGCGTTCAAATCCAACTTTTTAAGAGAGTATAAGACAAGCTTTTGATAACAGGTCTCAACTATAATTTTCTTTTATACGTTTAGAATTTCGATACGGGAAGCAGAGGTAATGTACTACACGTACAACCATGATGATTTTCTCATTAAGATTCACTAGTGACATGTATAATTGAGTAGATAGTTGTCTACAATCAATTTTATACCTCACTTTATGTATTTAATATTTAGAATTATAAATCATCAAGTACAACTTCCACATTAACTAGAAACCCATAGCAAGTAATTAGTTGAAACATCAATGTCCAGCCCCCACTATTGTGGAAGATTTAATTTGGCCGTTGGCCACATGTGAAGGGATTTTTTCTTCACACAGAGAGATAAGATATGCTTTTTATCTCATTCTTTCAACTGTGCATAGTAAATCAAACATCAAACTAATTGTAAAATCTCTGGGTTTTTGTCTCGTGCATAACTGGCTAAAAATTCTCATTTGCCAAACCACTTTTGTACTTCAAAAGTTAGGTAGATCTTCATATACATGTTTATCAATGTTTTAAAAATTAATTGAATCGATGAGATCTTTGAATTATGGTTCAATTTTTATAGATTGCTTTAATAAAATAGTTGAATCGTGATGAAACGGCAGTGACATTATTTTTTGTGTACAAAATTAAATGAACGTAGTAATTATATATAATATTAATCTGAATACATCTTAATAAATTAATTGATTTTGAAAATATTAATTTGATAATATAACCGCCATTAATTGAGAATACGAAATATGCTAATAAAATATTGTGTGAGTGTAAGCGTGTGGCTGGGACAATGCCAAAATTGATTTACTGTGTTTCCTTGAATTCTGTAGCGTGGACCATTATTGATAGCGATTTTACAAACACAGAGAATGTATATCACAAACACAATTAATTAAGCTTCTTGCTTCAAATATATATGCTTCGAAATCCGATCGAACTAACTAGCTAAAAGTCACCTACGATAGGTATAATTATACATTAATGCTGTATTTCGACCAATAAGAGGAGCAAATTTGATGCTAATTAAATTTAGATAATGACGTGTATTTTATGGCTAGCTTATGCAACCGTGATGAGTATATCTTTGATTTTATTTTTTAAACTAATAATTAGACAATGACCGATTTAAAAGAATATGTGAACTTCGTAAAAAAGTGTAATTAAAAGTATATTAATAGTATACACCGCCGTACTCTATTTTTTTGAGTTTGGATATTAGAGTAGTTTTGTAATCGTGTAATTAATGGATAGATTTTGATTATTTTTAAAAATTCAAATATTAAACTTAAATACGTGAATTACTGATCGCAACATGTCAATATTTTGCCCTCTATTTATGAGTCTAACTAAATTGAGGTATGACGGATTGAATTCAAAATGTGTGTAGAAAATTCCACCCCCATTTTACCAAAGATTGACAAGCTTAAAAGAAAGAAAAAATTATTATAAAAATTTAGAATGAAGATATGGTAAGGTGAAAAATATCTTAAAATTTAGAATATATACTTATAAAAGAAAATTTACATTTTTTTTGTAGAAAAATATTTTATAAATTAAAAAACACACAAATATATATATATATATATATATTTGATTAATTAAATAAAAATGACTGTAACTTGTCTGGTCCTGTTTTTCTTGATAAGTTGCACACTGGATGAAAACAGATAGATGTGGGTTAAAATCTCAAACATTTCTTGATAATTAAAAAAATAAATATACTACTAGGTTATATATATAATTAAATTAAACACTTAAGCAGATCATATCTAATTAGAATATATTGATCACTCTCACAAATCTCATGTACCTTGAGGAAGTAGTCCCTAACTTAGCCAATGCATACCACAATTAAAAAAAAAATGTATCACTTGTGAGTTTTCTCATATTTTAATTGCAGTTAGTAAACTTAATATATTAACTACTAGTACTATATTTAGTAATGATGATTGATCCAGGAGAATAGAGTTAGATATGTTTTCAATACACGTACACACACAAAAATCTTGAATGTGTTTGTGGAGTGTGTTGCATCTATATAGGAAGTAACGCGTCAAACACTTATTGCAATGAAATATTTATCATTCAAGTAGTAATTTAGCGATGCTGGGACAAATTATTTAATATTCATTAAATGTCATTTCATGTATTAACCGATGAATAATATCTCCTGTCGCTTCTATTATTCATCTTTGTTTCTTATAATTTTAGAAATTTAAGAATTATACAATACAAGCCATTTTCAAGAAATTTAATCTTAATTTCGATCTAATATTAACAAACCGGTCAAATAGCTATCATAATACAGCCCAAAATAGTCCCTCTAGTAAAAAGTATAGCCTCTCTTCTTCTTCTTCGTTATGGGATGATTTAGGATTATTTTATTGGCTTCGAGCCATCCTCAATATCATTTTTTTTTCTTTTTATTTTACATATCTAAATAAATAATTTTTATGTAGATTTAATTTCTGTTTTGAGTTTTATTTGTGATTTTGTTACATGACTATGATATTGTTTTGTTTGATGTTATCTTGACACATTGATTGATTTTTTATCTTGTGCCAATGTGTTGAGTCGTGAAAAAGTCTAAAGTTAACACTTTATAACTATTACATTGAGTTAAAACAATCACACAAGTGTATTGGACACTATATATATCTTTATTAAAATCTTAAGACAATGAATATATAAATTTTTTTCTTTTTATAACCAATGTCAACTTTTTTATCTAATGTAGAGTTATTCTTACCCACATATATTATATACTAAAATATTTGTTTGGTTCAGATTTAAGTATTCTAATTATTCAATCAATATTTTAACATCGTTAAAATTATAAATTCGAATACATAAATATTTAAACAATTCTTTTTTTAATAAATTTATTCCAAATACTTTAATTTTATTACATTTATAATATATGGTGAACAAATAATCAACTCTAATTTTTACAGTGTAAATTATATATTTCATTAGACTTTTGAGTTAGATTGGTTGAATTAACTCATTTTGCTGGTTCTAACAGTTTTAAGAAAACATATACGAATTAAAGTATTCTAATTAATCATGAATTGGAAAAGATATAATATTTTGAATCATTTTAATGTTTAAATCTAAAAAAGTAATAATTTTACAATTGTGTAAAATAATAATTTGCTTTTAAAGAATTTATGATAACAATATTAGTTATTTAATTTGGTTAAATCAGCGTTATTATATAGATTATATTATAATTTGACTTTATTCAAAGTTATCAAATAACGAATCAATAATTCCAATAAAATGAGTGATAAGGTGGTTTTAAAGAGATTATGAATTGTGAGTTGAACTCTCTTAAACAAAATATTTTAATAACAAAGTAGTAAATATTTTTAATAAAATAATTACAAACAACAGAGTATATATATTTGTATAATATAATTAGTATACACTGCTAAATAAATTTTTAAAACTCAATTTATATATACAACTATGTCTGATATACCCAATTTGTGTCTTGAATATATATATATATATATATATATATATATATCATTTTGATTTTTTATTTTTTTAAATAAAATATATTAATTGTATGATTTTTAAAGTAGTCAGATTAAAGTTAAATATTTTTAATAATTTATGATTTATTATCGATGTAGAAAAATACACTAATAATATATATATATATATATTAAATTACTTAAAAAATAATACAAATATGTGTATAATAATTTAAAATAATATTTATATTTAATTAAGGATAATTTTTAGAAAGTGTGGTTATGTCTAGAATAACAATAAGCTAAGTTTAAAACGAATTAGGTTCTGTTTGGAAAATTGGTTGTAGATATAATTTACTTTTGTTTGTAAAGAAAAAGCAGTGAAAGTGAAGAAATGTAGTAGTGAATAAAGTGTGTGGGACAGTGGATGATGGAGAAGAGAGACATTTTTGCATGAATGAATCATCATCAATCAATAGTTAGCTAACCTTTCATTTTCGTACATTCACTCTTATGAATAAATAATAATATTGTGAATTGTGATGGTCACTTTCTTTTTCGGTGAGTGCAAAGAAAAAAAGATGTGTGGAATTGAAAGGGAAGAAATGTCAAAAAGGCACCAACTCATGCTTAGATTTGTGGGTCCCACCAAATTCTTCTCTCAGATTTTTCCTTTTTGACGCGACGCCTTCGGTTGGAAATTGGAATCGGGTGAATTAGGATACAATGGGTTCATTCAGGGAGAAATTAGACTATTTCAATTATGTTTCATATCTATATGATAGTAATTATTTTTCTTTTTATAAATTGATAGCGACTAATGATATCAGTTAAATAGAAAATAATTATATATTTTATATTGAATAAATATTAATTAAATAATTATCTTATTTATTAAAATAAGAAAAATTATACTATTATTTTTGAAAAATATTATTAACTATCGATAAAAATTTTATTTTTTTTAATATTAATCCATAGTTGATCGCTTATAAAACTCAATATCATAATAGATAAAATTAAAATTAAAACTTCAACTCACGAAAATTCATTGATTAATTCTTTTTTTTTTTTCTCTTCGAATGGACACCGACTGAATTGCTATCTTAATAATAATTGTATACTTACAATAAACACATTAGTTGAGTCATATTGTTAGAGTTTCAAACAATGAATACCGTAAACTAATAGATTTCTCCAACAATAATTCGCCCAAATCTAAATCCATGATCCCATATGAATTTGTTTTTTACTCTAGTCACATCTTACATACGCTCATTTTCAAAAAAAAAAAAAAACATATTAGATTAGACAAATAATATTTTGACACACAAAATCAATAAAATAGTTGATTAATACAATTCAAATATTCACTTCATTATATTTAATATACAGTTAATAAATATAGAATATTATCATCCAATAAATATAATTAATCACAATTTTTATTTACTTAAATTTACATGAAATTAAACATGTAAAAATTGAGTTAATTATGTTCAAAATTATAACTAATATTTAATAAATTATGTGATCTACTATATTCATTAATCATCAACACATAAGTAATATTTGAACTCCATTTAAATCATTTTGATGTGAATTTTTCGTGTCAAGAATAATATAATCCATAATTTATAGGGACTCAATAGATGAAAAAAAAAAGTACAAGATTTTTATATGGAAAAAGAGTACAATCTAAAGTACGACCAATTTAAGGAAAAATAGTGCGGGTGAAGATAGGTAGCAAAGAGACAATCCAAATTGGAAAAAAAAAACACAGAGAAAACCTCACACCCTTCATAATCACCTGGTGCCAATAATTAATTGTTGAAGATATTGATGGTTATGTGAAGATGATAAGAAAATGAAATGTTATAATTGAGGGGTCCTTTCTACATGCAATAATTTAGAGGGTCTTGCGGATTTTGTGACTCCAATTTGTCCACTCAGTTACTTTCTTTTCCACTCGTAGCAACCGTAGGTATATATCAATATCTCTGATTATTACTACTCCAACTTTTTTTTTTTTTTTTTATAAATATTTTACTACTTCAATCTTAAATATAGAATTTCAATGATTAAATCAATAAAATTGATATTAAATTTGTTAATAACTTATATTGTTTTTTAGGTCTATACTTTACCTAAAAATGTTTTGCAAGATAATTATTTTATATATTATCTTTCATATTACTAGTTATATATATAAAGTATTTTTTTTAAGTCTTAGTTTATCTGACAAATATCAATATTATCATTATGTCTTGAATTCAAATTTATGACTTTACAATTGTACGAATTAATTATGATAAAATTTATCATATTTTCTAAAGGAAAAAACTATAATAATTGGTAATGTTTTGATATTTTTTTTTAGAAAACTTTATTTCAAAAATTATACATTTAATCAAATTTTAAATTTTAAGAGTAATTAAATTTTGAAAGTTTCATGTTAAATCAAATTTTTGAAACTTTTAGTAATATGATTTAAAATGCAAACTAGTTTATCATGGTTCAACATGAATCTGATAAATAAGATGATCCACCCTCAAGGTCACCATTTTCTCTCTTTATAGGTAATCTTATTTCTCTTCCTAGTAACCATAATATGTTAAATGTATATATTTGCATTTAATTTATATACAATGTTAGTGTAATTTTATTTTATTTACATTATTATTCAATCATAAATATTATATTATTGAAAAAAATTGAGTTTAACTATAACTACTATAAAAATTGATCAGTAGCAATTGCATTGATAATAGTAGCCTAAAACATAAATGGATCGGAGTTATTGCTCGACCAGTACATTCATCACTATATTTGGACCATTGTAATCAACTAACAAAAGATGTTTCAAAACTACAATGCACACCATAAATACTTTTATAATATCAAACTCTGATACTACTTATTAGAGCATTCATAGAACATCAAAAGTAACAACATACTAATAATCTAGAATCAACAAGAGATCGTAACATAACAATTTCATTCAAAACTTTAAAATATTAATAACTTTTTTATTTCGAATATAAGCAACAAAAATTCTTATTATATAGTCTTGATTATAAACAAAAATCAATTAACTTTATCACATTTAATGATAGTGTTCCTTGAATACCCCATCATAATTGACATGAGTATGAGACTAGAGGGAGTAGTGATGGTAATGAGTATCAACCTCTATATATAATGCTATTTTGCTACTCTACATGTTGGATAAAAATATATATGTACCCTACTCATAATCGTACAACTATCATCTTAATGGATATTTGACATATTTTAAGTATATGCATTCATAGATATCATGTATATCTATCAGCTTTTAAATAAATAAAGATCATTTATGTATGATTTTTTTTTTACATTATGTAGAATTTTTTCTTCTATTTTATTCAAAAAAATAGTAAAACATAAAAACATTAATACATTAACACAAAAATAAAATATATAACAAAATTTCGCCATTAAAACTAATAATTCATAAACAAAATCTATTAAAACATCAATTTTATTAATTTATATCGGGAATAGATATCCACAAACACATACCCAGTTATATCCGCATTCATATTCAGTTTTTCTGTATATATCCTATAACTACTTGCTTCATATCCGTGGTAAATTTTATCCGTATATATTCAGAGTAGCGAATCAACATGATTATTTACACTTGAATAGCAACACATCTAATATCGTAATAAAGGAATTCAATATTTATCTACTAAAACCATGTTGTCATTAGAAGGTGACATGGAGATAACATGACCATGTGAGTAACTTTTGGGTCTCGATAAGGGCACATACGTACGAAGGAATCGAGAAATATAAGTTTTATATTAAGAATAATAATTTTTTAACTTTTAATTAAGTAATTAAATATGTAATCAATTAAAAAGTGTTTTAAATGCACTAAATTATAAGCATTTATATAAATTTTAACATAAAGGTGCGTATGTGCGTATGTGTTAAAACAATTGAAAGAATCATCAATTAAGCAACTTGTTAATTAATATAGTTATTACTATATAGTACCATCAAAGAGGAAGGTAGACAAACTTAGGAACATTAATATAGCAATAAAGAAGGAGGCAAACCAAAAAGATTAATAATAGTGTGGAGCCCATCTCTTATTCTTAATCATTTTAGTTTGTAGCATGATCGAGTAAGACTAATTAATACGGAAGAAAGGTTCTAATCACAATTATTAGTAATCAAGAGGGTTTAGCCATATGTGTCCCTTTTCAAATATATTAACTCCTCAAACAAAAGCATTGCTAGAGAGAGAAGAACAAGGTAATGAAACATGTTGACCAAATGTTTCTGTTTTCAGCTTCTTTGTTTGCCATTTTTCAAAGGTAATTGGTGGCAAGGGGGGCAGAGCAAGAAAACAAGATAGCAGCCATTTGGATTTTTTCTTGGACATGTTTTGGGTGACATAAGGTGCTCAACAAACAGAATAAAACTAATTAACAGTTTAATGTTTTAATTATACTAATACATGTTTGCTGATCACCACACTTCCTAATCATTTGTATATTATCATCATCTAGGTTAGTGAAAATGGACCTACAATAAATATTATGTCCTTCAAGTCAAATCTTAAAATCCTTGTCATTTTTTTTAGATTAATATATTTTTGTTCAGATGTAATTATATTATTTATCTTCTTTCAAAAAATAAATTATCTCCTTTCATTCTCTATTGTACTCACTAATTTGAAATTTATATATATTTTTTAGAATTTTACACATAGTTGATAAGTTAAAAAAAATTTGAATTCAATTTTTACAAATCACACGATTTTTACAATTCAATCAAATAAATTATATCCACTTTACGATTTACATCTATGTCGATTTTTTTTTTCTTAAAAATTACATCAATTTTTTTATATTTAAATATCGTGTCACTCCTAAAAAAATACATAAATTAATTAAAATAATTTACAATTAACAAATAACATTACATTATATCATATATCAACGGTTAACATGTAAAAGTTGTATAAATTATAATAAATGTCTACATTATTTTTATTTATCTCTTCAATTGCATAATTTGTAATATGATTAGTGGCTTAACATGTGATTTAAGAACAATTGAATAATCTTTTTAACTCTTTGTAATGATAAGAAGATTATTGCAAGAATCATTGAACTTTATTTTTTTATTGTATTAGAAAAATTATTTTAGAAGAGAAAAGGAGTAAAAATATAAAAAATATAAAATGCAAATTGAGATAGATTAAGAAAGGTGATGGCAGTTTCTTAAAATCATAATATTTGAGATTTATATAATTTAAATAAGTATACAAATATTTATACTTAATTCATTTAATTAAAACAAAAATTATTTGATGTATGTTTTTATTTTTATAAATGTACAAAAAAGTACTTAATTGTATATTAATTTTCTAAAGCAACCATATTAATACAAAAATGAAAAATAAATATAAAAAAACCAAACCACTAGAGAAAGAGGGGTCATGTATAACATGCAGTATATTGTGCAAAATTAATTATTCAAATTCGAATTCCTTGTCAATGACTTTGTAATCGTATATAGATCATAAGAAGAATTTTGAAGCACTTGTACTATTATTAGTAGTCAAGAAAATTATGCACCACTTGAGATGGGATGGTCAACAAAATTTTTCTTTGAAAATAGCTTCGAGGATATTGCCATTATGTAATATACAAAGTACTGAATTTAAAACTATTGGAGTATCGCTTAAGAATTTTACGTTATCAATCGCAACAAATAAATTATTAAAATATTTAATTTTTTATTATAAATATTTTTAAATTTTTTATAAATAATTATAAATATTGATAATATAAAAAAATTTATACTAACAATACATATCAATCAAAATATTTTAAAAATAATATTAAAGATACATTTGAATATGAATCTCAGGTAGGAATCGGTCCATTATTAGTGGGACCAGATTCCTAGTAAGGCAAGTGGGTTGGACGCATTTCTTGGTTTAGAAAACGTTTCACATTAATGATGCTATTAAATTTTTGAAGAATACATGGTTATAAAATAGTGTTAGTATTTTATTAATAGAGGAAAGATTGCTGAGATTTAATAGTAGTCCAAAGAAAGGATGATATTTTAATGTATGGGACACTTTTAAGATCTAGCAGAAGAATCAGATAGATAGTGTAGGGCCAAGAGAATAAATTATTAGTAGAGGTAGTAAAGAGCACACCAGGGCTTTTAATTCAACTAGACTTCCCTAAGATAAAAATTAGAAAGAAAAATAAAAAGAGAAAAGTGACTTATTCTTTATGATAATATAAATAAATAAACATAATCAAAATATTAGATTAAACTAACAACAAGACATTTAACGTCAGTTAAGTTTGAAGTCTAAAATTTCACTGTTCATAAGTTAAATTTATTTTAAATCTCTATAAATATATTATAAACTATATTTTTTGTCTTTATATTTTTTTTAAAAATCTCTCTGCATTTAATTTAAATATATCTTATTTTTTAGTTATATGTTTAAGAGAAGAAGTTACTATTTGGTCCATTGGTGACAAGCCTCAATAGTCAATATATTGATAAAAGTGCTTTGTATAACGACAATAGTAGGCTAATAGCATGTTTCTGTCAAACAAGAAATTATCTATCATAGGAGAAGGCAAAATAGTTTTTCTTTTATCAAACTATGTATTTAAAATATCTGATTCCATAATTTTATATGTTCTTGATTGTCTGTATATGCAAAAAGCTAAAAGGAAAAATACCAAATATTCAAAAGGGTTGGTATTTATTAGACTAATCTGTATATATGCTTGAATGAATAAGTTCCATTTGAACACGCAAATAAATGTAAGAATTAAAATATTTTAAAACTTAACGGATATTATTTTAAAAAGTAAATAAATTAAATGTCTATGACTTGTTGTGATTTAAGTAAGAGTGATTCATTTATAAAAGATGACTTTAACTTGTGATTTAAGGAAAAGTAATTCAGTTTATTTTTTTCAATTTGAAAAATTTAGCCTATATTTCATATAGTTTGTGGGAGGCTAACTAACTAATAAATTATTAAATTAATAGTGATAATTACAAAAATATCCCTTATTTTAAAATAGTAATCTTTTTAATTTCTCCTTTTCTCTTTATTTATTAAAATAATAATAATAATTTCTCTCCTTTCTCTTCATTTTTTTTCATTACCTTCCTCTTCTCCCTATGTTTTATAATTTCTTATATATATATATATATAAAAGAAATAATAATAAATTATTAAAATATCATTAAACTTAAGTAATTTTTGTTTTTCTCTTTTCTACTTATATATATCTCTCTTGTATTTATTTTATACTTTCTTAGAATTTATATTACTAAAATATAATAAAATTAATACAATAACCTGTATCTAATTGAACCTCTATTGTTGTGAATTGTTTTAATAAATATGTGTATTTATTGTGAATTATTTTAACTAATATGTATATTTTTTATGAGTGACACGATATTTAAACATAAAACAATTGATGTATTTTTTCAAGAAGAATTTTTTTGACAAAGATGAAAATTATAAAATGGATATATTTTATTTGATTGAATTGTGTGAATTGTGTGATTTGTGAAAATTGTATGACTTGTGAAAATTATGTGATTTGTGAAAATTGTGTGACTTGTTATGTGACTTGTAAAAATTGAAATTCTATTTTTTTTTCAACTTGTCTATTATATATGAATTGTGTGATACTCTAAAAAATATTATATGACTTTTAAAAATTTCAATTATAATATTTAAATTTCAATGATAATATTTCAGTTTATATTTGTCGCTCTCCAGCTCCCCCAAATATTTTGTGCAAAATTCATAACTGTATGTGTTGCTTAAGTAAGGAAAATAAAACTAGATTTTGCTCTTGCATATAATATATACACCATAATTACTTATTATACAAAAGAAATTGAACATGTACTATTCAGTTAGGCCCAATACAAGAATGTATCGAACATTACTATGCTACATCCTCTTAAATAAGGGCCCAAATTTATCCATCATCTACTTTCTGAAAAAACCACACATAGTTTTAGAAGTGTACTTTCAAGCAGATACAAAAATTGTGTTTTTATTCGGAAGTATATCTGCGAATGACATAAAAATTGTATTTTTTTTTCTTTGCTGTGGCCCATGTAGCTGGATCTTGTTTCCTACAATTCAAAACTTGAAAGTTTTTGAGTAAAATGACTTTGTTTTTTTTTGTTGTTGTCAAAAACCAAAATGACGTGTAGCAACAAAAATTGAACTTGATAGTTCATAAATCTAATACTTTACATTAAATTTCCAGTCAAACAAAATACTTATCCATTAAATCCTCTTCTAATCTATTTTAATTTTCAATGTCACATAATTTAATTTACATAAGAATATTGCCATTCTACTTCTATTGTTACATATAATAACTTGAATTTAGTTATTTTTTAAAATATGATTGTTATGATTATAATTAGAAATTTAGAATTAAAATTTTAGAGCGCCTAATAAAATTAGTAGACACAAATGTCTTACCTACGTATTTTTTATAATTTTATTTATAGTTAAAAAAATTCATACTCATAATTCATATACACCTATTTTATTTTATAATATTAAATATTTTATCTCATACCTTTTAGAGTTGCTAGAATAATTCTATTAAATTGGATGGTAATGATTTATTTGAAGACATTTTTTAACATCTGACAAGCCACGCCTCAAATATGGTGAGTCAACATACTCAATTAAAAGCTAGAAATAATAAGATGATTGTATGTATGCTAAAATTTTCTAGTCTATGAGTTATCAGCTCATCGACAAAAAAAAGAATGTGGTCTTAATAATTTTAATCTTAAGAAATAGAATTTAAAAATATATAAAATTTTCCATTCCAAGTAAAAGAGCTCATCGTCTTTCACAAACGAGATGAGAGTTTACAAATTACAAAGTTACAAATACATGAAGTCCTACAATTGCAATAAATGAGGACACAAACAATAAGAGTCTAGTTTGCACCAAAATTACAATATAGACCAACACATTTACTATAATGGAACGGTTATTTACCTAGTTAAGTATCTTCTAAGTTCCATATGAAGGTAGAGAGGTATCAAAATTGTTGGCAACAAGTACTGAAGGGATTGTTTAAGCGGAATAGCTCAAGTGGGAACTTAACTCTGGCTAAAAATGCTTAAAAAGTTCGACGTTGAATACTTATATTCTAACCTTTTTCATCGTGTATACAACATTACGTGCATGTCTACTACTGCAGTATACTGCTTGTCATGGAACACACGCTTCAAAACAAGGCGTGTCATTCTTCTTCAAAATCCAAGAGGAAATCAGTCAGGTTCTCAGAATCACCTACAGCCTCCTCCAGTGACATAGGACCCTCTTTCTTTGGTTTTGGCTGCATTTTTAAGGAAAGGTACACATTGTTACTGATGAAGTAAGAAACATGTGAAATACAGTGTAACAATGTTTTATAAATATATTACATCCCTTTTAAAGGTCGGTTAAGGTTATTTTACACAAATCAAATGGTTGTCTTTTCCTATAATACCATTGACTATTTACTCTCTTTGCAATAAATAGTTAAGGATATATTTGACAAAATAATAATTAATACTACATCAAACTTTGAAAATGACAAATAAATAGAAACAAAATTCTTCTGAAAAAGCGAGAGGTAAAAATGAATGGAGTATTCGATTCCATGGTCCCGGTAGAAGATATCACTAAGCCTTCAAAAAGACAACCATAGTAAACCCAGCTTGATTTAAAGGTAATGAACACTGCTAAACAGATCACACCAGCAGGGACAAAACAAAACTATAAGAAAATATTTGATTTACAATACCTTTGATTTTGATTTGCGAAGCTGGGGAGTAGTTTTCAAAACACTCCAATTACGATTAATCTTCTCTTCGTGTTCCTCTTCATCTGCCTCTACCTCTTCCTCTTCCTCTTCTACTACCTCTTCAACATCGATATCACTATCTTCTTCATCCTGGTTAATAAAATGAGAAATGAAGGATTAAATGTTACTCACAAATTCACAATCAATCATTTAGGAATGGAACTCAATAGACAACCACATGCCAAGTCTAGTATTGTTATGTTATAAGAGTAAAAAATGGTGAATCAAAGCTCACATCATTTTCGCCAATATCGACTGCTTTAGCCATAGCTTCATCAATGTCCGTCACCTGCCATATTGCAAATAATAAAGGGTATCAAACTATAACAGCATGAAAGAAAATCATCAGTCAAGTGATCATGCTATGTGATAATTCAACAAAAATTATAAAATTGAACAATAGATCTGTTCAAAAAATCAATTTCCAACATGCAAGTCATCTGTTTGCAAAATAATTCATTTATTCCATACCTTCACTATCTGTATAATGAAATTCATACTTATTACTTCCTTACCTCTACTTGTTCAGTCTTTTGCTTTTCCAGAATCTTTTCTAGCTCCTCCCTTGAAATGATTTTTCCATGCTGATCATATATAATAGAAAAGAAATTTAATACTACTGACATTACTAAATAATCACATATTTCATAAAAAAATTGGACCGTGCACCATGTCTGAAAACTGAAAATTTCAACAAACAAAAGAAAAGCAAAAAAAAAATCAAATGTTTGAAGAAAATCACTGTAACTATAGCACTACACTGAGGATAAATGTAAAACAAAAAAAAATTATAATAGCAAGCCATGTGCTCGCTGGCTTATCCTTATCAACGCAACAAGCTGCAGTCGATAACTTGAAAAGATTCGAATGCAAATAAATTCAACAGCTACTATTCAATCTCTATTTATGAAGCAACAAGGAGAACTGTCTATCATTTTTTTTATTTTTTTGAGTTAGTGAGAAAAGGCCAGAGAAGAAATCTTAGATGTTCGAACTTAGAACTATATGATATCATAATAATTTAATTTGGAGGTGAGTAAAAGTAAATGTCAATGAAATGACCACACCAAAACTTATATTTTAGTCACAGGATAGCTCATAGATATACTTAACTATTCAAGCACATCATTCATAGAGTGATATATTTATCTAAAAAATCTTTAGAACACTCCATCCTGAAGATATGTAACTTATTTATTTAAAGATCTTAAATATAAAAATTTACTCCCTTTAGCAATCAAAATTTTCAGAAAAACGACAAATGATATGAAACAAATAAGACGAGCGCTGAGAAAATAACCTCCTTCAGAAAAGGCAGCATATTTGGTGTTGGTTCATGAAAATCTGGCCCCCTATAGTCAATCACTTCATCTGGATCTTGAATATAGTTCACAGTTGGGTAAACTGGATCTCCACCCCATACTGCAGAACGAAAGGAAATTTCTCAATTTGAACAGTAGATGTCTATGCATAAAGTATGAAGTTATCAGTGCAAATAGTGAGTGGTTTAACTGATTTTTTTTTTAGACATTAGTGGTCTAACAATGATACTTAGAGGTAAAAGTAGATGAAATTTAATGAAGTATGAAGGTAGAACGTTAGTCTGAAATTTCCAGGACATAATGAAATATAAGAATCTGAAGATTTGTGCTAGTTAATTAGTAATTAGAGTTTAGTGGTTCTTTGGAAAACAATGCTAATTAGAGTTTAATAATCCTTGAATTGTAAAAAGTAAGATGAACAGCTAGATAACAATAAAAGATGTGTCATATAAATATTAATTTTTAAAGTCAATACTTTGCTTTATCTGATCCTCTCTCATTCGCATTGCTAAAGGATCCCTCTGAATGCGAATATCAGTCCCCATCATTATGCGATACTCTCGATCAGTTTGGTAAGAAAACATTTCAATTAGTTGAGTGGTTTCATCTTCTCCAGTCTCTTCAAAATGCTTCTGAATAGCTTCACGAGATGTGTCTCTCTTCCATGCCTTTACCCATTCTGAATAGTATGCAAGTGGACCAATCCTTTCCAGTTTCTCTTGCTCAGCCTGAAGCCTGCAAAAATTGGGATTTTTTGTAGATTCTATTATGTGAAGCAAAATGTTATGGGCAACTTTTACAATCAACATTTTCCAAATAAATTTTTTAGGGGATTCCCCTTATAACAAGTTCTCATAGCATTTTGTGGTAAAATTTAGCAGGTCACTCCCCCTTAATTCATGATGTTAATCACATCAATAATCTTAGAATTGAAGGCCATTCTGATACATTTACTTAGCCTTTCAAGAATTTATTCATTACACCACTTCATTTCTATGCTTATCAGAACTATGTTCTGAGCTTAATAGTCGGCAATACCTTTCCTCCTTATAAAGATGGCGCCTGGATCGGTAAAGAGCAGTTTCTGTTAATGTTGGTTGTTCACCATATAGCTTTACTTGTCCAGTTTCTGCCATGGCTTTCAAGAAAACCTGAAAAAATAATAGATTAAAAATTATAAAGAAAGGACTTATGAATCGGCCAAATGACCCTTTAATCGATGCATAATTTTGTAAGGGTAAACAAACTCGTACAATCATAAAGCACAAAACTGAGTAATGCACACACCGTAATTACAACATCAAAAAAAAAAATCCATGATTTATTTGATGCACACTAACCGTTTCAACATCGGGCCTCCTTCTTTGCCATCTAGACCATTGTTCTTTCTCAGGCTTTCTCCAATTCCACCACATTTCATCACTCGTAAGCGTCCCCTCTATCGGCTTTTTAATTTTTGGATCAACAAATGGATGAGGAACTCCAAGTTTCTTATCGAGTTTGTAACCAATCTCTTCTTCTTTCTCCTCAAACTCAGACTGATAAACAACATAATCCGACGAAAACTCCTCGGAATCTTCCTGAGGCTCAACCATAACCTCAGGAAGACCAGGGTCACTCAATTTAACATCAGCCTCAGCGAAAGAACCATAATCAGAACCAGAACCAGATGTTCTATAACTCTTCCTCCTACTTCCAGGGTTACTACCATACGATGGAGACCCTAACGATTCTCCGGTCGGAACAGGTGCCCTAGCAGACCTAACTTGTTCAACAGTTCCTTCAGGCCAAAACTCCACTTCAGGAATACTTGCTCTAGCACCAGAAGCAGGTTCAAGTTGACCAGAGGTTGAATCCATGTAACTATAATAAGGTGGACGTTCAACTGTGACATAATCAATTTGTTCATCTTTATTTTCTTCATCTTTGTTTACTTCATCTTTCTTTTCACACCTTATGCAACTATATGAAGGAAACTTCTTTCTTGATTTGTTGAAAACAACTCTACATTGTAAATTGCCAACACCTACTAGGTATGATGATGTCTAAGGGGTAACAAGCAATTTAAACTATAAATTAGTTACATAACATTCAATTACATACACTATATAAACATAAATAAATTTTAAATGAAAGTAAGAGATAAAACGTGTAGTTTTAGAGTTTATTCAGTTAAAAAGTTGATAATTGGAAAGTGAAGGTAAAGAATTGAACTTTGGAAGAGGCTAACCTGGAAATGGTTGAAGGACAAGTTGGGCACAAGATTGATGGAAGCCATAACGGTGTCGCTTTAGAGAAAAGCAAAATATGGATTTTGAAGAAGTGGGGATGACAAAATTGAAACGTCGTCGTATATGAGAGAGAGTGAGTGAGTGACGGTACCGGAGAGTGAAGAGCTCACTCAACTGATCTGTGCTAGTGTGCTACTGCCACCACCCTTATCATTTTCAGTTTTTCTCTGTTTCTTTTTTTTTTTTTTTTTTTTTTTTTTTTTTTTTTTACCATTTTTCTTTCTAAAAATGCTTTTTACAAGTTATTTTTTTTAAAAAAAAATATTTTCAAAATGCTATATTTTCAATCTCTCAACTATTAAATCAATTAGTTTTATGGTTCGTGATTTTGTCTATCTCCATATAAACATACATTTAATTATTGTTTCAAAATATGATTTTTTCTGTTATTTCGCATAACCTAAATTATTAATTAGTAACCATTAAAGAAAGTTCTTTTTATATATAATATAGGAAGAATATTAAACGGGTAAAATTAAGGCTTGGAAAGCTAGGATTTGGAAGCATTGTTTACTTCTTTTTATCATCTAATTAAATAGAGTATTGTCATATGATACTTCTTGAAGAGGTTACAAATTAAACCCAATTTCAATTGGAGTAATGTGCAAAGAAACCACATTGTTACACAAATTTACATTTGGATAATTTTAAAGTCAACGTGAACATTCTACATTATTTTTTTTATGGATTATTATTCGTGATAGCAAAAGGAACTTTTTTATAAGGTTATATGAAAATATTTATCATAAAATTATTTTTATTGTTGAGAAATATGTTCTACTTCATGATATTAGGGTCACTTTGAATATGAATATTAAGAATGTATTTTTTTGAATGTGACATGAATCCTTTGATCAATGTAGTTAGAAGAGTCTCTAATCTCTTATTAAATAGTTTCAACATCTAATTCATTTTCTTGACTGAAGTATCACTATTTGCCATATTTTCTATGAAGTCAATAACTGTAGTGCAGATTTTTTTGGTAAATAAGATTTGTTTATCTCTCCACATTTATGTTTATTGATGAAGTTTCACCATCTTTCATATCTTATTACAGACTAATTGTAAGAGATTGAATTCCCCTCATAGTTGTAGTTAATAATTCTAGATGGAAGTGGAATCTTCTCATGATATGCCAACATGTATTCATCCATCTCAATTACAACTTTACAGCTTACATTAAAAATATGAATTTAATTTATATGTTTAAAAACGTTTTATTCAAATACTTATGACATTATATTTATATATATTAATGCTGACATAATATTGATATATTACATGTGTGAAATTGTTTTACAATAACAATTAAATCCTAAAAACATTTGAATGAAAAGTGTTTTGTATTTTATTATTTCCAATACACTAATACATGTAGGTATGTTTTTTTACTCAATAACAATGCACACAGATATGATAATTTAAATAATAAAAAATTTGAATGTTACATACACATAGCGTTTTTGTGGTTATTTAAGCTATTAGGCCCTAGCGTCGCCACTTGTGAATGTGTGGAAGATCGTGACGTTGACATTCACTACCACCTTTCTGTTTCTCTTCCCCTTCCTTCTCTTTCCTCATCTCTCGTGTCTCAATTTGATCAATGTTCGAACACATAATCTACAATTACAATTAAATAATAATTATATTATATATATAATGGCATTCATGAAGCTAGGATCAAAGCCCGAAGCTTTTCGTCGTGAAGGCCAAACATGGTCAACACTCATTTCTCTATACCAATATGGATCCTTATCTTACATATAATATGACATTAACCTTGTGCTTTTGTGTGTGTTAAATATCAAAATGCAACCTTTTATTCATTTTATCTTTTAAATTATATCTCCCTTAATTGTTGGATAATTCATCAATATATTCTTTTACTTTTTAGGGTTTGTACCACAGGATTGCCAAGTGATGTTACCATTGAAGTTGGCGAAATTTCATTTCTCCTCCACAAGGTGTTTTTATTATTTAACTTTCAAACTTTTTGTATAATTTTTTTTTTAAATGTTAGTAACATATTAAATCCTTCTCATATAGTATGTATCACGTTACCAGAAGAAAAATGATCTAAAATGTGTCATTTTATGTTCTAACACTTTTTTTTATTCTGCTTCAAAAATCTAAAGTGAGAATTATTCTCGAAGAGAAGAAGTACTCTCGAGTATATTGTTTCTAACACACTATCTCCTCTTAGTTAAAATGTATATGAGTTCCTCCAATTACGTGTGGGATCCAATAATTTAGTGAGTATGTTTTTAAAATAGTGAGATTCAACTGAATTACAATCAATAGAAAAGAATATGCTGATAAAAATGTGTTAGAGTCTACTCTAGAATTCTTCTTTTATTTTTTTGTCTTTGTTGATCTAAATCATGTTATTAAATTAAAGTGTACAATTCATAGTGGTCCTTAGTGTTTTTCTACATTTGTGATTTTGATGCAGTTTCCATTGCTTTCTAGAAGTGGACTACTAAAGAAACTAATTGCAGAGTCCACAAATGAGGATGGATCAAGTTGTGTTTTGCAACTTCATGATATTCCTGGTGGAGCTAAAACATTTGAGCTTGTAACAAAGTTTTGCTATGGTGTGAAACTAGAAATCACAGCATTAAATGTGGTTAGTCTAAGATGTGCAGCAGAGTATCTCCAGATGACTGAAAATTATGGTGAAGACAATCTTATTGGGTACACAGAATCTTTTCTCAATGAAGTTTTTAGCAATTGGCCAGATTCAATTAAAGCTCTTGAAACGTGCGAGGAAGTGCAATCCTTTGCAGAAGATCTCCACATTGTTTCAAGGTGCATTGATTCCTTGGCTTTGAAGGCTTGTTCGGATCCAGATTTGTTCAATTGGCCGGTGGCTGGCCACCGTAATTGCGCAAAAAATCAAGAAGATCATGAGTTGTGGAATGGAATTTCTTGTCATAGTAAACCACAACATGTGGGTGATAATTGGTGGTATTATGATGTGTCTTTGTTGAGCCTACCGCTATATAAACGATTGATTTTAGCTATTGAATCAAAAGGAATGAAATCTGAGAGTGTTGTTGCATCTCTTATATATTATCTTAAGAGGTTTCTTCCCTTGATGAACAGGCAATCAAGTTTTAAAGATACAAATTATGCAACAATTCTTACAACTTCTGAAGCTGATCAAAGGGCTTTACTAGAAGAAATTGTGGAGTTGATTCCTAATAAAAGAGGGGTAACATCCTCTAAGCATCTTCTTCGGCTGCTCCGCACTGCGATGATATTACACGCAAGTCCATCATGCAAAGAAAATTTAGAGAAAAGAGTAGGATCTCAACTAGACCAGGCTTCGCTTGTGGATCTTCTCATTCCAAATATGGGATACTCAGTGGAGACACTTTACGATATAGATTGTATTCAGAGGATTCTTGACCATTTTATGTCTATTTACCAGCCTGCATCGTTATCGACTTCTCCATGCATAACTGAAATAGGGACATTAATAGCTGGTGCTGATACATTGACACCTATGACAATGGTCGCTAACTTGGTTGATGGATATCTCGACGAAGTTGCTTCAGATGCTAATCTAAACTTATCTAAGTTTCAAGCACTTGCTGCGGCAATTCCAGATTATGCCAGACCCTTTGATGATGGTATATACCATGCAATAGATGTATACCTTAAGGTTAGATAATTTGTTATAGCCTTTTTTTTACAGTTACCTTTTCTTATATTACCCTTTTTTATGCTTCCATTTCGCAATATGTTTTTGGATAATGATATAAATTTATGAAGAACTAAGACCGTAGAGGCAATAAAGAGATTTGTGAAGATTTCAATGATGATGAATTAGAATATACGAATTAGTGACACAAAACACATACATTAAACACAAAACTAACATTGATACGTAGATACCGATAATAATTTGAGAAAATGATAGATATTGAATGTAACCACATATGTTGGATGTCTGACACGCCTTCAATTTGAAGTGTCAGTTCTACATTGATTAGAATTAATGAAAAGACAACTTACATGCACTTTCTTATATCTTGGTAGCCATGTTTCCCACTAAATATATCATAATTGTGTCAAAGTTGGGTCTTGTAACTAACTGTCTATTTATGTTCGTTTAGTGTTGAAAGTAGTCTCTTTGTGTAAGAAATATTTATAAGCAACGTACTAAGTTTAATCCTTATTTATTGCTATATTGAAAGAAAGAAAAAATATGTAATAAGCATACAAGAAAGAAAGTAAGAAGTAGTATTTGGTGAATAAACCTCTCACAAAGTTATTACCATGATCTCACAATCATATGCTAGTTGACCTTTATTATTGTTTTCTTTTGTGCATAATTGTTTCAAATGGTGACAAAATTTCAGGCACATGCATGGCTTACAGATTCTGAACGGGAGCAACTATGCCGGTTGATGAACTGCCAAAAGCTCTCATTGGAAGCAAGCACTCATGCAGCACAAAATGAAAGATTACCTCTGAGAGTAATTGTTCAAGTCCTGTTTTTTGAACAACTTCGACTCCGTACATCAATATCTAGTTGGTTCTTTGTTTCTGAAAATCTTGAGAATTCACAAAACCTTAGTGGAAATCTTGGCCTCCCCAAGAGTTGTCAAATGAACTCTGAAGAGAGAACAGAAAATGTGAGGGAACGTCTTTTGGAGCTGGAGAAAGAGTGTTCATGCATTCGAAAAGAACTGCAAAAACTAACGAAAACAAAGAAAGGTTGGAGCATTTTTCCGAAAAGGTTTGGATTTAGAAAAAGATCAGAGTGTAGTACCAGTCCTAAAGAATCAAATAATTGTGATATAAATACATCATCTAATGTGAATGAAAACCCAAATCATGAAAGTAGTAGTTGAGGGGGTTTATTAAAACTTCTTAGCTTAAGTGGTGTTTTTTTCTACTACACATTATATGGAATTGTAACTCATTTGAATTGTTAGTAAAATAATGTATCAGTACAAAACAAAAATTAGATTCATTATTCTCATTAGTTTGTGTCTGATAGAAGAATTTGAGACCGTCGCTTGTTCTTATATTGCAAATGTGAACAAAAACATATTCTCAGCATTTCGTTGTTTTCATTCTCTAATTACATTAGTGGTAAAAAAAATTGTATACAATCATTGTCTTGGATCATTCTTAGTGTTGAACCTATGTGGTGGCCATGATGCACTATCTAATTAAGGATGCACCCCTTTTAGTTGGGGACAATCTGAATTTGTCATATGCTCTATTCATCTTTGACTTATTTATTTGATGTGGTTTCTTGTTTAAAAAGTACTCTAGTCACTAATGGCAAAGTGTCATATTTATATATAAATCATTTATTCCACAAGGATATATTTGACCAGGTTTTTTTATTTAGTAATTTTTAGAAGATATACAACTAGTAGAAGCTGAGTGTTATATTGATTAGGTAGATGTTGCAGACATTGTAATTCAAACATACGTGCATTCACACATCAATATGATTTTTAAATTTTGTCCTCATTCCCACCAGGACCCCATCAATATAAAAATAATCAAATATATATTCCTATCAATTAAATGGAGAGTAAAAAATATTTAAAAGAAAAAACTATTATTCATATATTGTCTGAAATGATAAATAAAGATAAGATATGTGTTTGTATATACATTAATATATGATCCTCCGTCAATGTATCCAAATTATTTTGGAAGGACTTTTTCTCCAATCTTCATCTCTACGGAATAAAATTTGTTGATTGCAAGACCATAAATAAGACAATCCTTTTGGATATCCGCTTACGAATATAAATTCACATATTTATTTTTAGACTAAGTACTAAGTACACACTCGCTTAATAATTCACTAAAAAGAAATTGATTTAAATATATGTTATTACATACAAATTTAGTGTATTTATAATTTTTGTCTATGTAATTTTTTTTTTATCAAATTTAACTATCTGAATTCAATTTTATTTTAAAATTTTTGTTAATAATGTTACTAACTTTTAAAAAATCTGACATAACAAACGGCGAATAAATTAAAATAAATTACAAAAACACGGGCTTATATTAATGGAGATATCAAATGAAAACATATATACTTTGTCTTGATAAACTTGCATTATTTATTTGTTATTTTTATCATTATAAATTTGTACTTTTTTTATCTTCTGTCTTTTTATTATATCAATTTTTTTTAATAATCGCTAACAGTATATTCGATTTTAAATCAAAATTAAACTTATAACATTAAATTTATAAAAGTTATAGAGACAAAAATTACAAAAACACTAAATTATTTCAGAAAAAAAAATGTATTTCCTAATATGAAGACAACTCTTTTTTTACTAGTAATATGACCACAACACTAAAGTTAACTATTAATAACTGATCTTATATTTTTTTAAATAGATTGCCATTAGCAACGAAATTCTTTTACAAATTTAAATTTAAATCTATTTAACACAATTAAAGTAAACTTCAAAGCTAACTACTAATTTTACTAGAATATCTTCATGTGCAAATTTGTCTTTAACTTCACAGTCATTTTCAAATTTGAAATTATAAAACATAAATATCAAAATTAAAATTTGTAAAAATTTAGAAAAATAATAAAATTGAAACAAAAAAATTAAATTAAATAAATATTATACAATAAAATATGTACACAGCGAAACATAATAGAAAAATGGACAGCCTAACACATATGTCCAACTATATTTTTTTTTGTGAAAGTCCAACTATTATTGTTATCATCATCATTATTATTAATAATAATAATAATAAAAAAAAAAACAGCATGAACTTTAAAAGTTTTAATTAAAAGTTAATTCCATTTCATTTTCTTATAAAAAAAATATATTAAAATTCCATTTGGTTCGAAGAATATCGATATTTTTTGTACCTTCCACTTTGAAAGTATTATTGAGTTTTTTATCATCTTCTTTTTTGGATGAATATTCAAAGTATTGAGCTACATGGTGATGAGATTGAGGAGGGGGCAAAAACTCGATATCTTCATCTTCGTATTCTTTTTATGCATTCTTTCAATCATTCATATTTGTGTTGCTTTCTTCAACCACCACCACCACGATCCAACAACAACATTTCTTCATCTCTTCACCCATTGGAACAATACCTCCATCATTAGGGTTACCTTCCTTCAGATGCTTCCTTCCACATGCTAATCAATTCAGGAGGGTTCTTCAATGGTTTTTGCCCCAATTCGCTTAACCATTGTGGGGTTGGTTAATTTCTCTTTCCTTCTATTCAAATTTCATTCTTTTTCAAAACCCCATTTTTCCCCCAACTCGTTGAAACTGTAATTTTGGATTTTGTATAGGTTTTCTGAGGAAGGAAACTGTTGTAGACTATATTGTGTGTTATTGTTGTTGTTCTTTGTTTTTTCATTTTGTTTTTGAAGATGAAGAGATTGAAAAATGAATCTTCCAATTCTAAAAAGTTTAGACTATCTCATTTTTTGTTTGGTGTTGGGGTTTTGTACTTGCTTTTTATATCATGTAATTTTTCAAAGTTTCTCAAAATTGTATCAACGTTAAGTGGTGATGAAAGTTACAATGGATTAGATGGGGTAGCTATTAGGGAATCTTCTGAAGATTCAGATTTGAGCAAACCCTTTGTTAGTTCTGTTTATAAAGATGCATTTCATAGGAGATTGGAAGATAATTTGGACAAAGATGCTCCCTTGATGCCAAACAAGGAACCAATGAAGGAGGAGGATCGTGGCCGGGAATCTACCAAGCGTATTCCTCAGGGATATGGTAGGATTACTGGTGAAATCATGATGCAAATGAATAGGACAAGTGATTTGTCTGTGCTTGAGAGAATGGCAGATGAGGCATGGACATTAGGGTTGAAGGCTTGGGAAGAAATAGAAAAGGTTGATGATAAGGAGTTTGGAGAAACTGCAGTCATTGAAGGAAAGGTTGAGTCTTGTCCTTCTTGGATATCGATGAATGGTGAAGAGTTGTTGAAAGGGGATGGCTTAATGTTTCTTCCTTGTGGACTTGCAGCAGGTTCTTCACTCACTGTGGTGGGGACACCCCATTATGCTCATAAGGAGTATTCTCCTCAGCTTGCGAAGTTGAGGAAGGGTGATGGATTGGTTTCAGTTTCGCAGTTCATGTTTGAATTACAAGGGCTGAAGTCAGTGGAAGGGGAAGACCCTCCAAAGATTCTTCACTTGAATCCTCGGCTAAAAGGGGATTGGAGCAAACGCCCCGTCATTGAGCATAATACGTGTTATCGAATGCACTGGGGAACAGCTCAAAGATGTGATGGTCGTCCATCTGAGGACGATGACGGAATGCTTGGTATGATTTTATCACTGTTTT
Source organism: Cicer judaicum (assembly GCA_037974835.1). NCBI lineage: Eukaryota > Viridiplantae > Streptophyta > Magnoliopsida > Fabales > Fabaceae > Cicer > Cicer judaicum. Next base: position 11,215,419 of record JBBPBS010001075.1, on the reverse strand, counting down.
TTAATTTTCAAGTATGCTATTAATATGACCCTATTGAGGAATGGGGTTTTAATTGCGTTAACCTAGAATGGTAAGAAGACAGAAAAGTCAAAAGGTTTAATGATGTTGGAAATGATGGAATAAGAACAAAAAGGAAGAAGACAAAATTGAGCACGAAAATAAGTACCTTATTGCTTACACAGTTGACAGAAGAGGAAATTGTCTGTTTATTGTTGTATGCTATTAATATGAACACAACAGAAGTAATCTTATAGATTATTTTGTTAATATATGGAATCGCACCTGATGTAATATTGTTGCAGATATTTGAGAGATATCAAGTTCCATTTCCTTGAAATAAATCCAATGGGTGTTAAAACTTTGAGTTGGTAGAATCTTGAGAAAGTATATGACTAAATTGACAAGGATGATGAGTTAATGTAGCTCATCTAGTTTTCCAGTATGAATATTATCATAATTTGCTGCTTATGAATAAATAATAGTGCTGAAACGAGCATAGCAGACTGATTATAATATAGAAGGATTACAATATCATATAGAATTGAATTTTATCTTAAAAAATGATGACGGAGTACCTTAATCTTTTAATATATATTTTTGCATTATTTTTTAGATCATCTTCAAGTAATAAACAAAATATTAATAAACATTTTGATCATACTCTGCAGTTGATGGGTATAAACGGTGTGAAAAATGGATGCGGAATGACATTGTTGACTCAAAAGAGTCCAAGACAACATCATGGTTCAAGCGGTTTATAGGGCGTGAGCAGAAACCGGAAGTGACCTGGCCGTTTCCTTTCACAGAGGGTAGAATGTTTGTCCTTACACTTCGTGCTGGTGTTGATGGATACCATATTAATGTTGGCGGTCGCCATATGACTTCATTTCCATACCGGACTGTAAGTTAATTGAGATATGACACATCTTTTCATCTTATGCTCATACTAAATAATTGAAGGAGTGAAATTGTATAGTTTGCTTATTCACCAACCATTTTTCATGGGGATAGGTTTCCTAATAATGTTACTTTTATTTTACCATATTAGACTTTATTGAAAGAAATTTGTGCTGATGAACCGCACACTTGATCTCATATTTATAACTTGATTGTAATCAATCAATGGAGTAATCAAGAGGGATAATTCGGAGTTAATTAGAAACTAAGTTATAGCCTAATTATCAATACCTAATGTGTAGTCTTTTCCTCAGTTAATCAACATAATACACAGTTGATATATTGCAACATAAATTCTAGTATTTAATATTCTGACAGACTTCAAAAACTTATTACTTGTGTGTTGGTGAGTTCCTATTGCATTTTTATTGGGTTTTATAGATGGAGAATTTTAGCATACAGTGCTCTACCCTCATAGCCCCATTTTATAATAATTAATAATGACAGCAATATCTCCTGTACCACATTCCGAGGGTCACATCTAGCTTAAACTTGAAGAATAATCGGATTTGATTTCCCTTATAGTATCAATGCTGCTGGGATTACATTAACATTTTTTCCAGCTGATTTTTCTTTTCCACATTATCAGGGTTTTACACTTGAAGATGCTACAGGGCTGGCAGTTAAAGGAGACCTTGATGTTCATTCAGTTTTTGCTACCTCTCTCCCAACATCACACCCAAGTTTCTCACCACAACGAGTACTGGAAATGTCAGAGTCATGGAAAGCCAGTGCTCTACCCAAACACACTATTAGACTTTTTATTGGAGTTCTTTCTGCTTCAAATCACTTTGCAGAAAGAATGGCAGTTCGGAAAACATGGATGCAAGCAGCTGCAATAAAATCCTCAGATGTAGTAGTACGATTCTTTGTTGCATTGGTAAGGCTGCTGACTTTATTTTTTTCTCTGCCATAGAAACATATTAGTCAGTTAAGTCTAGAGAAATATGGCAGTTATTTTAGTCTGGTTTGAAGAGATGCGAACAGCTGTAATAATTTCATGGAGAAGAGAAACACAAACTTCCTGGGGCTATATTGTGGAAGTTTGGGGGTAAAACTGGGTTTAAATCCCAAAAGGACATTGTCAAAATTTTGTTTGAGCTTTAAGTGTGGCTTATGTGATTCTTGATATGATGATAAAGAAGCTACTGCAAATATAATTTTCAATTTTTGAGTTGGTGGTTATTTCAATTAGCAGATTCTTAAGGTTTTGAGAGATAGGATTGGTTTCATTAACAGGATAGATGTGAGATCGTGAAATAGAGAAGCCGGTGAGATGAGACTAAAAGGAACTTCAGCTTTTGATAAATTTCATGCAATAACAAAGCATATAAATGATGATTGATTGGTTTCGTAGCTATGATTTATCACCGATGTTTGTTGAAATAAAATAGAAGAACTGTAAGACCAGGGTTCCATAGGCATTGCATGCATTTAGCTTCGCAGAATGGCTGCTGAATTTGGTGTTAACTAAGCAAGCTATGCAAGTGCTTATAAACTTGAAAGCAAGACTTGTTATCACCTACGTATTTTGGCTTTTGTGATCACTCTTCTTTTTAAACAAGTTATCAACAAGGCTCTTTCAATTATCATTGTTTCATGTATAAATGATTTTGATTTCCAAGAGTTTGGTGTTTGGTGTTTGATGTTAGACCTTAAGATGTCGGCATCTGTCTTCTCTTTCTTTCCATTGTCTTCAGCCGTTTGAAGGGGCCAAACCTAACGATTCCAAACACATTAGATGGGTTGGTTTAAGGGAACCTTTAATGTTTCTGCAAACTACTCCTATATTAGTAATTCTCCTGGATTGGTTATCAACTGTCACTATCCCTTTGGACTGAATGATATGATAATGCAAATATATGTAGATATATTGGTGTTCAACGCGTAGTTTGTGTTTAAAATTTTAAATGTCTATGTCAAATTTAATGCAATTCGTGAAGAAAAATGTTCTCAATTGTTACACGACCAAACTGTGATTGTGTCTTTTTTTTTTCACTTTTATTATTTTTATCCTATGGTATGCCTGATTTGTCTGCATTGTGTCTATTTTAAACATCAATAATGAAGAATCCAAGGATGGAAGTGAATGCAGTGCTGAGGAAGGAGGCTGCTTACTTTGGTGATATTGTCATTTTGCCCTTTATGGACCGCTATGAGCTTGTTGTGCTTAAAACCACTGCTATCTGTGAGTTTGGGGTAAGTTCATTTTTAAACTTCAGTTAATTTTTTTTGTTTCTTCTATTTTTCATACAGATATTGGGGATAGGTGACTTGCATATGTCCAGATATCCCACTCAGAAGGTTCCACCCTTGTGGCCCTAAGCCAATAATTTTCTTTCATACAGATTCAGAATGTGAGTGCTGCATATATCATGAAATGTGACGACGACACTTTTGTAAGAGTGGATACTGTCCTGAAGGAAATTGAAGCTGTACCCCCGGAAAAGTCCCTTTATATGGGTAATCTCAATCTCTTGCACCGGCCTCTGAGAAATGGAAAATGGGCAGTTACTTATGAGGTAGTCTAATTGTTGCATTTAATTGAAATAGCATGTAATGCTTGTGTGTTTTATGTTTGGTTAGTGAAATGATAATTTTCCAGCACTTCATAGTGTGTATATTTAGGGATTAGGTTTTTACTTTCACCCGTTTCCAAACAAACCGTTTTATGCAGGTAAAAAGAATTTCTCCCCAAGTTAGGGTGTTAAACAAGCATCATAAAAATCGAAGGGCTTATTATGCATTGCATTGATATCTATGTACAAGCTCTATTTAAGGCTTAAACTTGTAGCAAGCATAGGGCAGTTTAATGCAAAAAACTCTTTAGGAGTAATATTTCACAAAACACGCAACAAGAACAGCGACAACAGTAAAAGTATGTGCCCTTTCAACGGAGTTAGTAGATCCAACGACGTCCCAAGTAGGAAACTCAGTTGGTGAGGGACACCGAAAGAGTGCTAACTCGGAGGTCTGGGTTTCCTATCGACATAACTCACTATTTTACTAACATTTGTCTATCAAAAAATAAATAAATATAGATCAAACGGCATCTATAATGCTTATAAAAAAGACATCTAGAGATAGACAATTTAACTTCAAATCTCATTTAATAGTTTGATTGATAGTTTTTCTTGGTCTTAAATGTGTATATGTCTATATCTTTATCCCCTTTGTGTTACGAATTATGTTAATCGGTGCAGGAATGGCCAGAAGCAGTATATCCTCCTTACGCCAATGGTCCTGCATACATAATTTCCAGAGATATTGTCACTTTCATCGTATCGCAACACAAGGATAGGAAGCTGAGGGTTAGTTTTTTTTAACATATTCTACAGTTAGTTTCATTTCCAGTTTGTGTTATTATATATACATATTGATTTGTGAAACATTTGTTTCTGGTGGAAGCTCTTTAAAATGGAGGATGTAAGCATGGGAATGTGGGTTGAGCGATTCAACCATACAGTGAGCGCCGTGCGGTACTCGCACAACTGGAAGTTTTGTCAGTATGGATGCATGGACGGCTACTTCACTGCACATTACCAATCGCCAAGACAGATGGTTTGTCTATGGGACAAATTGTCGAGGGGTCGAGCGCGCTGCTGCAACTTCAGATAATAACAATCTGAAACTCTAGGGCCACTTTGATTTACCATTGTCTTGAATTGTTGTGCTTATCTTAGTTCACATAGGTTGTTAGTATTTGGAGAAAATTATACTGATGACAAAATGTATTACACGTTCAATTTGAATGAAATAGAATTTAGCAGAGGTTTAATCTACATATCAAATGAAACAAGTTTTTCAGCTATGCAGTTGGCATTATTTCACTGTTGATACATAAAATTGCAAAATGAAAATCAAATTCATCCATTTGTTATAATTTGTTGAGATTATAATAATATTAAGTTGGTAATGTTCATGCGCATTTAAAAGCCAGCGAGTAATGTTAGAGATACATAAACTAAATATGAGATCCAAATAGAGGAATAAACTTGTCAACGTTGTACAATTTTAAGGTTCATTTGAGAATATTGATAATTTAGAAATCTATGTTTGATTTATTTATTCTTACAATGTGAGTAGACTAGGAATGAAGCCGGATAATTTTGCGAGATCAGGGAAAGCAAAATCTGTTCCGTTGCGATACCTAAATTTGAGTATTTGGCCCATTTTTTCTCCTCCTTAATATGATTTGGGCTTTTGTAAACTTACACGCACAAATTCGAAAAAAAATTCAAAAAAAGAAATTGTACCGTGGTACCCCTCACTTTTACCTCGCCCTATTTAAAATTTTCGAAATTTAATTTCTCAGAGAAAATCAAAACTTTCAAAAGTTTTGATGAATTTGAAACTTCCTAAACGTAATGCTCGAAAATTTCAAAATTTCAAAATACATTTTAAAACTTTTAAATTTTCGAAGTAATTCAATTTCAAAAAAATCAAAACTTTTGAAACTTTTAATTTATAATTAAAATTTTATTATAATAATAAATAGTAATAATTATTACTATTTATTATTAAAAAATGTATTTCGGAATTTTTGTTTCCTAAACTTCCGAAATTTGATGTTTCCATATATACCAAACATTCGAAACCTGTTTCAAAATTTTCAAAATGTTCGAATAAGTTCCATTTCGAAACTTTCGAAAGTTTCATGTTTCAAAACTTTCATGTTGAAAAAAAGTTTCAAAAGTTTGATATTTCCTGAAAAAAATGTCCTTTGAAACTTTCAACCTCAAAGAAACTTTTAAAAATCTGTATCTCGAAACTTTCATATTTAATGAAAGTTCGAAAGTTTGATATTTTTTGGACAAAATGTGTTTCGAAACTTTCAACCTAAGGAAACTTTCAAAAACTATCTTACTTTTTAGTTTCAGAGATTTTAAAGATTCGAAATTTTGGTAGGGTGGGAGGTTCGAATATTTCAGAGTTTCGAATAAATTAGTGAAAAAAGAAAAGTGAATTTTTTATAAGGTTTTTTTAAATGAAACTAGGGGCAATATGGTATTTTCCTTATGGTTGAAAGTGAGAGGTAAAATAAAGGGGTGCACGGTGTATTCCTAAGTAAATCTTTTATTTAGTTTATTATAAAAGACGTTCAAAAGAATGGAGTACTATTTATTTCAACTGTTTGTAACTAGTAAGCATTCAGAACTTGGTTATCATTGAAATTCTCTGTGTAAATTTTAGGTATTGTTTATCGTTCCGTTTTTCGACCAAGCATGAATATTTTAAAATTTTGAAATGTGAATCAATAAAGTGTTTAAATAAAAAACGTTAAACACATATGGCATATCTATATATTACTATCTAATTAAATATAAACAAACAGATTGAAAGATTGATTTAGATACATCAGTTCTTAATTTTAATTTTTAATATTTTATTACGGAAAGAGAGGGCGTAGGATTTAAGCTGAAAATTTGCAGTGGTAGTTATTGTTAATTGTTGAACACCTTTTTGACTAAGTTCATTAAATTCCTTTATGAAAAAAGAGAAAGCGTATAGCAGCTGAATTACGTGAAAATCAAAGAAAAGTTGATCTCTCATTAAAATGGGCCCCTAACACATTTTTATTGATTTTGTGTTTAGAATTATTTTATTTTATTCTTTTTGTTGAAAAAAATTAAGATGAGGAAATATTTATATTTATTTTGTTTGCGGCGAAATTCTCAATTTCTTACAAACTAGTTTCTAAATAACTACTATCTTATATCTTAATTATAAATCTCTTTTGACTTTTTCATATATTAAAAAAATAGTCAATGAATTTAATGTCAATTTTTATGTGTAGATATTTTTAAAATACCTTTTATACATAAATATATTCAATTTAATTTTTCAGTTTGTAATATAAATTATTAATATTAATAAGAGATATGTGTAAAAAAAATACTTAATAATTTAAGAGTGTTTATATTTAGAGATAAACTTTTTCAAAGAATGTTTATAATTAAGAATATGTAGTCATTCATAACTTTTTTTTGGGTACTTATTGGAAAGTATTAAGCAGTGAATACAATAAAGTAGTATGAAACCATATTTATTAATTACCGAATGTCAACTACATTGTCATGATAAAATAATGAATTAGAACTTTGAAAGAGAAAAAAAAAAGAAAGAATTAAAACTAATATGCAATAATAGAATGCGAGTGGAAGATAACGTGTTTTACAAACAAAAAAGATTTTATTAATTTCATAAGAGATATTACAATTATTCCAGACAAAAGATACAATTTTATCAGAAGCATGACTCTGGATTTACTTTGACTAGAATTTGCAGAATTACAAGTAAAGCTTGCAGAATAAACAAAATTAAAAACATGAACTACAATACAAGTATTAACAGGTTTGGTGTATGATGATTGTAGATTAAGGGAGTCAAAAACACATAGTCCATTTCTTAGCTTTCCTTCATAGATGGTTTATGGGACAACCATTAATGATGATGATTGTGGTTTTGTTGAGTTTGTTAAATCTTGGTTATGCTCTTTATATTTGTGCCAACAATTTAAAGCAATGGGGTCAATTTAAATTGAGAGAGAGTGTGTTTATACACTAGCCGTTTGGGAAACGGTTTTGACTAGATCAATTAAATATTGACTCATTTAGCGACTTGATATTCATTCCCTTTAAATTTACTTTTTACATAAAAATATATATTCACTTTTAATAAATAAAAAAAAAGTTTTATTCGACTTTTGCCATAAATAAAAACACACACTTAGCCGTGTTTGGTGCGTGTTTATTGCATGAGTTGGGTCCTCCTATCCTCTCACAAAAGTCCTCTCATTTTCATAAACTACCCTCTCACATTTCTCTCAATAGCTGCCACATGCCATGCTCCTCCATACCCTACATTATTTTACTTTTATCGAAAAGAAAAAAACACAAAATATTTATGCGTCACTTAACTTAACTTAACTTTAAATAATAATAATTTAATTTTTTATGTAATTTTAAATAATATGTAAAAATGTTTTTTTTATAGAAAGATGTAAAATCTATTAAATTTTTTTAATAAAATTAATTATCATATTTAATATAATATAAATTTTATCAAATTCATAATTCAAATTTTTAAATAAATTTATATTTTTATTCTTAATTTGATGAATTTAATATTTTAAAAAATAAAAATTTCTTTTAATGAGTTATAAATTTGATAAATATTAATTTTCTTAAAATTAATAATGGATTTTATATATTTTATTTGAAAATTTTAATAAGTTTTTCAAATTTATAAAAAATATAATATTATTGATTATTTTAAAACATATAAAATTAATTATTATTTAAAAATAAATAAATTATTAAATTATTACTTAAAATTGAATTAAAAAACTGTAATTAAAAACAAATTATTTAGCCATCTGAAAACTGGAACAGGATAGCGTCTAGTTTTGAAAATGTGAGTGGTATTAGAGTTTAGCATATTATTCTTATCCAAAAATATGTGGGTCAAGAAACATTTTCGAATCCTATGTCACACTGTCGGCAGCACATTCACAAACCACTTCTCCATCTACTGTTGTCTGGTTGAAGGCTATCCACGTTGGCAACTTAAATGGGTATGTATTAACAAAATTTATATATTTAATTTCAAATTTGAATTAAAATATACTTATTTTTATTGATTTACTTTCTCTTGTATTTGAGATAAAAGAAATGTATAATTTAAGCTGTGATGCATCAAAATCAAAATTTTGATTTTGAAACAAACATCAAACTTTATTTTAAAAATTACTGTTCAACTATTGTAAGACTATTGATTAAAGCTAGACTATTGAATAAAAAGAAAATAAAAGAAAAAAGAGAGGAAAGTTTTAATGGTAAAATTAAAAGCACATGGAAAAACAATGGAAATAATTAATTCCCGCAAATAATAGTATGCTAATGGTGGTAATAATAACAGTATCAGTACATATATAGGATGCTAGCAACGGTCGGCATAAATGCATAATAACTAATTTTACTTTTGGGAAATTACCACAACATCCTTCGATATCCAACAGATCAATAATTTTTAAAACGAATCTTTGGTATATAGGACAAAATTATGATAATGGAGCGAAAATGCGTTTAATATTTCAACAATTCCATAACTTATATAGTCTATATTTAACCATAATTTTAATTTTTTTATAAATTCATAATTTTTTGCTCTTTGATATTTAAAAATTATTATAATTTCACAGTTTATTTTATGAAACGTAATAATCAATTCATAAGAGTCATATTCATAAAATATATAAATATAAGTTAGAAAATAATATATTCCTTTTATTTTATATTAATATGTATTTTAACATATCTATCTCTCTATATATATATATGATTACGTGGAATTGCCAACTAATTTTTTTGTTAATATTGTTACTTCATTTTTTAAAATTTAGTTAAATATAATATTAGTCATTTATCTTATATATAATATCATTTTTGTCTTTTATATTTTTTTTATTCATTTTAGTTTTTTATATATTTTTTAATCAATTTTTTTAAAATTAAATAAAATAAATGAGCTAAAAAATTTATAAACAAATATTTAAAAAATTAATTGTATATTTCACATAATCATATAAAAATATTAGATTAACATTATTTGAGTAAAAATTAATAAACGTCAACTATTTCTTAAAGGAATTAAAGTAAAGGAGAGTTAAAATTATAATTTTTAAATTAAAATATCAAAATCGTTATATTTTAAAATTTGAGAGTCAAAAATGATTTTAACTAAAAATATATTAATAGTAAAAAATACTTAAGTATAAGATGATGTACCTAACCTAATACAAAGTGTTCAAGGATCAACACTTAATAGAAACAAGATATCCAATAAAATAAAAAATACACTCCAACATATCTCAAGCAATTTAGGAGAAATGCAAAGGAAATATTTTAAAGACAAAAAATTATAATGAAAATTCAACTTTTTACACTTCAACGAGTACTACGAGATAATTTTGGTTTTCTCCGATAAATCACCGAGATTAAATTCAGAATAACAAAAAATAACATTATTTTAAAATTTGTCAAATAAAAAAATTAAATGAGATTCAAAACCTCATAATTAATTTAAACACTTCTTAATCAAGTTTTAATTAACCCTTAATTAAAATATAAATGATCACAAACACAATTTCTTAAAAACCAAATAAATTAATTAAACATTATGATAAATTATTCACCACAAATTAATATTTAAAAATTATTCAAAATTTTACTCAAAATTAACAATCTAAAATAAATTACTTTTTCCAAAAGTTATAAGAATGACTAATAGTATACATAAAATACTAATAGTATACATAAAATAAAAGTTCACAATTATAGAAATAATAATTGTGTTATTTGTACAAACCAAACCCAACATAATACAACAACATTAATTGTATAACAATGAGTATAGGTGTCGACAGTAGCGGATCTTGCACAAATATTTGGGGGAATCAGAGATAGACAAATATTAACTTAAATATTATTATTGAAATTTAAATATTATAATTGAAATTTTTAAAAGTTATATAATTTTTTTTAGAGTATCACACAATTCATACATAATAGACAAGTTGAAAAAAAAATTAGAATTTTAATTTTCACAAGTCACATAACAAATAACACAATCTTCACAAATCACACAATTCACAAGTTACATAATTTTCACAAGTCACACAATTTTCACAAATCACACAATTCAATTAAATAAAATATATCTATTTTACAATTTTCATATTTGTCAAAAAATTTCTTCTTAAAAAGTACATTAATTTTTTTATGTTTAAATATCGTATCACTCCTAAAAAATATACATATTAATTAAAACAATTCACAATAAATACACATATTAATTAAAATATTTCACTAGAAGTTCAATTAGATAGAGGTTATTGTATTAATTTTATTATATTTTAGTAATATAAATTCTAAGAGAGTACAAAACATAAGAGAGATATATAAATAGAATAAAACAAATATAAAAGATGTATATATAAGTAAAAAAAAGAGAAGCAAAAATTATTTAAATTTAATAATATTTTAATAATTTATCATTATTATTTTAATAATATATATATATATATATATAAAATTATAAAATATAGAGTTGCAGTGACTATTGTATATCTCCAAATATTCCATGCGTGTATGGTAGAAAAATTAGATAGAAAAAGAAAGATGGGGAGTCAGAGGAGAAGAGAAAGGTAACTAACAAAATAAAAAGGAAATAAATTATAACTATTAATTTAATAATCTATTTTTATTATATATATATATATATTTTTTTTTAATACTCTATTATGTGATGTATTAATTTGTCTTTTACATGCATGTGTCTAACTAAACAAATGACCAAAATGAAAGTAATTTGTCCGTTTCAACATCTCTCTCTTTTGCTATGCTGTCACCGTTTTCCATGAGTCCCGCTCTCACACATACACTCTCCCAACTCGTTCTTCCCACGCATCACAATCACATTCTTCAATCTGAAAAAAAGATTTTTACTCTCCCCCAAAAAAAATATCCAAACTTGCATTAATTGAATATAACAAATACAAAAAAGAAAGGTACCCCACATAAAAAAGCGACCGCTTTAGCTTATATAATCACCACCATTGATATAATATTTCCATTTATCATTATGGCCATCATCACTTATCACCATTTGCTTGCTTCACATACACATCAACCAAAAACAAAACAGTACTTTATTTTTGTATGTTTCATGCGTAACTGTTTCAATTAATTCCAATGCCAAACGTTACCCTTTTGAATGAATGAAGTATAGAAAGTGGAAAGTTAGAACCTTTAATTGTTATTGAAGGTGAAAGGAAGAGTGGTGGTTGGTTTTGAAACAAACCCAGATGGATTTTTCTTCTTTCTTAACCTCTCTTGGTACTTCCTTTTTGATATTTATTGTTTTGATGATTTTGTTTGCTTTGTTACAAAGTAAACCTGGGAACAATGTAGTTTACTACCCTAATCGCATCCTTAAGGGTTTGGATCCATTTGAAGATGGATACAAGACACGTAACCCTTTCTCTTGGATCAAAGAAGCTTTTTCTTCTTCTGAAAAAGATGTTATTGCTATGTCTGGTGTTGATACTGCTGTTTACTTTGTCTTTCTCAGCACTGGTTTGTCTTTTCTCCTTTTCTTTATTTATTTACCTTCTTCTTTGTTGAATTTCTTTTTTATTTTGTTGTTGCTTGGATTAAAAACATTTTAAGCAATTTCACTTATTAGGAGCAGTTTGGCTTGTAAATTAAAATAAAGTTGAAGTTTTTCACTTTTATGAAACAATTATAGACTTAATGAACTCTATGTTTATGAAGAAGGTTAAACAAAGAGAGCTTTTGGGAAGAAAAAAAATTAAATTTTTAATATTTGTTATTGCTAGATTATTTTAATATTTCTTTATCTATAAGGGTTTATTGAACAGTTTATGAGAAGCATAGTCTGTTGGATCTTATTCTTTCTTATTTTTAATTATTATATGAAGTCATCATATATTATTATATCAAAAGCTGTATGTTAGTTTAAACATGTTATGAAAAGGCTACTCTAAATTGAGTTTACCAAAAAAGTATGGAAGAAAGTTAGGGTGTGTTCATGTCATATGAGTGCATATAAGAAAAACATTTTGTTCTACTGTGAGCATATCAGATTATCATTTTAGAAGCTTTCCATGAGTAAAATGGAAAATAAAATAAAATTTTGTGATGAACCATTGAAACTTGAAGAGTGTTGAGATATTAAGCTTCACCATCTGTTGTAGACAGTTTCTAAAACAAAAGAGTAGTTCCTGGTGAACATTGCATACTGTTATGAAATAGTCAATTTCCTATATGATGATTATGAAACCATAGAAGGAATCTTCATAAGACCCCTGAGTCACATTTAATAAGCAATTATGGGTTGAGTATTGTTTAATTTTTCAAATTGCTAAGTATTTAAAGGTTCAAATAGGATTCTTTTTCTACACATGTTCATCTGGTTGTAAACTCTCATAATTTCCAATTTTCTGCTAACATTCTTATAAGACGAGAGGCAAATTAAGTGTTCGGTTTTTAATTAGTATTCTTCATGTTCATTGCCAGTATTCAGTATCCTAATTTTATCCGGCATTATTCTGCTACCGGTTCTTCTGCCTGTTGCTATAACTGATGTTGATGGAAAGACAAACACAACTAGCAAAGGGACATTCGAAGAACTTGACAAGTTATCAATGGGACACATCACTGTAAGATCAGTATTGCTTAGCATTTTTGTATAATAGTATTATAGTACTTTATTTTATTTTATCAACCTGATTAGTTTTTCACCTGTGTGAAAATAATGTTGAAATTGTATACTAGCCAGCTTTATTGATCTCGATATGATAATAATTCCGGAGACTGAATAACTTCTTGTATGTGTAGGCAAGGAGTGCAAGGTTGTGGGCATTTTTTATTGCTTGCTATTGGGTTTCACTTGTTTCGTTATTCCTCTTATGGCGAGCTTATAAACACGTGTCGTGGCTGCGATCTGAAGCTCAAAAATCTCCTGATGTGAAGCCTGAACAATTTGCTATAGTTGTGAGAGACATCCCTCCTGTTCCTGTCGGTCAGACTAGGAAGGAACAGGTTGATTCTTATTTTAAAACCATATATCCCGAAACATTTTACAGATCTATGATCATAACAGACAACAAAGAGGTATGGTTTTCTTTTGATTTCCTTCTGCTTTTTTGCATTTTGTAATATATAACATAGTAATGTAACTTAATTCCTACATGTTTATTACTAACAGGTGAACAAAATTTGGGAGGAGTTGGAAGGGTATAAGAAGAAGCTTGCCCGTGCCGAAGCAGTATATGCAGGGTCGAAAACAACTGCGAAGCCAGAAGGTACAAGACCGACCAACAAGACCGGTTGTCTTGGGCTTATTGGTAAAAAGGTGGATAGTATAGAGTATTACAATGAAAAGATTAACGAATTGGTTGTGAAATTGGAATCTGAGCAAAAGGTTACTATCAGAGAAAAGCAGCAAAATGCTGCTATCATCTTTTTCTCAAATAGGGTGGTTGCAGCATCTGCAGCTCAGAGTTTACATGCACAAATGGTTGATACATGGTCAGTTTTCTCTGCTCCTGAACCACATCAACTACTATGGCCTAATTTGAAAATCAAGTATTTTACAAGACAACTGAGGCAATACTTGGTGTATTTCATCGTTGCACTCACAATATTCTTTTACATGATTCCCATCACATTTGTATCTGCGTTTACTACGTTGAAGAATTTGGTCAAACTTCTCCCGTTCCTAAAGTCAATCGAAAAAATAGTGGTTTTGAGGACGGTGTTGGAAGCTTATCTCCCTCAAATTGCACTCATCATTTTCTTGGCTATGTTACCCAAGTTGCTTTTGTTTTTGTCTAAACTAGAGGGCATTCCAACTGAAAGCCATGTGGTCAGGGCTGCTTCTGGAAAATATTTTTATTTTACGGTGCTGAATGTTTTCATTGGAGTTACTTTAGGTGGAACCTTGTTCAGCACATTCAAGACAATTCAGAATGAACCGAAACAAATAGTGTCGTTGCTAGCTGAAAGCCTCCCAGGCAATGCTACTTTTTTCTTGACCTACGTGGCCCTGAAGTAAGATAGCGTCCTAACTTCAATTAATTTTTGTTTATTTATCCATAATGATAATTTATTTTGTCGATGATTATGTTAAAGCTTCGTAACCACTTTCCATTAATGGTAGATTGAAATGTAGAAGACACTTTTTCAACAAATGGTGTCCCACTGTATTTCGTGTTATTATCTTTTTCTAGATTCTTTTCAAAGCAGGGCTTACTCTGTTACTGTTACTGTGTGTTTTTACCATATGTAACAATTAGGATACGATAAAAACTAAACATCAGAGAATGCATTATAGAAGTTTTTGTAAAGGCAGTTTTAAAATAAATTCAGTATTTTTTAAAATTCTGAAAAAAATTAAAAACATTGTTTTATGCATTTTTAACTGATTTTTCTTGTTTTTTTGTCTTAGATTTTTTGTTGGCTATGGCCTCGAGCTGTCCCGATTAGTTCCTCTTATCATATACCATTTGAAGAAAAAGTATCTTTGTAAGACCGAGGCTGAGTTGAAAGAAGCTTGGGCTCCCGGAGATCTTGGTTATGCAACAAGAATTCCCAGTGACATGCTGATTGTCACAATTGTTTTATGTTACTCTGTCATTGCCCCTCTTATAATTCCATTTGGGGCTGTATATTTTGGCCTTGGATGGCTTATACTGCGAAATCAGGTAAAGTACTTTAAATTCTGTCTTATGTCTTCTGTCAGCACCTTTTCATTGCAATTTCATGGATAATTACCATAAACTGGTAATAACTGAGATAAGCTTGTAAACTTCTATCAGATTTGTGAGACTGTTGGAAGAGCTTGTGGAAACAACTTATGACACATTCATAAGCTGTTTTCTGCTTATTTCTATAAGTTCTCGAAGATAACTTATGAAAACAACTTCTCAGAAAATTTGAATGATATATTTTTTCCATAAAGATTGTCATACTAATTTTTAATGTACTGATTTGTGATGTTCTTGTTTGTATCAACAGGTACTCAAAGTCTATGTTCCATCGTATGAAAGTTATGGAAGAATGTGGCCCCACATAAACAACCGTATACTAGCATCTTTGATATTGTACCAGATAACCATGTTTGGGTACTTTGGGGTGCAGAAATTTTACTATGCGCCACTGTTGATTCCTCTTCCAATACTGTCGTTACTCTTCGGTTTCGTCAGCTCAAAGAAATTTTATCCCGCTTTTCAACATCCGGCACTTGAGATTGCAGCTCCAGGGCTCAAGGAAGTTCCCAACATGGAATTGATTTTCAGGTCTTTCATTCCACCAAGCTTGAGTTCTGAGAAGATTGAAGATGACCAGTTCGAAGATGCACGGTCTCAAGTATCAAGATCAACATCATTTGTTTGATTACATTAATTTCCACTGGCTTTTACCTGTTATATTGTAGCTGTCTTGTAGTGTAGTGATGCTTTTAGATATATTTTATTAATTGTTGATATAACAAGTTATAGGAATTAGGGACTGCTTGTGAATGTTTATGTAAGGTGAGATTTGTTGGTTTGGTAATACTGTTATCATCATACACTGTTTGTTCCACTTGTAATAGCTGTGAAGTTTGTTTGTGATCTCTGTAATTCAAGGTTTCCTTCTGAACTTTTGTCAGAACTGATTACTTTTTAAATTTTTTTTATAGAATTGATGATTTTTCATTTGCATCAAATAAACAATCTCAAACTATTTATTTATTTATTTTTGTTATGGGAGACTATAACATGTTCTACTATGTGCAGCAACCAGCCAACCAGGATCGTGGTCCCTAAAATTTTGTTTACAAATTAAATAAGAAAGGAACGTATGATGAAGGGAGTGTAAATGGGGATAATTGAAAGGTAGAGCGTCGTTTTTTTTTTTTTTGTTTAATGTTTTTTCGATACAATAGAGCAGCGCAATTCCTGCATTATTAGTAGTTTTACGATGTCTTTTGACACTGCACATGCAATGCAAGAATTACTACAACAAATATCATTTAAAAGAATATTAATATGACAAAAATACACTTTTGCATGAATTTACATAGTCTACGATCCATCAAAAACTTTCCACAATTTCAATCATGAAAAAGTTCTGTTATGTTATATATATAGCCAGAGAAAAAGCAAACATAAATTTATTAAACATGAGCTAGATTGGGACATGCAGTTCCTTTTGGACTGCATGCAGATAATCCAGTTTCCTAACCCTAAATATTTGAAAATTGAGTTATCTTTAAAAAACATTCTAAGCTTGAGAAAATTGGTATTTGTAACAGGGTGTTGAAGTCCTTAAATTAGGCTCCCATCGTAATGTGAAAACTACCATCCAATTCATGGTGGAGTGGATATCTTAATATGATTTATTTCAGTTTAACAACAAGAATTACTTCTAAAACGCGATATAACCGCAAACTCACTATATATAACAGCAAATTAACATTGTAAAGGGAAACAGAATTCCATTAGTAAGTAAATATGATCATCACGGAACACAAATTGGGTAAATCTCTGTTTATTCAGAATACACAAGATCTTGGCGAGTCAATTCTTACCCAATGAAACTCCTCCCTTATACCAGTAAGACAAGTTGAGATATTCCAAACCATGGAATAATTAAACAAAATAGATATGGAAATGACACCAACCGCAAAACTTTCAACTAAGCTTTATTCCAGTTGAACTCGCGGCTTAAACAAATCGATTATAAAAATCAGATGATTATTTGGTTCCTTTAGACAGTAATATGACATCATAAGATGCACATCCAGCAAACTATCCACGAGCAACTTCAACAAGTGGAAATGACACCCCAGTTTTTGCTCCACTGGGAGAATCATGTGACCACAGAGCTGTGGTAAGGTTATATAACATTATAGCATGCAAAATTAGAAGCCCCTTTCAGCCAAAAAGGAGCTTGTGCCATCATATCATCAACATCAGGATTACTGTCAACATATATTTAGGTGCCCTGCTGTTACTGCAATACTGCCCTCTCCTTCCACACTAATATGTGCAATGGAAATTATTTCAAAAGTTGACAAAATTCCCCAAGCAACAAAATGTTTCTGTTCATATGCTTAACATAATTCATTCAACAAAAGTCTCCAAATCAGGCTCTGTCAGTACCAAGAAGCAATAAATCATCCGTTCAAGTTCAACTCAGACAAAAACAAACATCATCATAATCATGTTGTTAAAAAAGGTCATTAATCATGATAATTGGTACACAATCTAGTCCCTGCAAACAAACCGCAAATCATTGAACAAAGTTTTGTACATCTTTTCATTCATAAAACCATCCCTCTTCTTACATTCATCAAGCAATTCAAAGGCATCGTCCACTCTCCCTTCTCGACACAATCCTTCCAAAACAGTCTTATAAGTAAGATGATCAGGTGACCTAGAATTATCCAACATATCAAACATAACCTCAATAGCATCCTCAAATCTCCTTTCCAAAGCAAGACTACAAACAATAATCACATAAGTACTAGTACTAGGAACTAAACACTTGACTCTCATTTCCTTATAAAACCCTAACCCTTGATTCACCCTCCCTTTCTCACACAAACCCTTAGCAATATAACTAAAAGTATAAGCATTAGGTTCACAACCATATAATCCCATTTCATTAAAAACCCTAATTGCTTCATCAAGTTCTAAACACTTGGAATAAGCTTTAATAATCATGTTTAAGACAAAAGTATCAGGTATAACACCAGAAGCTTTCATTTGCTTGGTTAAAGAACGAACAGAGTGTAAATAGATATAACAAACGGGTAATTTATTGAACCTACGAAGAAGAGAATTGAACAATAGAGTATAGGTTTCGAGATTAGGTTTACAATCTTGTGAAATTAACATTTTGTTGTAAACGTCAAAGGAACGGTTGAAGAGGAATTTGCGAGTGGAGCAGAAGCGGATAATGGAGTTGTAGAGAGGGGTCGTGGGGTCACACGCGCCGGCGATGACTTCTTCGACGAGGGTTTCGGCTTGACGGTAATGGCGATTGGTGATGAGGTGTTTGATGATGGTCAGATAGGTGAGAGGGGTGTGTTTGTAGGAACGTTGTTGGGCTGTCCAACGGAAAATGTCGAGGGCGAGATCTGAGTCGGTTTGGGCTTTTAAGGCCCGGTCTACGTCGGAAGGGGTGAAACCGGGTTTGAGATGGTTGATCCATGTTTCGAATTGTTTTTCGAGTGGGGTTTTGGATGGTGATGAAGACGATGATGATGGGATGGTGGAATGTGATGAGTAGAATAGCGATGGTGAATAATAAAGAGACCGTAAATTGAACAACCGTTTTCTGGTGATGATGGGTGTGCCCATATTTTATTGATTGATGAGTAGAATAGTTAGAATGAGAATGAAACACTTAAGACAGCAAATTTCATACACAGCCTGCGCTGCTAGACTACACTGCTTCCCCCGTTTTCATATATCAAACAATAATTAAAAAGTATTATTTATCAACCAAATATTTACACTAAAAATAATATATTTTAAATTCAAATCATTATGAAAATATAAACTAATTTGTTACCAAGTCTATTAGCTTTAAAATAACGGCCAATCATAGCATAATTTGACTTATGAGGAAATACTACCCATCCAAACACAATACTATTTCCATTCCCTTTATATGTAATTTCTTCCCTTTCCAATTCCTTCCTTAATTCCCTTTCTTTCTCCATCTCCAAACAAAGAACAAAA
>JBBPBS010001075.1:11100681-11196027 GCA_037974835.1 Cicer judaicum | reverse complement strand
CCAAAAAAAAAAAAAAAAAAAAAAAAAAAAACAGCGAGCGAGGGTATTTCAATTTCATGTTTTCAACTCGTAAATTAAGCAAGCAAGAAAATAAAAGCTTATTCAAAAACCCCATCAAAGCATCTTCAAAATCCTCACTCACTCACTCACCAAAACCTAGAAAACCACCGCCACTTTCTTCTAACCTTTCCATGTCTCCAACAACATCAAACCCACAATCAATCTTAAACAATAGGTTCTTAAGCTACTTAATATGGCAATCCATACCCTCCACTCTCATCTTCATCTTCTCCTTTTGTTTTCTCCCCAAAACCCCATTATGGTCTTTTCTCCCTTTCATCACTTTCCAGTTCCTCTTCTCCGTTACTCTCTCATTCATCTCTTCAGCTTCTTCACACCCCATTTTTCTCCCTCGCCGTTTAAAGCTCTCACTCACTTTCCTCCTCTTCGTAACCGCCTCCGCTTTCTCCGGTTCCGTTGCTGCGCTTTCTCTATTCGGATTTAACGATTTTGGAAGAGTTGGATTAAGGGGTTTCCTCGTTGGTTCAATGTTTGGTTTTCATTATGTTTTTAAACGTCGTTGGGTTTTGGAGTTTCCCATTATTCAGGTTCAGCTTTTTGATCAATTGGGTTTCGTAAAGTTATTATCTTTTTCACTTTTTTCTTGTTCGGTTTGTTTATTGGTGGAAACTGATTTTGGTTATTTGTGTGCAGCGTCCTCCTTTCTTCAACTTTAAGATGGGGATTCCTTTGGCTGCTAAACGTGCTTTCAAGCTTTCCACTGTTGCTTTCATTTTTTCTGCTATTTTGTTGGAGATTATTCCACACAATTTTAAGTGCAGCATTGCAACACAAGCATTCGTTGCCGAGCAGATTGTGTTTTTGGTTGCCAGTTTTGCTATCTTTTTCTGTTGGGAGTTGACTCATAATTTACACCGGGTTGGTGTTTCCTACCTATACACTTGTATAATTCTTGATTCATTCATCTTGAATGTTGTTAAATGTTGCAATGTTGTACTTTCTTATAGCTATTAATTGTCATTCTTGACTATTTTGTTTTGGTCATTCATATGCTGAATTTGCTAATTTCTAAAAGAATAGTATTGTAATCTTGCGATATGTTAGTTTGCTAAGTATCTTGTCTTCTCTCAAACTAACGATCCTTAATTTAATCCTAGTTTGTGGTGTTTGTGAGTGGTCATTCATTGGCCTAGTACATTAAACCTGTTTCCTGTATTATTGGATTTATTTGTCTGTGGTAGGTTGTATTTATATGTTGACATACATCAGTCATGCCGTGCTTCTTAACCTTTGTTGAGGGATTTGTTTATTGTGTCTTCATATTCTTTTTCCTAATGAATATCTCTTGCACTATCAATGTTCATGTTCTGCAGATGTGAGATTTTTATGTTTATTTTGATTTTTTTTATGTAGATAAAAATTTGGTTTTGCCTTTGTTAGCATGATTTAGTGATATATTTGGGATGTGTTACTTGAATTGATATTCTAAATGTGCATATTACAGTTTCTGTGCATTATACTATGCACGAATGACCAAAATATGTGCAACCCAACATGGCTACACATATGTGTAACTTTGAATAAGAAGTATCTTTAAAACAACTATGAGTTACTCTGTTTTATCAATGCATAATGATTCCTCTCTATATGTTCCCTGTATACTAGTATGAAACATATCCAACCATTTGGAATGCCAAATATTGTTTATATGTGTACAATAGTCAGTTATTAAAAGGCAGTATTCTTGCATATTAACTAGAGTCTCTATATTGGTCAAATATGATACATAGGTTTTACACACCAAGAGATCCGTATTTGCGCCCCCAAAAGGATCAGCAGCTGCAGAAACAAATCCAAGTGAGCACCTTCTTTCAGCTTTGGAAGAGAGTAATCCAACATCTCTTCTTCGATATCTTGCTTATCTTGATCTCTGTATGGTTTGTGAGAACAATGTGGACACTTGGCGGCGTGCGGCATTTTTCGAAGAAACTGGCGAGACTTACAAAAGAGTAATTGCTGTGTGCCTGAAGCCTCTGGAGCAACTTGCCTCAAGATTAGGTGAGGCGTTGGGGAATTCTTCCGACAAATCTACACAACTATCAAATCAGTTAAACTCCCCAACCGATGCACGACTAGATTTGAAGCACGTAGAAGAACTGTATAACTTCCAGGTACATGTATAACTCTATTATTTGCAGATTGCTTATTTTCTTCTAATACAGCTTTTCTTTTTTCTGTATAACTGGAAAGCTTTGAGAATTTGGGTGGTCAAACTAATTTGTAACAAACATAGATAATGGTAATCTAAAATATCCAACAATGTATTGAGTTTTCTATGTTACACCCATAGAAAAATGTAAAATTGCCCCTACAGCCAATTGTTTTGTGGTTGATATGTAAGTCCCCGTCCCCCCCATTAGAGCCAATTGTTTTGTGGTTGATATGTAAGTCCCTGTCCCCCCCCATTAGAGGAATACCTCAGACCTTTTTCACATGCAAAAGTTCTCATCTTTTACTTAGAAATTTTTGCTGCATAGATAATGCAATTGGTATAGATGGATGCAGAAGGAAAGACCAATCCATGATTTGTGTGAGCTGCATAAATACTCGCACGAATCATAAACATAAACAAGAATTACCACAAACACTCTTTAGATTACGAGTTATATAACCACCGTGACAGGAAATCACTTGTAGTGACACAAAATATAGTAAAACAACACATGCTAGAGTTGTGAATTTTGTATGCTGAGATATTAAAAATCTTTTGTTTGCTTTTGCACGCAGCTATATGCTTGGTGTTCAAGGATTGTTGCCTCACTGACTGCATGTTCACGCAAAGAAGATAAGTTTGGGGCTGCTCAGCTCTCTGGGAGTAATGCTGCTGTAGTTTCAACTCTGATATCATGCCTTCTAGCTGTCGAGAATTTCATGGGAAAGAAAACAAACCTGCAGTCCTCGAATCAATCCTTGGGATCTGCCGGCATCAAATGGGCAACAGTGAATAGTGGAAGATTAGATATTGCTGCAGCTGCTGGTAGTAAAAGAAAAAATGCCCCGGCAAATTCGAAAGCTTATGCTATTGCTGATGTTCTCAAGACATCAATCTATCAAATAGTATCTGCATTCCATGATGAGATGTTGGCTGGTACTAAAGCAAGTCTTCTGGAGAAGGATTGGGTAACAAGTGAGAAACTGCTTTTTGGTAGTCGTGACATGGTTATACAAAAGTTACGTATTTTCCTTGATTTTCGGGCTACCTAAATAATGCATTTTGATGGGGTTTTCATGATATCTAATTAACTGGATTAAACAGCATGCTTGTAAGAGGGCTATACAAATAGAATGTTGTCAATACACAGATGCAATGGACGGAAGGAAAAAGTTCTCAATTTTGTTGTCAGAAATTTGAGATGATATTAATCTGTAAAGATTATGTTGAACATGCTTGAATTGGCAGGTGAGTTATTATAGGGATTTGCTTTTTCTTAATTAAGTTTTTTTGGAAGTGCTTCTCTGAAATTTTAATTAGTATGAATGAGCTTTAAAAAAAGTTGAAGGCTTTTTTTTTTTTAAGATAGATTTGTGTGTTAATATTATATAAAATCCATTTTTTTATAACTATTCTATCGAATCCATCGATACTAGCTAAAAATAGATATACCCATTTTTATAAAAGAAAATTGGAATATATGGTTTGTACACAACTTCGGATAATTTAAACTTTTGTAATTATATAACTTTTTTTTAATAAATGTAATTGTGTAACATAATGGTAGGTATATTACTTATATTTTAGAAGCATATTATTATATGTTAAAACAAAGTGATATGTTGGAATATTAAGTAGTTTTTTATTTGTATGAGATTTTATAGATTTGATTTGCTGGCAGAAGCTAAGATTTGAAGATCATTCGAAATTTTAAGTAAAATCGAGGATATTTCTCAAAAGTATAATATAATGGTATTCATAGTCTTTATGATTTTGTCAATTGTTGTCGATTTAATAAAATAAGAGAAAATGATTATATCTTCTAATTTCAACTTGATGATTGATATTAATTAGATCTTGTCTCAACTATAAAGACGATGAAAGTCATTAATTTATACTTTTGAAAAGTATTATCGATAAAGGTTTGAGTGACTTTTAATGTTGATCAAGAATGAATTATATATGGTCCAAAGTAGAATTTGTCTAAGTTAACAAGGCATTTAAATTCATAATTTTATTAAATTTGTATTATTTCTTTGAAGGATATTAATTTTGAATTCTATAAATAAAGCTATTGGTACTAAGTCAATGATGTCATTTGGTGTCAAAGTGTTTAATGCACATTTTTTGGTAAAAAAAAGTTATACATTTTGTATGAAAAAGGAAAAAATACCAAATAAATACTAGTGTTATATATTATTATAACATTATGCATGTCAAATTATAAAAATGTTTTTTTTTTGTGAAAAATTATATACAATATTGTGAAATTATTTATATTAAATATACTTAATGAGATTTTTTTACACATAACATTTGTAGACGAAGCGGTAAATATTACTTGAAATACATACATGATTATGATGGTTCATGTTCGAATTCGAAATAAGATATTAGTCTATCTAGTGACGGATTTTGCATAAAATATTGAGGGGAGTCAGAGCAATAAGTATTAACTAAAATATTATAATTGAAATTCTTAGAAGTTATATATATCTTTTAGAGTTTCACATAATTCATACATAGTCAATAAGTTGAAAAAGTTAGAATTTTAATTCTTATAAGTTTTACAATTTTTTGTCATAAAATTTACACAAGTTTTTAGAATTTCACATAATTTAATCAAATAAAATATATCTATTTTATGATTTTCGTCTTTGTCAAAAAATTTCTTCTTGAAAAATACATCAATTTTCTTATGTTTAAACACCGTGTCACTTCTAAAAAATACATAAATAAATTCACAATTAAAAAAATAGTATCTCATTATATTATATATCAATTGTTAATATTATATTAGATATCAATTGTAGATAATTTCTCAATCGATAGAGATCGTTATATTAATTTTATTATATTCTATTAGTATAAATTTTAAGAGAGAGAGAACAAATTGAGTAGACATAGAGGTACGTGGAGAGGGGAGATCCGAAATGATGTTTTTCAAAACAAAAAGTTTAAAAGATATTTTAATAATTTATCACTATTATTTTGATAACCTATATGATTATAATTTTAAAAAAATATAGGGGATACCGTATTTCTTAAAACAAAAAAAAATTACAAAATATTTTAATAATTTATCACTATTATTTTTTATAATCTATATAAAACAAAAATTTTAATCGATATGACTTTTGTCATATGAATATTTATTTTTTTCAAAGTGAAATAAGTAAATTTGGACTCTATAAACTTGTGGCATGTCTAATTTTCTACTATTTTCATGAAAAATAGGAGTTTTGTGAGTCTATTTTATTCGATTTTGAGTGAATTTGTAGTCCTGACCAATAAAAAAATACATACAGAGTTGAATTGGATTTACATATATTTGAGATAAAATTTGAATCTAGCCCAATTGATATATAACAAATTGGTTTGGGCTGGATTGATTGGATAACATAATTGTTTCAACTCATAATTTTACAAAAAAAAATAAAAATATCAGTCGTTTACAATTATTTAAAATATTTTTTTTTTGGGGAACATTCTAGTTTTCTTTTGAGACTGGACTATGACCTTAGCTAGAATAAACTCATATGTGCTAGAATAAACTCATATACTCATATGTTTATTTATTTATTTTTTCAAATCTAAAATGATTTTAGAATGCCAATACTATCTATTGGTAAATTTTGGTTGAAAAATTTATCCTTAGACGTATTGCCTACCATGTTTTATCATATTTTAAGATACCATTTACTAGTGTGACTTATATTGTATACTTTTGGTATGTACAATACAAAATAGGATTTTCCATAAGAGTTTGGTTAATCTTGTAAATTCGAACCTATCATATCATTTAGCCCAAAATGAAAGGAAACTTGAAAATTAAGACTTAGACCAAAAACAATAGAAAGAGGTGAAATTGATGCCTAAAATGTCAACACTTAAGTTGAAGAATATAGTTGACCAAAAAAAAAAAAAGGTGAGGATATGCTACGATTATGGGTGAATGAAAACTCCAATATGGTATTACCATTAATAAATTTATTTTGTAAAAAAACACAATCATTTTTCTTGAAGAAATCATACATTAAGATGCTGGTATTACGCATCATTTTATTGTTAGGATCCTTGCATGACTTTCAATTTGTTGGTAGTAACAGAAGGAGAATATTAATCAAAAGATATAGAATTGATTTAGTGATCGAGAGTTAATGAATATAGTAACCATGATTATAAGGAGTTCGGTGATTCTATGTTCTATCTTAATCAATTATATAACACTTAATATATACTGACATAAACATTTGTCATTCTAACAAAAAAGAGGGGATGTAGGCTCTGATATGGATTACCATCATAGGTAGATTGTCACAAAACATAGGTACATTTTCTTGTGATTGGTAGTTTTATCAAAATTTAGCAAGTTTATAAAATGTATTTAACTTATGTATATGGACGACAATGTAAAAAAAAATTATACTATCAACTATAATTGTTAAATTATTAATAATACTTAATGTTTATCATAAAATTAAACTTTATACTTTATTAATAATTTGCAAAACAAACTCTAAATATGGGATTTTTTTATAGATAAAAATTAATAAATTAACAGTTATATTATTTTTCTTAATTTATACTTAGGACCTTTTTCTTAAACTTTTTTATGGTTTATTAACTCACCAATTTAATTACTAAAAATACGAGACTTATATGCCGTGGCGGATCTTGCACAAAATATTTGGGGAGTCGGAGAGCAACAAATATTAACTGAAATATTATCACTGAAATTTAAATATTATAATTGAAATTTTTAAAAGTTATATAATTTTTTTTAGAGTATCACACAATTCATACATAGTAGATAAGTTGAAAACAAAAATTAAAATTTCAATTTTCACAAGTCACACAATTTTCACAAATCACACAATTCAATCAAATAAAATATATCCATTTTATAATTTTCATCTTTGTCAAAAAATTTCTTCTTGAAAAACTACATCAATTTTTTTATATTTAGATATGGTGTCACTCCTAAAAAATATACATATTAATTAAAACAATTCACAATAAATATACATATTAATTAAAATAATTTTTCACAATAAATATACATATTAATTAAAATGATTTATAATAGAGGTTCAATTAGATAAAAGTTATTGTATTAATTTTATTATAATTTAGTAATATAAATTCTAAAGAGTACAAAACAAATATAAGAGAGGTATATATAACTAAAAAAGAGAGAGAGAAAAATTATTTAATGCTATTTTAATAATATATCATTATTATATATGTATAAAAGAAATTATAAAATATAGAGTTGCCATGATTACTGCTACATGCCCCAAATATGCAATGAATGTGGCCAGAGAAATTAGAGAAGAAAAAGGAGATGGGGAGTAGAAAGTAAAAGAGGAAGATAATGAAAAAAATAAAGAAAATGAATAAGAAGAAGATAAATTATTATTATTATTTTAATAAATAGAGAGTGAGAAAACTTAATAGGAGAAATTGAAAAAGTTACTTTTTAAAACAACAAACGTTTAAGGAATATTTTTGTAATTGTTAGGTAGAAATATTTGATGCTACCCTAAATAAAATAAGATTAGGACGTGGATTGCCCATGTACATCTCGTCTAACTAACTCATTATCCAGTTAATGGCTTAGATTTATATTTATTTATCTTTTTGGATAATTGATCGTTATATCAATTCTACCAAAAAAGTTTCCATCCAATGTAATGATACTATCTTAAGTTAAGACTACCACCTCTCAACGACAACATTCATTAAGTAATGTCCTTGTCAATGACAACCATAATCCATTTAACAAGTAAACGTATTTTAGTCTAATTAATTTCCTTAATCCATCTTCATATCAATTTAATAATTGTAGACCAACAACATATGTCTTTCTATTTTGTTAATTAGACCACAGGCACTAAACAATATTATAATATGGAATCTATAAAATATAATTAAATTTTTGTGTAACAATTATTTATACTGGGTTATACTTATTAAACTCATTTTGATTATCCAATTTCAAAATCTTATTAACTTATTTTCAAGTTGTTAAACCTTATCCATCTGTATTAACATATACTTATGTTAATCTCCTTACAAGCAAAACCACCAATCGAACCAAAAATATCCACAAGTCTTGAGCCATCCAAACCGTTGCATCGGTGGACTTTGAACCTTAATCAACGGCCAATATTACCTCTCCCCTTTCAACATCACATCACTCTCATAAACCACATAACTTCGAAGCCCAAGTAATGCCCCCGTTCGGAACATTCACCCTCCTCCTACCATTGAAAACGAAACCAATAAACTCTAACCAACCAGATAGAAATATCTTCATCAATAAACACAAAACCCACCATAAATAAGAAATCATATACTATCCTCCAATGGATATCCTCCACTGGATATCCTCCACGTGTCCATTTTAACACTAAGCAAAAGCAACATGGCTTGTGATAACCATGTGTGGCTTCCTCAAAATGGTTCCTTCAACTGTCGGCAAACTTAGATGTCACTGCACAACTACAAGTACAAATGCCACTATTCTCACTTGTTTACAACATCCTCCAATCATGTCCCGCATAACTAAATTAAATAATCTTTTACACTGATTTAAATGGTTCACCTAACTCAAGTATATGATTAATTAATAGAAATTATAAGGTGTTAAAATTCTTTAATCATTATTAAATACAATCAATTATTGTAATGCAAATAACTATGATCTTTTATTAACTATCTAAATAATATTTGAAATTTGTGTGAACAAATAATTTATATAATTGTAGACAATATAAAACGCCACATTGAACGAACAAACATTACACAACCTGCTTCTGTCGGTGCAAAGTTTGATGAGTTAGATATTTGCTTCTGAGTTCAAAATGATGAAGAAGAAACAGAACTCGTACGGCGGAAGTAGAACAAGAGAAACGGCGTCGTGCCATTCGAGAGAACAACAATCCGAATGGGAAATGAGACCCGGTGGAATGTTGGTACAGAAAAGAACCGGGAAACCGGACGCACCGGTTCCGAATTTGCGGCTTCGAATAGCCTACGGTGCGCTCCGTTACGAAATCTGTGTCAGTTCCTCAACCACATTCGGTTAGTTATTATAATTGAATAATATTTGATTTATATGACAAATTTGGCATTGTATTAGTGGAATTGAGAATTATTAAGTGTTGTGACAGGGGAGGTGAAGAAGGTAATGAGCGAGGAAACGGGATTGAAGGTGGAAGAACAGAGAGTGGTATACAGAGGAAAAGAGCGGGAAAATGGTGAGTTTTTAGATGTGTGTGGAGTCAAAGATCGGTCAAAGTTGGTGTTGATTCAAGATCCTTCTAGTATCGAGCGAAGATTCATTCAGATGCGTATCAATGCTAAAATCCAAACTGCAAATCGTGCCATCAATAATGTGTCTCTGCAACTTGATCAACTCGTAGACCAAGTATGTAACTCTTACTCGTCTATTTTTGCTTATATTTTGAGATGAAGTCAAATGCTATATTTTTCTGGCAGGTAACTGCAATTGAAAAGTCAATTTTGAAGGGAGTCAAAGTGCCTGAAGTTCAGATCATAACTTTGATTGAGATGCTTATGAGACAAGCAATCAAACTAGAAAGTATTTCCGCAGAAGGGGATGCTTCTGCACAGAAAATATTACAGGTATTTCCAATATAATTTCATTTTGTTATATGAAGTATGAATACTACACACAATAAATTTAACAAAATAAATTAATTGAAAGTAATTAAAATGTCCATGTATTTACACGACACATGTCGAACACCAAAACACGTTTTGAATCAGAAAAAGTATGGTGTTTCATAGTTTATTTTTCAATCACTTTTGCTTGTTTGGAAGGTAAATGTAGGTGGATAGATGTATGTTATAAATATATTTTGGTGGAGCATCATCTTCAATTAAATTTATTTTCTTCAATCTTAATTTACAATTTAAGGGAAAATTAAGATTAGCATTTTGATTAGTCCTAGGAAATGATTAGTTAGAAGCTAAATCTAATGGTTGCTTTTACAGGGAAAGAGAGTGCAGAAATGTGTTGAAACTCTGGATCAACTAAAGACATCTAATGCAACAATAAAGCCTATGGTTGTTACAACCAAGTGGGAGTTCTTCGAATGATTTTTCTCATCCCCTCTTGCTTCTCTATCCCCTTATTTTATTTTATTTTATTTTCTAATACTAGTACCTCAACATTCTTTGTCAATAGTACTTATTTTCTTTTTTTGGGTGGAATTGTCAATAGTACTTATAACCTTATTATTTCTGAAGTCAAATGTTTGCTGTGATGAATGATGATATTGATACCATAAAACTACTAATTCTTTATGGTAAAAACGATACTTGAACGTCTTCAATTGCAATTAAAATAAAAGTCGAAAATGTTTGTATTTTTCAAGAAAAAAAATCACATAATGCATGATTAAAAGACAATGTTTTATACCAATCTGTTTGGTCACTTGGTCCACCATAACGTGTTCGCCTTTTAGGTTTGACGACTGTATGATCGAGCATACAAGTAGGTTATGGAGCGATTGAGTACAAAGGCTATTAAGGATTCGATCGCCTTGTTTTCTTTTTCTTTTTTTAGGTGAAATTTCAGCTAAACATACCTACCTATCTATATAATTTCTTATTCTTAAAATTGAAACACATGCGGTGCTATTATTATTTTCAATCTCAACTAGTTGAACTGGAAGAAGTGAGTGTGTAACTGAAAGCTGAGACAAATGAACGCATCCTCGAAGCTTTCCTCATTAATCCATTCTCCCAAAAACCATTTATCTTCCTTCATCACATTTTCAACCACCTCAGAAAACCCAACATCCCACATTCTCACCAAATGCATTGCTCTATTACAATACTGTGCATCTTCCAAACACAAACTAAAACAAATCCACGCATTTTCCATAAGAAATAGTGTCCCTCTCAACAACCCCGACATGGGAAAGTACCTTATTTTCACTATTGTGTCTCTCTCCGCACCCATGTCTTACGCTTACAACGTTTTCACGATGTTACATAACCCCAATGTGTTTACTTGGAACACCATGATTAGAGGCTACGCTGAGAGTGATAATTCATCCCCTGCACTTCCTTTCTACCGTAAAATGTTGGTTTCGTGTGTTGAACCTGATACTCACACTTACCCTTTTCTTCTTAAGGCTATTTCAAAGTCGTTGAATGTTAGAGAAGGTGAAGCGATTCATTCGGTTACTATAAGAAATGGGTTTGAGTCGTTAATTTTTGTTAGGAATAGTTTGCTTCATATATATGCTGCTTGTGGTGACACTGATAGTGCATACAAGGTGTTTGAGTTAATGGGTGAGAGAGATTTAGTTGCTTGGAATTCTGTTATTAATGGGTTTGCTCTTAATGGAAAGCCTAATGAAGCTTTGAGTTTGTTTAGGGAAATGAGTTTGGAAGGTGTGGAGCCGGATGGGTTTACTGTGGTTAGTTTGTTATCTGCTTGTGCTGAAATTGGTGCTCTAGAGTTAGGACGTAGGGTTCATGTTTATTTGTTGAAAATTGGGTTGACAGAGAATTTGCATGTGAATAATTCGCTTTTAGACTTTTATGCAAAATGTGGGAGCATAAGGCAGGCTCAACAAGTGTTTAATGAGATGGGAGAAAGGAATGTGGTTTCTTGGACTTCTTTGATTGTTGGTTTGGCTGTTAA
Source organism: Cicer judaicum (assembly GCA_037974835.1). Classification (NCBI taxonomy): domain Eukaryota; kingdom Viridiplantae; phylum Streptophyta; class Magnoliopsida; order Fabales; family Fabaceae; genus Cicer; species Cicer judaicum. The sequence goes on along the minus strand of JBBPBS010001075.1, from coordinate 11,184,106 downwards.
TGGGTTTGGTGAGGAAGCACTTGAGCTTTTCAAAGACATGGAAAGACAAGAACTTGTTCCTGGTGAGATCACTTTTGTTGGTGTTTTATATGCTTGCAGCCATTGTGGGATGTTGGATGAAGGGTTCAATTATTTTAGAAGGATGAAAGATGAATATGGTATTATGCCGAGGATAGAACATTATGGTTGTATGGTGGATTTATTGAGTAGGGCTGGTTTAGTTAAACAAGCTTATGAATATATTCAGAATATGCCAATGCAGCCAAATGCTGTTATTTGGAGGACCTTATTAGGGGCATGTACAGTGTATGGAGATTTGGGTTTGGGCGAGATAGCAAGATCTCACTTGTTGAAGTTAGAGCCTAAACACAGTGGAGATTATGTGCTTCTCTCGAATCTTTATGCCTCTGAACGCCGCTGGTCCGATGTACAAATGGTGAGGAGGTCGATGATAGAGGATGGTGTTTGGAAAACTCCTGGTTATAGTCTCGTTGAATTGCGAAACCGCGTTTTTGAATTTACTATGGGGGATAGGTCTCATCCTCAGAGTCGGGATGTGTACGCGCTGCTAGAGAAGATTACTGAATTGTTGAAGCTAGAAGGTTATGTGCCTCATACAGCAAATGTGCTGGCTGACATAGAGGAGGAGGAGAAAGAACAAGCTCTGTCTTATCATAGTGAAAAAGTTGCAATTGCTTTTATGCTCTTGAATACAGCACCAGGGACTCCAATCAGGGTCATGAAGAATTTAAGAGTTTGTGCAGATTGTCATATGGCTATCAAACTCATATCAAAGGTTTATGATAGAGAGATTGTTGTTAGGGATCGTAGTCGGTTCCACCATTTTAGAGATGGTTTATGTTCCTGTAAAGATTACTGGTAATTTATTTATGTCAAGTTATCAGCATTTGATAATGGCGTCAATGCTATATTCACAAAATATTTTGGAGCCGGAGGAGATTTGGATGCAAATATCATCTTTTTGAACATTAACTCCCTAAATACCACAATTTGAAAAGGAAATCTCTCTTTTTGGAAACGACCTCTTGAAGAAGAAGTTTCTCTATGGGGAAACGACCTCCTACACGAAGTTGCCTTTTTTTATTTATTTATTTTTTTGAAAAATTGTTTATTATTAATAATTTTATTATTTTAAAAAATAAAATAAATTTGTAAATAAAATTTATAATTTAATTATTATTATAATAAATTATTAGTATATGTATAATTAAAAATTATTATAATTAAATTATTAATTTAATTATTTAAAAAATAAAAATACTAATAATAAAAAAAAACATTAATAAATTATAAATAAATGTTATATTTTTATTATTGTTATTATGCTAATAAATAATTATTATACTTATAATTAAAAATTATTATATTTAAAATTATATTATAAATTATATATATTATATTATAAATTTCAAAATAAATAAATAAATGATAATAAAAATTAAATAATAATAATAATTAAATGAAAAAAAAAATTATATTACTAACATAAAAATTAAAATACATAAAATTTAGAAAAATAAAACACATCAAATTTTAATTAATCTGATGATTTTGATAACTTGCGGTCATTCTCAGTAAATATGTTTGTCCTTCCCCTCCACCAATCAACTGCATCAGAGGCACATTTGCCCCATGAGGAGAGCATAAGAAGGGGTGAAAAAAATCAAATGGGGAAGAAATTTAATGGCTTGTGTTTTTATGTCAAAATGTTGTTATACCCCTATGATGGACCATTAGTTCAACCTCCTACAATATAAATCTACTAAAAAATGAAAATAAAAAATTGTCTTTTCGTTTCCACTTCCAAATTTCATAAACATTAATGAAATAAATTTAAAATTAAGTTTGAATGAAAAAGATTTACATTATTATAAAAAATGAATTAATAATTCTTATAATTTTTTATTGTATGTTATCTCAACCGTTAATTTATCAAACATTTATAATCTAATATACTAGCTTATCAAATATAAATTAATTCACTAATTTTTATTATCAAATAAATATTTATTTAAGTTTTTAAAAAAATAAAAAATAAAAAATATTTTTAAGTTCCTTTTATAAACATCGACCTTACACTATGAGGTAATTACTGTTTTTTTAGCAAAAGTAAATTTGTTTTTAACTACAGCAATTAATAATATTATCAATTTATTATTCACCTAAAAAAAGAAAAAAATGAAGTATATCTCGCAATCTTCCTTAAATTCAAATTCGAACCGCGAAAACGAATTGCGTTGGCGCGTGAGATATAGAGAGCCCGGTTTCCAATTTAGATTAATTTAAAAAAATACTTAAAATTAAAACCCTTCTCCTATCACTCTTTCCGCTGCGATTTCAGAGTTCCATTGTTTGTTGTTGTTGTTGCGTTAGAGACATTTTTTTCAATGGGAGACCTAGAAAAAATGGGAAGAGAACTCAAATGTCCAATCTGGTATCAATTCTATTCAATTCAATTCAACCATTACCTCTTTCTTCCCTTTCTATTTCTTCCTAACTCTTTATTGTTTCATCTTGCAGTTGGAGTTTACTACATTCTGCGGTTTCACTCACATGCAATCATCTTTTCTGCAAGTAAGTAGAACAATTCCACACAATCCGATTCATGTTTCTTTTCACTTTTTTACTAATTTGATTTTTATCTTGCAATTTTCAGCTCGTGTATAATTAAGTCCATGAAATCTTCATCTTCTTGTCCTGTCTGTAAAATACCGTTCACTCGTCGAGGTACATCATCTCAATTACAAAACCTCGTTTCATTTCTTTATTAACCCTAATTTAATCATAAATCACATCAACCCTAATTAATTAACTATTTACAGAGGTTCGTCCTGCTCCTCACATGGACAACTTGGTTACCATCTACAAAAACATGGAAGCTGCTTCCGGAATTAATTTATTCGTCACTCAAAATCCACATGCTACCAATTCACCAGGTTATTCTGCATTTCATTTCTAAGTAATCTTTCATTTTATTTCATGGTAATTATGTTATTGAGTCCAGGAAAAAAAATTGTATTAAAATGACATTAAGAAAATAAATTATTTTTTGGTTTCTTAAATTCTTTATCTTCTAATAATTAATGATCTGCTTGCAAAATATTAACAATAATCACACAAACACTGCCTCAACACTAATAAGACAATTTATCTCTAAAAGATATTCAATTTTAAAATAAATAAATAAATAAATAAGATAATCAATATAGTCTCATTAATTATCATTGGCAACTCCAATTCATAGTATATTTATATGCTTTTGTAACACTTAAGTTATGTTACAGATGAGGGAAAGCAATGTAAAGGTGATCCAGCTTATGCTGATTTTGGTGAGAAGGGAACTGGTGGAACTAATGAAAATCATGCTGAGGAAAAAACCCCAAAGACAAAGAAGTCAAGAAAGAAGCTTAAGACTGGCACCAAAAGTTCGGCTTCTGACTGTGAGAAGCCTTCTTTTCCTGCAAAGAAAAGGGTTCAGGTGCCACAGGATATTCTTTCAGAAACTCCACTGAGGAATTTTAAGTCTGGAGGCTCTCTTAGTGAAATTAACCAAGAAGGAACACATAACATTTCAATCAAGGCAAATGAAAGGCCACTCCAAAGTGAAAAAGGTGATCAGGTGAAAGAACCTTTCTTTTGGTTAAGAGAGGAGGGAGATGCTGAAAAGTTAAGTCAGGGAACTGACGAGGATCAACTTATTGATGGCCCAACACCAGTTCCTCCTTCATTCAGTGATCTCCAAGATGCTGATGATGGAAGTCCTTCAAAACAAGTCCCATCAGTAAGTAGATGGCATATAACAAGCTATTAAGCTGTTAGGAATTTTGAGAAAAGTCATTTGGTATTGTCTCTTACTGTTTAATGTTTAAAATTATACTTTTTTGCCTTATTGGACTATTTTATTATTAAGAAAAGCAAAACCTTGTTGAAGTCATTCAACTTCAAATTTGGTTTAACTTAAAATTGAATATTTTTGTGGAGTTGAAATTTGGCTTGCTAGAAAATAAAATCAGGTTGAATTGTTCTCTAGCTTTGGATTAAAAATTTAAATATTAATAACTTTTGTTGTGATTGTTATGTAGGATGAGGTGCAAAACAAACCATCTGTTGATTTATTTGATAGTGAGATGTTTGAATGGACGCAAAAGCCATGCTCCCCTGAATTATTTTCCACTCCCATCAAAATGCAGGTAGTGAGAATTGTATCAAAAGGTTTTTCATACACAATTTAGTTTGTTATGCATAACCTACTTATTGAAGTTTTAATAAGTTCCATGTTAGTTGCAGGTTGAGGATACTCTTGAGATTGATGAAAATATAGAGGAATTGGTAACAGCATTGCAAGAACATCAGTCAAGTACTGATGCTTATGATACAAACTTTGAGAACTCCATAGTAGGAAATCAATTTGCTGATGCGTTACCACTAGGCATGTCTTCACAAATTAGAAGTATTGATGATCTAAATGGAGTGAAGAAGTATACAAAGAGAAACAGGAAGGCTACAGAAAAAGCTAGGCAAGACCAGATTAGGGAACAAAAATGTCAAAATGATGGAATAAATATGGATTCAAATATAGCATCCAAAGTCATTGAGGAGCAATCTTCGGACTACAAGCACGGAGCTTGTAACCTGAAAAAGTCTAATAGAAGGAGCAAGACGATTTTGTTTGTTACCAGTAAAGATTCAACACCTCAAACTGCTGGTGTGGTCTCCAATATACTAGGAGTTCAAAGCAATGGTGAATGGAAGATGGCTAAGAATTCACATACTTCAGCATCTAAACAAGGTAATGAGATGCGATGTCCTTGGAAGATTGCTGGAAAAAGTCAAGTGATAAGAGCCGGGAAACAAGAGCTGGATGATGTGCACGACCCACCTGAAGATTTATCTTCAGAGCAAAACCAGTGCAATGAGTTTGCTGGTTCTGCTTCATTCACTTTAAGTCTGCAGACTGATAATAATAGAAAGGCTGCTAATACTGGGAAAAGAAAAAGCAGTTTGTCCAGAAATTCTATGTCTTCCAGTAAAGTACAGAAGAGTGCTAAAAAGTCAAAAGTTTCCCCTGATTATATCTCTAGGACTAAAAAGGATGAGGAAGTTCAACTAAATAGAAGTATTAAGCAAGGTACTGATGTCAGGTCTTTGAATGATAATTCAAAAGAGAAACACGGTCATTTGACAGACAAACCAGTTTTAAAGAAATGTGTGAGCCATGTCAAAAAGTACCAATGTGCCTTCTGTCTCTCATCAGAAGAATCAGAGGTAAAATTGTTTGCGGGATTATCTTTTCATCATTATAAATGGATAGGAACTTACATTATGCAATTCCAATTACAGGCTTCTGGCTCAATCGTGCATTATTTTGATGGCAAGCCTGTAGCTGCTGATTATGAAGGAGGATCTAAAGTCATACATTGTCACAGGAATTGCACTGAATGGTATAGAATTTTTGTATGAGTGACATAATTAACGGATTTAGATATTTGATGTTGATTATCTGTCAAATAATTATATAGCTGCCTATAATTGATTTAATCAAGTTGATTTTAGTAGCTTGCTATAGTAACGATTAGGACTTGTAAGTGATGTGTTTTAAATATGCATCAGGGCCCCAAATGTATACTTTGAAGATGATAATGCAATAAATCTTGAAGCTGAAATAAGTAGAAGTCGGAGAATCAAATGTAGTTTTTGTGGACTTAAAGGAGCTGCCCTCGGTTGCTATGAGAAAAGTTGTCGCAAAAGCTTCCATGTTCCTTGTGCCAAGTGGACTTCCCAATGTCGATGGGATATGGTATATGAATAAACCAAACTGCATCTAAAAAATCATAGTTAATGCCTATTTCTGAATACAAACTTCTAATCAGATCGTTCTAATGTTGTTCAGGAAAACTTTGTCATGTTATGCCCTCTACATGCTCCCTCCATGTTGCCGTATGAAAGTTCAGGATCCCAACACAAGAGCAAGAAATTTACCGCTAAGAAGGAGAAAAGCTGTACAATCAAACATGACACTACAAGCCAAAGTCGAATTGCTCAAGGATCTTACAAGAAAATTGTGCTGTGTTGTTCAGCTCTATCCGTACAGGAGAGGGTAAAATAATTGCTTTTAGTATCTATTTAGAATTCTTCTCATTAAATAATATTTTATTCCTTATCTTTTTATGGTCGAAAATACAGGATGTTGTTTCTGAATTTGAAAGAGTGTCCAAGGTTACAGTTTTGAAAACCTGGGATTCAAGTGTTACCCATGTAATAGCATCAACAAATGAAAATGGGGCATGCCGAAGGACTCTCAAAGTATTGCTGGGTATTCTAGAAGGAAAGTGGATTCTCAGCATTGAGTGTAAGTTCAGTTCTTTTATTTCTCTCTATGTTCAGTTAGTTTCATACAAAGCTGCTATCATAAGGTCATAGTAAATGTCAAATAATGTCTTCTCTCTCTTTTTTTATGTTTTGTAATTTAGTTTTTGTTCTTGTGTTGGTTGGTTTTTGATAAGCAGGGATCAAAGCTTGCATGAAAGAAACAAGACCTGTTGATGAGGAGCACTATGAAATTAATGTCGACATCCATGGAATTAGGGATGGTCCTCGTCTTGGACGACTAAGAGCACTGGACAAGGTTAGAGTCTTAAGCTATTTGCCATTCTCATGTTACGATTAATTATTGTTGTTCTCTAAGAAAATAGTTTGAGGACGAAAAAATTGTAATAGTAATGTGCCTTCTATATGTTTCCAGAACTTTTCTTCTTTTGCTTTAATAACCATGCCTTCAAGAACTTGATTTAAGTTTTTATCTTGTATAACCATTCTTAAGATGTATGTCTATGAGAAGCTGACCACTAATATCCACAAAGCATAATGAGTAACTTTTTTTACCGAGAAAATTATATGCATGTAGCTAATGTGTGGAAGCATATTATGACTGCATGGAAGTAGTCAAGTAGGGAAATTGAGTACTGAGAATTGTAGGAACGAATTTGTTTTGTTAATTTCTGCCTTTTCATTTTCCACCTTTCTGTAGTTGCCAGTATTAATTATTGAATATCAGTTTTTTTGCCAATATTATACATTGAATAGTACGATGTGTTTCAATTGAGCAAACTAGACTAACTGCAGGATGATTTCAATAAATGCTTCTTTATTCTCAGACTAAACTAGTGGTTTGTGTTGGCAATTTCTTATGCAGCAACCAAAGCTTTTTGATGGCTGCAAGTTCTATTTCATGGGAGATTTTATCCAGTCATACAAGTGCTATCTGCAAGACCTTGTGATTGCTGCTGGAGGGATTGTCCTGCATAGAAAACCAGTGTCAGCTGACCAAAATGCGATACTACCTGATGTGCATCCACAACAAACCCTCATAATCTACAGTCTTGAGTTTCCTGCTAAATGCAATCCTTTGGAAAAGGATGCAATTTTTCGCCAAAGACAATCCGATGCAGAGGTTTTGGCAAGGTCTACTGGTTCAAATGTTGCAAGCAATACATGGATTCTGAATTCAATTGCTGGCTGCAAGTTGCAAAGCCTTGCTCAATAAATGTTATAGGTCATTTACTTGCACATGATTCCAAAATCAGTGTTTTTCCTTTTGTTTATCTATAAATTTATATGCAGACTCATCATATACCTTTTCTTAAGAGTATATAGTAGTAAATTTATGATTTGTTAATAGACTCCTAAAATATAAGTTGTGTAATTCTTAACCAGTATGTCAGCAGTTCTTTATTTGTTACTTATGGTTCCAAAAGTATAGCTTAATTCATTCTTTCTAAAAATAAGCCAGATTTGCTTAGTATACATCCTGTCTGTTGCAAAAATAAATTTCTACATGTAATTGGACAAACATCTCCAATTAAAAATAAGCTGGAAATTCTACATTTCATGTGATCTCTTTTTTTTGAGGTTGAATAATGTCTTTAAATGTAAACACTACTTTATAGTTTATATAAATCGGATTGAAAGGAACAAGATTCAATTTAGGACATGCACACAGAAGACAAGAATCTGGTTTATAAAACAAGTCTTGTGCCATTGGAAATCTAATTCAGAAAACATTTTAATCACTATTCTCCTCTTTGACCATTTTTCCTCTCCTATTCTTCCTGCTCATGGTCTAAGAGCATGCTGTCTAGACACTGAAAATATACATGGTAGGCTAGAAGTGAATAATGTCATTCTGTACATGGACGATGCTTTGATAGTGTTCGTTTTCTTCCCCTGTAAACCATGCTTCTCACCTTTGCCTCTTCCAAATACAGATTGAGCTTTTGGCTTATCATATTAAGTTTTCTTTTGTGTATGTTTTGATAGTTTCATGCGAAGAGATTCAAGCATATGCTCTATATCTGATATTTCCTCTTCGACGCCACTCGTCTCTAGATTAGTTGTTGCCAAGTGTTCCTTGAAGCTATCAATCCTGTCAATGCCTGATTGAACTTCCAACCACATTTGCTCCATTGTAGCATGAACTTCCTTTTTTTCCTCTTGCATGTCTCTTAGTTTTCTCTTCATAGACCTGTAACCATCAATGGATTTTTGGAGCTGTTCCGAAAGAGCCCTGTTACGTTCTTGAAGGACTATGCTCCCTTCCATTTCTACTCCACTACTACTCTTCTTCTCTTTCTCCTTCTGTTCTGAGTTCCAAGCATGCAGCCTCCCCATTAACATGTCATTCTGAGCTTTTAGATCACCTATAAGCTCCTCAAGTTCTGCCAACTCTTGAGCCTTTCTTGCAAGCTCAGAAGCCATGATTTGCTTTTCTTTTCCCAAACTTGAACACATTGCTTGAAGACTCTGCCGTGCCACCAAACTCGCGTTTAGCTCTTTCCTCAGTCTATCTTTCTCATCTGGAGGCGCATCATGAGCTCTTTTGTCCTTTGGTATGCTTGGCCTAAGGTCAGTGTTACATCTCCTAAGTTCAGCTCTTCTCTTGGTAGAAGATTGAACCTTTTGAACCCTTGTCCTAACCTCATCTAATAGAAACATCATACCATTTACCCTATGAAACTTTCTCTCATCGTTGTCTTTTGTGGTTGCCCCATTATGGTCTTGAATTAATTTCAGCAATAGCCTAACATTTGTAGCAAGGCCTAATGGCAAAAATGAAACAGAATAATTAAGAATCATTAGTCATTCACATATGCCTAATAATGTGGAATATTTGATTATTATTTTTATTATTATTATTATTATCTTCAAAAATAAAATTATTATTATTACCATTTTTATTCTAACAATGGATTTCTTGAGTAACAATTGTTTGCAAATAAATTTTCAATTCAAAGCTAAAAAAAAAGGCTAAGATATTTGTAATGGGGTTGAATGTGTGTAACACACGAAATTACCTTCCATGCCAAATTCTTCTTCTAGCTGTCCATTGTTACTTGTTGAAGAATTATTTAATTGGGGAGATGAAAATGCTCGGACATGATCCATGCTATGCCCACAATTGATCAAATTTCAAGAGAGAGAATCAAAGTGGTAAAAGATATGATAAACAAGAATGAGTTAGAAGGTTTTTTGTTGTTGTTATGAACATTCAATGTAAGATGTACTTAGAGATTCAAGAAGAGAGAATTACATTTGTAATCTTTCTTCTTCTTCTTCTTCTATTTTTCCTGGGAAAAAGTTTATGTTTTAGTTTCTTAATTTCTAATATAGTATAGTATATTGTGAGGTTAGTTCGAATGGAACATAGGTTGGTTCAAGGTTGATGCGCAATTATTGCCTTGAGTTTGACTTTTTCAATGGTTTCGTTTCCCCCGAGGCTGCATTTTTGGGTAATTAATAATTATTACTATTCTTCTTCTATAGTAGCTTCATTTTTGGGTAATTTTCATCTTTTTATTTTTATTTTTATAATGGGTAATTTTCATCTTCTAACATCTCGTTTGTAAATGTTTGGAAATTTTGATCATCTGTATTGAAAAATAAAATAAAATATATAATTATAATAGAAGAATGTAATATTAATACTTAAAAAAAAATCACAATTGTTGTTTATTAGCATTTAAAAAATAATATAATGTTAAACTTTTTAAAGCATATTCTCTCAAACACCTCCAACTTTAGTTGTACTCACATCTTTTAAAACAATTAACTCTGATAGGTCTCACAATTATAAAAGAAAATAAAAAAAAAATCACACAATCTTAAAATATTTTCAACTATTGTATTTTATCACGAAGAATTATAGTTTTTGTGATAAGAAGCTTAAGAGCATAAAAATAATTTATATTAATAAATTAAAATGAATTTTATTTATTTTAATTTGATTTGTAATAAATTTTAGTTTGTTTTATTTAAAATTATAATAGCTTTAATTTAGATTTAATTGATTTCATGTGTAAGTAAAGATCGATATTTGCTTTCTCTCGTTTAGTTTATTTAAAAAAGAATGATATAGTTCCAATATAAACATAGAGAATAATGTCATTTATGACTCATTTAAATTCACATATAATTTTATCACAAATATATCTTGTAATTTTATTGAGACATGTTTGAAATTGATTAGAATTTATCTCAGAAAAATGGTGAATAAGATGTGTATCTTCTTTGAGTCAATCCAAATCCACGTTAGTTGGTATCATATTATAAAAATTTCGAGTGAAATTAAAAGAAATGTTCTTTAGGGTTCTTATTTGAACCAAATTTAAATCTTATCAAGAATTTCTTACTCTTGTGGTGATTTTACCTTAATCTTATAATTCCCTTGTGAAGTGTGGTTATTTCTATTATTTCGTTCTTTTTCTATATTTTGTTATTTGTTTTTATTTTATTTTATTTGATATTTTATTTAAAAATATCAATTGATTAGATTCTTTAACTCATAAAAATACTCAAATCCATATGATTTTGTTCTTTAAACATTTTATTTTTATTACAAAATTTTAATAATTTAAAAAATTAAGATACAAATGATATTTTTCTTTTTTGCTCTTTAAAAATCTGAAAATATATATCTAAAGTTATTATTTTTTAATGTGTGTTAAAACTAAAAGAACTATAAAGTTGAATATATGTTTTTCTATTTGATTATTGTTGATTACCTACTAGGCTTATCAAATCCAAAAGTGCCAAGTACGTGTCATATTAAGAGAAAGTACTTGTATCCAACTAGGTTGAAAAATAGAGGTATGGTAGAGGCAGAGCTTAAAATGAATAGAACGTGGTCTAGCATTACATATAAAGAGAAGGAATAATTAGCCCCAACTCTAAATCAATAATGTTTGGCCACAAGTATGAATAAAAAAAAAAAAAAATGTAACTAAATTATTTTTCTTTTAATGTTTTATATTCATGTGTGTGTTTAAACATTATTGATTTGAAATTGTGTCTAAACAAATATTTGTGGATACAAATACTATTATCCTCATAGTCAACTAGAAGTTACCAAATCATATATAACAAATATCGTTTACTGCCTATGACCATAGCTAAAAATATTCATATCATATGGTGTGATCCTTGCACCTAAGTAGTAGCGGATCTCGGACCCTAATTTAGGTCATTAAAAATTTGGTGGCTATACAATCTATGATCATTAAACTTTGTAATGGAATACATCTATAAGCCCACTTTTTAAGAAGTGTTTATTTCTCTTCTTTCCTTTATCTTCATCGTGTGTTTTATATATTTCCTAATTCTATTCTATTATTATTTCAATATCTAGACTAACACAAGATTTACATCAATTATCTTTATTACATAATTAATGTTATTGTTTGAAATGTTGATTCTTTTGATATTTCATATTTTAGATTAGGGCATCTCTCCTCTAGTATTATGGTGTGGTTTTCTTAAAAAAAAAAAAACTTGAGATAAGAATAAGAATAATATGGTTCTATACAGTGTTTTTGGAGTCATAATAAAAATCAAACGAGTTATATATTATGGCTTCGATTGATTCAAAAATAATTAAACTAGATTATTAATTTTAATAATTTTTTTTAAACAAAATTGGAGTGCAAAGCCATTGGTTGAACATAATTTTTATGATATACAATATAAGTATCACTTGAAAGAGCACAAATTTGTAATCACAAATTGCAATACATATCACACATCCTAAAAAATAAATCGTGACACAAGTCATAAAACTAAATATTGGTAACTAAATTATAAATGACCACTAAAGACTTCTCACATTAAAAAACAATAGTTAAATCCACATCTCGTGAGTGTGATTCAACTCTTTGTCAATAAAATTAATCTTCATCGATATATTACTTATATACTATATATAATAATGGAATTCCATTTTTTATTTTGATATTGTATCTTTATTTTTCAATAGAATAATTGGAGAACATTATGCAGCCAAAACAAATTGAATAATGATATTTATTTTTTGGATATCATAACAAGCCAACAAGAAATTTTTTGTGAATATTTTTCATCTATTTATTTATTTATTGACGACTATGCAAAAAAGACATAGACATAGTTATTTGAAGCATAATGATAGTTAATCTATGTTAGAAAAATAAGGACGTTTGTATTGACCTAATTCATATTTATCTTTTTCAACTCTACAATTATTTTATTTAAAAAATAATTAAATTACTCATTTAATAGGTCAAAGATTTAAAAGATTTGACTTTTGAATTATGTGTTACTAGCTAACAAGTCATTGTTCGCGCATTTAAATCAAGTTAAGTTTAACCTAAAACAAGAAGTTTGTATCGAAGTCGAGCTAAATTTTGAGTCAAACGAATTCTTAACGAGTCGAATAAACTCTTTTCCAATATGCATAGATAGATTCGTGTGTCAGCTGATGAATGATAGACTTGTTCAATCATTATAAGAACTCATTTAAAAATAAATTTTATAATAATTAATGCCCATTTTACATTATGTTGCATCTCTCCGTTCGGAGTCTACGCAATTGATTATAAATATGTTTTTTAAAAGCTGGTTTTAATAATTATAAAAAAAATACAATTTTTTATAATCAATTATTTTAGAAAAAAGTGATTTTTATTATAACAGAAATATGAAAATTTATATTAAGAAATTGATAAATTGAATATTAATAATTGATATTATAATCAATTGATCATATACAAAATAACAATAATTATTTATTTGATAGTTACTAATTGATATTAATTATTTTATTATCTAAAATGAATATATTTTCTAAAATGAGTTTGGATGACATGTTATAATTTTCCTAAAAATATCTCTTATCATATGCATTGAATAGCAAAATATTCATTTTTGGAATACATAACAAACGAGTTCATTAAGTAGAGAAAACGTAACCTACCTCAAAGAAAATCAATTTTGTGAATTATGATCATCACCACCACAATTCTTGAACCCTAATTCTTCAATGGAGTCGTTACCATCACCATCGTCGACGAATTCGAAATCAGTCATCGATTCCGGAGAAAGAAATTGGCTCGATCTTCCACGAGACGTGGCGTCATCAATTTTCCTGAAGCTAGACACAGTTGACATTCTCGTTCGGGCTCAGAATGTTTGCACCACGTGGCGCAACATCTCCGAGGATCCTCTCCTCTGGCGCACCATCAATATGCCTAATTTCGAGAATGACCTTAGCACCGATCACGAATCAGAGATTTTATGCCATCGCGCTGTTGATTACAGCTGCGGTAATTTACTTGATATTAATATCGAGTATTTTGGTACCGATGAACTTCTCCGTCACATCGCTAATTCGTATGTTTCACTTGCATCTTCATTTTCGTTTTTATAATTCACAATCGTATACTTCAATTGTCTTTAGGGTTATTCCGTGGCTAAGATGTTTTGTTTATTTCCAATACTTGAATTGTTTTTGTGTGACCTAGATAATAAGAAAGCTGTTATAGTATATATTTGTTGGAAAAAAAAAACTACAGCTTCCAGTGGTTGAAACTATAGTGACAATAGGAGAATTGCTACCGATTTGACACGCCAGTTTGATGGGACCAGAATGGGAATTCGCACAATGATGGTGTGTTAGTGATAAAAGTGTTGAAGTGTGTTTTGTAGGCAGTTCTTGTTGAGAAGTATGGTTGAGCACAAGAAAATGAGAAATAATTGAGAGAGAGGCTGAATTATTTGCAATTAATTCAATGAGAAAAGTTGATTACAATATGAGTAGGAAACACTTTGTATAGTGATCCTAATTGAACTTACAAATCTTAACACATTTGTAATTAATATTAACCAACTTAACAAACTCCAACTACCTATAACCAACTCCTAACAATATCTATCATTTCTCATGATAACATAGGAAAAAAAATGTGTTCCCCTTGTTTTCTTGGTCCCTATTTTCACTGGTAGTTTGGGAACAAGGGAAAAGTCAAGTGATTCCTTGTTGAATGGTGAGCCTATTGCTTGGCACGAACTTGTAAAACATAATCTTGTGAAACTTATTTATTTGTTTGTAGGACAAATAATAACTAGAATATTGCCAAAGTCTCAAATTTCAGTTTAAACCTCAAAGGGTTTTGGTGTAAAAAGTATATTTTTTAAAGAAGGATTTTTGTCGTGGATGGTAAGATGGTTTTGATCTTGAAAGTAATAAACTTGAGTTATTCTGTAAAGCTGAAAGCATTTTTGAATTTTAAGTAGATCTAGGGTATAGAAGTCAGTGTAGCAAATGGTGGCAGGTGGGTTTGGACTCGAAGGGATTTTGACTAGAAATAATATTAATACTTGAAAATAATATTACCAAAGTTTCAAATTAATGGTATCTAGGATTTTGATTAGAAATGTACAAAGACTTGTTTATTAGGAGCAGATGTATTAAATGAGAAGGATGGTGGAAGTGTAGTTTTGAGAAAATGATTGGAAATAATAATTACAAAACTTGTCAATTTCAGTTCATTCTAGTCATTGACAAGGCGTAGGTTTCTGGGCAAAGGACATATTAAGTGTAACAGTCCCATACCTTGAGAGAAACCATATCAATTTACATGTAGGTTTCATAAATTTTGTCACTTGTGTGATGGGTTGTTTGCACTTTGCAGTTAGGTGAAGAAAGTTTATTGATGTCTTGTTGTTCAGAGCTTAGTTTTCATTTCTGTTTATTCTTTTATCCATTTTCTGTTATTAGGAATCATGTTCACGATTGTCTGGGATTGAGACGATAAATAATGATAACAGTATTGGTAAGTTAGGACGTCGTTTAAAGGATAACTGTCAACTGTCTGTTATTTCAGTTATTGTATATCATATAGAAATGATTTTTATATGTGTGTGATGCAGTTATTGCTGAAAGTGAAAACATTACATGCCTTTGTTTGTAAACACAAATTAGTTGTTGGTGCTTCTGTTTAATATAAAATGTTCCTATGTGAATAGAAATACATAGTTTGACATTTTTAGATAGTTAACTGAAGTCACAACCAATATTTTTGTAGCATGTCACCTAGTTAGTTTACCATGTAATGTAGATATTTTGGTAGCATCTTTATGTAACCGTATCTCTTCCCATTGTCTTGACATTTTACAGTGCAAGTCATCTACAACGCCTCCGCCTTGCATGTTGCTATAGTATAACAGATGAAGGATTGTGTGAAGTTGCTGAAAAGCTTTCTCACTTAGAAGAACTTGATATATCGATCAGTGGTTTATCCAAGGATCCTCTGGAAGCAATTGGAAGATGTTGCCCTCGATTGAAAGCCTTTAAATTCAACATGGAAGGGTGCAGACGTCCACACATAGAGTCTGATGATGAGGCATTTGCTATTGCACAAAACATGCCCGAGTTACGCCATCTCCAGCTTTTTGGAAACAAAATGACTAATGATGGTTTGCTTGCTATTCTCGATGGCTGTCCTCACCTTGAATCTCTTGATATACGTCAGTGTTTCAATATTAATTTGGCAGGAAGTTTGGGGAAGAGATGTAACGAACAGATTAAAGATTTACGACTTCCATATGATGCAACTGATGACTATCCATTTGAAGTTGAATTTGATTATGGATCACTTGATGAAGACTACCCATCTGGGATCTCAGACATAAATTTATTGTCCGACGATGATGAGTACGAGTATTATGAATTCTCAGGTGGGAGTGATTTTTCTGATTATGATTATGGTACCTATCAGTTTTGATGAATTGAAACCTATCAGCTGGGAAAAATGTAGTTTCTAATGATACTCAATAGTGATGGTGTTTTAATGAAATTTGGTAGGTGGCCACAGCATCACTGTCTTTTACATGGGCAGATAGGCGATAATCATCTGGTTTCTTTGCGTAGCACACATTCATTGTTTTCAACTTGTGTTTATGTGATACATTGTAAGAAGCAATTTCTTTGACTTTATGTTTGAAAATCTGAGACTCAGGCTCTGAAGCAATTTCAGTGTGCAGTTATGCCTGCAGTATATAACTACATAGAAATTAGTTGTGTTGGTCCTTCGCATTTCGAACCGTAAGTTCTAACTATGACGGATATATCTAAATTGCTTGTGGTTTTTGCGTCTATAAAAGTGGGAAAGATGTTTTTTTATATAGGACAAAACATTGGTGTGTCTAATCTAAAATATTCGTAACTACCTACGATTTCTTCAAATCTATAGTTTTCTCAAAGATTGCTTTAATTACAAAAAAAGTATTTTTAGTTAAGAGCCACAGAAAAAAAAAATATCTAAAGAAATATATCAAGTTTTGTACTGTTATGAAGGTGGGTCAAAAAGCAAAGAGCTTTAGTTAACGCCATGAAAGTTCTTTGCTGACATACATATCCTGGTTCATTGGTTGGGCTCACTTGGGCAAGGCAATTGTTTGTACACCTATAGTCGTGCGCGTCACTTTACATGATTTTGACCAAAGTGGCTTAATGACCTATTAATTGTATATCTTTATATTATTAATGGGTTGAACTCTTTTTCTCTACAAAATGTTTGGAAATATTTTAATCCAAAATGTCCTCCGAGAGTGGAATATGATGACATACTCTTCAAGTCACTAGGAGCTTTCGTGACTTATAAATAATTTATTATTTATTATTGTTATATAAAAAATTATTACCTGAGGTTTGGAATTCAATCTAGGTAAGTAAGCAAGGATGAGCGTTAAACGTATCGATTTTAACTTATTATTTTATTTTTATTATAACTCCTACACATGAGAAACGAATCATGCTAGAAAACAGAAGCAATATATGGTTTACTTAACTTAATTATAACAGGAGTGTTAAGTATTAACTTGTGTTCTTGTTTTCTTCATCTAACAACACCGCATATCATACGAACTACGAAGCTGTCCCCTATCAACCCAAAGCCCAAAACTACAACGAACACGGAATCGCACCTACAACAGAAACACGTTTCTCCTTTTTCCTTAATTTTTTTTTGAGGAAAATAAATTAAAAAAAACTCCACCGGATCGACGACGGCGATCGCAGCTATCTTTAACTTTTCCGATCACCACCTTACAAGCGGCGATTCGGATCCACCGGATTCCGAACACTATCCGCTTAACTATATTCGAATCTCATCCACATGCTTCGCGAAACTATCTTGATCTTCTTATACTTATTATTCTTCGGGTATGCAGATCCTGCTCCGAAATGCTCCCGTAGCAGTCCTTTCATCGATTTCGAATCCGAATTCAAAATGGTTCAGCATCAGCTCAGAGGCAAAATCAAAATAATCGACGATTGTTCTTTTAGGGTTTCTCAATTTGATATGCTTTCTGGCTCCGATGTGCATTGGTGGAGCGCCCTCGCTCTTGATTTCGACAACTTCACCACCGGATTCATTGTTTCTGATCACAAGCTTAACCATACTTACTCGAATTTCACCTTCGTCGTTCATTTGATGCCTAATATCACGTGGGACATGATCCATGTTCTCTCAGTTTGGGACATTCCCACTGCCTCCGATTTCGGCCACGTTCTGATTCGAAATATCACCACGGCGGAGGCGAAATCTCCAGCATCTTCGAGCGACGAAGAGAAGGAGAAGGTAAGTGTTTATAATGAACCAACTATATTTGACAATTGTAAAGTTTTGACCAAGGATTTTAGGGTTCGTTGGAGTTTGAATTTGAAAGAGGATTCAATTGAGATTGGGTTGGAAGGTGCAACTGGGGTTATGAATTACATGGCTTTTGGTTGGGCTAACCCTAACGCCACTGATTCAGAACTTATGATTGGTGCTGACGTGGCTGTTGCTGGGTTTAAGGAAGATGGTTTGCCTTTTGTTGGTGATTTCTTCATCACCAAGTATAGTGAGTGTGTGAAAAACAGTGATGATGGATCTGTTGAAGGGTTTTGTCCTGATTCAATCTATGAAGGATCAGACAGAGTTGGTTTGGTGAATCATACAAGGTTGATTTATGGGCATAGAAGTGATGGTGTCTCATTGGTTAGATATAATAGACCTTTGAGTCAGGTTGATGGTAAATATGATCAAACTGTTGATCGATTAGCTAACATGACTGTTATTTGGGCTTTAGGGAAGATTAGAGCTCCGGATACAGTTTTACCTTACTATCTTCCTCAGAATCATGGTGGTCTTCCATTCGAATCTTTTGGCCACTTGCGTCTCAATGTTTCTCAGCATGTCGATGATTGTAAAGGTCCTTTGGATGCTGGTGATAAAGAGGATCAAGATATCATCATTGCTGATGCCAAAGTTCCTTTGGTTGTTTCTTCGGGTCCGGCTTTGCATTACCCCAACCCTCCGAATCCTGCCAAGGTTATTTACATCAACAAAAAGGAAGCTCCTGTGTTGAGAGTGGAAAGAGGGGTGCCCGTCACGTTTTCAATACAAGCTGGGCATGATGTCGCACTTTATGTTACTTCAGATCCCATTGGTGGGAATGCTACGCTGAGGAACCTGACTGAGACTATTTATGCTGGAGGTCCTGAGGCTCATGGAGTTCAGGCCAGTCCCAAGGAACTTGTTTGGGCTCCTGATAGGAACACTCCTGATCAAATTTACTATCATTCGGTGTATGAGAAGAAGATGGGTTGGAGAGTGGAGGTTGTGGATGGAGGTCTATCTGACATGTATAACAACAGTGTTGTTCTGGATGATCAACAGGTTACCTTCTTTTGGACGTTGTCAAAGGACTCCATATCTATTGCTGCTCGTGGAGAGAAAAAGAGTGGTTATCTTGCTATAGGATTTGGCAGTGGAATGATATATAGTTATACTTATGTGGGATGGGTTGATGACAACGGTGTTGGTCGTGTTAACACTTACTGGATTGATGGAAGGGATGCTTCGAGTATACATCTTACACAAGAGAATTTGACATATGTGAGATGCAAAACAGAAAATGGTATAATTACCTTGGAATTTACACGTCCATTGGTTCCATCTTGTAGTAGAGGCAAGAGACCAGAGTGTAACAACATCATTGATCCCACAACTCCGCTTAAAGTCATATGGGCAATGGGTAGTAAATGGAGCAATGAACATCTTAGTGAAAGGAATATGCATACTCTTACAAGTAGCAGACCTATACGTGTTCAACTGATGCGCGGTTCCGCAGAAGCAGAGCAGGATTTACTTCCAGTTTTGGCAGTGCATGGCTTTATGATGTTTCTTGCCTGGGGTATCTTGCTTCCTGGAGGTATCTTGGCAGCCAGGTACTTGAAACATTTGAAAGGTGATGGTTGGTACAAAATTCATGTTTACATGCAATATTCAGGGTTGGTCATAGTTTTTCTTGCACTTCTTTTTGCTGTTGCTGAGCTTCGCGGTTTTCATGTTAGCTCGACACATGTTAAATTTGGAGTTGCTGCAGTATTTTTGGCTTGCATACAACCTGTTAATGCATTTGTTAGGCCCCCAAAACCATCGAACGTGGAGCAGGTACCATTTAAAAGGATTATCTGGGAATACTTGCACGTAATTGTTGGCAGATCTGCCATTGTTGTTGGCATTGCAGCACTTTTTACCGGCATGAAGCATTTGGGAGACCGATACGCTTTGGAAAACGTCCATGGACTCAGCTGGGCAATGATAATTTGGTTCTTAGTAGGTGCGTTGTGTATTGTTTATTTTGAATACCGCGAGAAGCAGCGAATAAGGGATCGGATATTTGGAAGAGGCAATTGGGTGCTTGGTAATGAGGAAGATGATTCCCTGGATCTCTTGACTCCAACAAATACACATACAACAGATAAAGAGTCACAAGCCTCTGCAAGAATGGAAGTCCAGTTAGAACCTTTGAACAGGTAGAAAGATGCATGTTTGAGCTTCCCATTGAAAGTCTCCATTCTGAAGCAGTTGGTTGCAAATTCCTCATTTAATCTGAACTTTCAGGATTATTTGTTAGTTATGAGGATTGAGGCATTTTTGAGGTGTAAAGGGAGCACTTGTTCATCAGTCTTTTTGTACTGATGTTGCCATTTTGTGAAGAGTAGTAGCTTTTTCATAGTCATATACATGTTCACTAGATAGGTTATATCTTTTGTTCACTCTAGCTGCTATACTTTTTTCTTACCCCCAACCAAAAAACAAGAAGAAATTAAAGTTTACGAAGTGAAAGCTTTATTGTTAGATTCTGTTCCATAGTATGGTAGGTGTTCTTTCGATATCGAAGGCTATCCAGTCAAAAACATTGTTGTAAATTATGCGATGCAGATAACTAATACAACACAAACGGCATTAATTTTTGGTTTCAGTGTGATTGTTTTTAGTTAGTTGGTCATGGAGCATTTAGTGTATGATTCACGGTGGATTTGTCACCGTAACTTTGACAAATCAATGTGATGCCAAACATACAAATAACCCGATCGCAAATCTGAAGTAGTCATCATCGATTATGCTAATATGCTAAGTCAAGTCTACGAGAAATTCATTTTTCTTTTTCCTGTGGCCAATTCTTGGACAAAGAAATGAGAACTTTTTAGCGGACAATTCACATAATTATTTTCACCCTTGCCCATTTGGTTTCAACAACTCCACAGATTCAGTCTTGAGTAATTAATTGGTTACAGCAAAATTATGCAGTGCACCTACATTGACATGTAAAAATTGCAGCGCAGGGTGTGAAGCTCTAGAGATGATATTGTAGTTGGGGTAGTGTTGTCATTGGGTGTGGGCTCCAAATTTTTATTTTTTGCTTTGGTTGTGCTAAGCTGGGAGTAATGTGGCTTTGGGGAGTTTCTATTTTATTGTACTGCTGTCTTTTTCTGGGGTTGTGGCTGGTTTTGGTCAATTAATCAATCAGCACATCTTGTGCTATGTTTATTTTATAGTAATAAATTCTTTTGGCTTTTGAAAGAAAAAAAAATTGATGGGACCCAATTAGAATTCACATTCTTCCCAAATTGGACGTATATGCCAACATTGGATTGAATAAAATTTGGATATATTTGACATGTTACCCCTCTTGTCGCGGGCTGCACGTAACTGAGTGCTTCAACTCACTCATATATGCATAGGAAAACACCAAGATTGTGTAAAGATTCAAAACTTTTTCCACCTTCAACATTTAGTTGAATGAACACATTTGAAAACAACATTGATTTATTAAGCATGCATAAAAAACCGATAAATTAAAAAATGGAAATTAAAATTGCTTTCTCGATCAACAAAAGTCATAATAGCCTAATTTCATATTCCATACTGCTAGGCTTATAACTTCCACGAAAAAGTTGAAATTGAAATTCAAGATTTTGTTTCATCTTCTTCAGTTTCAACATTTTCGCCTTTAAAAGCCCAAGCATTCTTCTCGCGAATACGAGCTTCTTCCTCCGGCGTGAAATCGTTCTCGATCCCAAAATACTCCCGCACGTACTCAACGCTCTTCTTCTCGATCCGTTTGGCAACAGCCTTAGTGAGAAACTCGAAAAGGGGATCCATGTTGAGGAAATGCACGGCGAGGAGAAACTCCTTCAATTCATCGTTATCGAATTGATCAACGGTGAAATCTTTGACATTGCCAGCGTCGGAGAGACGGTGGAACTCGAGTATCTTTGTGACGTGGATACTGTAAACGTTGTGGAGAGGGATTACGGGAATGTCGGTGTCGGGGCATTCGTCGATGAAGGATTGGACAGTTTTCATGTGCTTCGCCATTGAACGTTCGATTTCGAAAACGACGCCGTCTGCGGTTCTGAGAGAGATCAAGGAAGTTGAAGCCATACTTTTTTTGTCCTCAATGCCAAAAGATGTAAACAATCATTACACTTATTCCTTTTATAGAACCAAATCATTTTATTTTATAAATAAAAAATAAAAATAGAAGCAAGTTTATTTTATTGATTTTTTCTTAATATTTTACTTAGTGTTTCCCTCGCCATTGACGTCGCAATGCAACACTTAACAAATTAATATCTTTTTATACTAAAAAATAAAGTTAACAAAATAATATTTATATATAATAACTCAATCATACATAGAAAATTTAAATAAATTATAGAAATTAAAATTCAATACTCACTTTTATTATCCAGTATGAAGGTGCATTTTCATTCTTATTCTCTATTTTCAATCTGTATCAATTATTTTGGACTCTGTTTTTGCTAGAGCATTCGAATAATTTGACATGGACACATACTTCGATTCCGTTTATTAAAGCATTGCAGCTCATGCTATGATTCCTCTTCTGGTAAGTTTAGGACCTTGCTTATTTGGCTTGTTGAATATGAATTGGATTTTTAGCTTAAAATTCTAAGATTTTGCTTTCTGATATTTGATACAGATGGTATTGTATAGTCTTTCACTAAGTTCATTTAAGGAGTTGTTAGCCTTTCAAAAATAAAAACAAAGGATTTAATTAGTGTAATATTATCAACAGAGAAAAGGGGACTGTTCAAATTTTATATCTTTGAGTGGTTTTAGTGGCTACTTGGGAAACAAATAATACTTCAGCAATGAAAACAGAGACATTAAGACCATGATTGAGTATTTATGTTTTAAGACTTTATAATTTATATATACTAAATTATACAATTTCTATTGAAATAAATAATTATATTTATAACAAATTATTTAATTTAAAAATATTTACCGACAAAAATAAGGTGTCTTTGAATTTATAAATTATGGTTAACTTGTATATCAATGGGCAAATATGTGTCTTTGTAGCTTATAGTGATGGTTGTAATCCGTACTTATTGGGTAATCATAAACAACGTTTAAAAGTGCTGTATATGTCAAATTTGTTGTTCCATTCAGTTTTTAATTCTTTATTCTTGTATGCGCTAAAGATGTAGCATCAGGATACTTTCCTCCATTTTATTAGGGATTGTATCTGGCTTGAAGAATGTTGATAGAACCTGTATTTTATAATTTTCTTTTCTTTTGCGAGAATATAATGGTTCCGGATTTAAAACATAGTTCTATTAATGGTCTTAATGTCTCTCTTTTCATTGCTTCCCAAGTAGCCACTAAAACTACTCAGCCAAGCATCATTACTTTGAACAAAGCAAGCCCCTATCGGAGACAACCAAGAAGCTTCCATCAACATTTAACTCAATGCAATATAACATGGAAGAGTGCCAAAGGACCCATCATAGAGAAGAAACTTCAACCCTACGATATTGAGAGGGAAGCAAGCCTTCTTGTTTCCAATATTATCAAATAGTTCTAAAGAGGCTCCTTCCCTACACACCAAAACCATTCCTTGCATTGAGTGTATATGAAAACAAGTGATAAACATAATAAAGTGTTAAGGATAACACTTACAATTATAAAAATGGTGAAAATTCTATCTATGTGGTTTAATAGGAAGATGCGATCTGTAAATTATATTATAAAGAGAATAGATAATATAGAAAATAGTCAAATTATTAGATGTATATAAATATTTAAATAAACTATGAAAAAGATAATTAAAAAAGATTTAGAGATCAATAATATAGATAAAGATATGTTATATGACATAATATTATGTTAGTGGTTTAATTCATATAATCCACATGCCTTAGTAGAATAAGACTTTATTGTTGGTGTACATACTGAATTGACCATTATACTCCTATTTTGATATAGTAATATAGTGCAAATCATCAATATTTAACTAATTGTTGAGTTCAATAAAATTTTGTTTAAATAAATATGTCTATACTTAGGCTTGTACATATATATTCGCATATGAGATAGATCAAAATGTTCAACTATAATTATAAGTTTTCATCGATCTCAAAAAATTTGTTTCTAATAAAAATTTGAGAATTCGTTAGTGGTTTAATGTAATCAAGACTTCGTAGTATTTGTGTTAAATGATATTTTTCTTTTCACGTCAAAACAATAATATTAAATAGCATAGAGTTGTATAATATTTTTTTTTTTTGTATTCATCATTTATTTATCTCACTTATCACTAATTAAATAATTTATTTTTTGCATGTGATTTAATCGAATTCATTAAATATTTCTTGAAAGTTAAAAATATTTATATTTATGGGTCACATTTGACTCTACCATCCTCTACCAGAGAAATTGATTAGCGCTTTAGAGACCCACTCAAACATTTTTTAATAATCAAATATCACTAGATAAATGACACACCATGCCACATAAACAAGATGTGTTTCAACCTTGGGCAACACACCTACTAGTATTATTTTTTACAAAGTTTGGCAATACTAATTCTCACGAATAGACAAGTCAGAGTTGGCTATGAATTCCAATGTTTATTTGTAAATAGTCAACAAATGGAGTTTTGTTTCCAAGCTTATAACATAGTTATGTTGACATGCTTGGTTCATGTCGGTCGAAATTAAGGTCAACTAATTTATTTAAATGGCGACAAAGTATCAACGTAGCTGTCCCAATGAAATGATAATAGTATAAACAATCAAATTAAAAATTAGATGTTATATAATATCCCAAGAATCATTATATTTTTAATTAGCTTTGTCAGAAAAATAAATTTTTAATTATTTCAATTCTAGACAAAAGCTTACAACAGACTAGTAAACAATTTAATATATAGTTGAAAGATATAATAATAAAAAATTGTTAAAAAAATATGTACAAAGCAAGCCCTACATATAGTACTACTATTAGACTTGAGGAGCAAAAGTCATCTCAAAACACTTGTATCCATGTAAAAAAGTTTGGGCTTCTTAATTATATAATAATTTCAATTTCAAACCCAGTGACCAAAGTCAAGACAGCTACTTCCCTTTCCCACCAGGCTTTTTATACACATCAGCTATAGATTTTTCTGAAGTTACTTAAAAATAATTTAAAAATGGTTCAATATTTGTTATTTGGGAGACTAAAACAAGCCTATCTCTAATACCAAAAAAGAAGACAAACCTTAAATATGTGAGTTTGGTTATACAATAAGATTGGATCTACGTACAATTGGAGAAGTACAAGTGAAAGCCTCTTTCTACTTTTGAATCAGGTAAAATTGATTATAAAAATATAAATTTAAATATAATTTAAATTATTTTATTTTCATTGATTTATAAAATTAGTTTTTTTGATTAATTTTAAAATTTAACAATTTAAATCAATTTATTAAATTTTTTAACTAAAAAATAATGATATATTATATTTTAAATGATATAAAATATAATTAATGATATTCAATGATTAATATTTATGAAATTGTAATAAAATTATTTATTTTTATAATTTAATTAATAATATATAAATAATTAATGTGTCTAGATAGTTCTACGATATAAAATTGTATATCGTATCATTTAAAAATAAATTAAATCACAATTTCTTTTTAATTTAAAAATTCTAAAAAAATGATAAAAATTAGTAAATTTTAAAATAAAAAAAATCAATTTTTATAGGAGTTAAAACCTGCAATTAAAACAAAAATATAAAATTAACTTTCACATGTGTTCAGTATTACTAGTATAATTGATTTTTTTTTCATTGAAAATGAATTCTAACTTAAAATAAAAATTTATAATTTTTAAATTTAAATTTGATTTATACACTTAGTATTCAACGTAGTTTTACTTAAATTCATCTAACTATAACTTAAAAAAAAATATGAAATTTTTGATTAACCAACAAATAGCAAACATGATTAGTTGTACATCATCCATCTACAAGTATTATACCATGACAACTTTTGAATCATACTCAATGTTAATACAGAAATCCTATTGAAACCCAATTTCATTACCTTAAAATAATCCATAACTCTGCCATAGTGATAGCAATCCAATTCAAAACCACGCCAATCAATTTTTTTTATTACTGTAAAACCAAATTCACACTAACTAATTTATTAAAAAGATCCACAAGCACCATCACGGATTCGTCTATAAAAAAATATTACTCTCCCATAACTTTAAAGTTGAATACAAATGTCCGTTGTAAAAAATGTTTATATTTAATATTTGTCTCAAATAAGAATACTTTAAATTGATAGAAAAAATCCCATAAGTAAATTAACTTAGTAGTTTAGTGACAGATTTTTAAATAGCTCAAGCTTGGTATCTTATGATCAATTAAAATATATCTGTGTAACAAACTTCAGTCACATATAAATTTTAGTTTTACTTATATGCCAGGGAGATATTTACCTTCGTTCAAATTGCACTATGAACCAACGTGTATAGACAAATTTAATTTTACATATTTTTATTGAGTTGAAATTAATCAGATATTATTTTAATTATAAAGATTATAAAAATTATTAACTTATATGACTGTCAACAATCGTTGATAAAATTTGGAATAAATTTTAAACATTATTGTATTATATGAATGTAGTTCTTCCTAACATTCACTTTTTTTTGTTTTATTTAAATTTTGGTCGGTACATCCTTCTTAAATATAACCTAACCTTAAATACTTTTGGTAAAGAAAAATAATTGAATTATCTTTGTTTCTACATATATGTATATGTTAGGTATAATCTAATCCTACACATTACAATCATGTATCCAATGTTTTATGGTTATTTATATATACCAATAAAATTAATAAATATTATTTTTAATATAATTATTTATCTTTTCTTTAAAATATTTTACCAATTTATTATTTCATTTCATCTATTTTATTCAGAAACAAAGAGTTAATAATATTATTGATTAAATGATAATTAATATTACATTTAACTTCAAAATCAACAACTAAATAGTAACAAATTTTTTAAAATGCGACAATTATAAAAGAATAAAAAAATTATAATTAGTGTGGGATGAATAAAAAATTAATCACCAAATATTTATCATATTCCATGCAAATGAGTAGTAAAATGAAGTCTCTTAAAATATGTAAAGACATGATTATAAATACTAAGACAGAGAGTAATTTATCTCAAGTAATTCAAATCAATTCATTCAAGTTAGTCCAAGCAGACAAAAGCGGATTCCAGTTGAAGCTCAAAACAGTATCTAGAAGCATTATTAGTTATATGTTGGTGAAGAGACCTGTTTGATACCAAAGCAGAAAAAAAGTTGGAGACATTCTAAAGCAGCACCAACAAAGAGAACAAAATTTGATACAAAAGCAGAAAAAATATTAATTACAGTTTTAGTACTTTCTATTTATTAATTTATAAAATGAATCATTAATTTTAAAATATGATATTTTTTGGTTTTTTTATAAAAAGTTGATGTAATGTATTTTAAATTATGTGAAATATGATATAATAATATAAAATAATTATTTATAAAATTATAATAAAAACTTTAGTTTTAATTTTTTAAATTATTTATTTTTGAAATTTAATGAATAATATAAATAATTAATACATTTATTATATATTATATTATTTTAAAAAATAAAATAAAAGATTTTAAATAAAATCACTAATTTTGTAAATCAATAAAAATAAAATATTAAATATACAATTAAAAAAATGGATAATGACGATGAGATTAAATGAGGTGTAGTATAATCTTAGAAAGGGTATCTATATTGATAAAAATTGGACTTGTCTCGTATCTGTAAAGCCTTAAAAATCTGAATATGAAATTTAAAAGTAGAGAAAACATAGAATTTCAATGAGCTGGGGTTGGGGTATCGATTCTTGGGTTAATTAAACATGCTGTGATATATTTTAAAAAACGCATCATCCAAAAGTATATGTTTATTTATATCTAAACACTGCATGCTGTAACATGTCAACACATATTCTCTTAAAGTCTTGCAATTGTTTACGTGAATCGCACATCTTGGCTTTCAATTTTTTTATTTTATTTTTAGTGAACGACTTTTATAAGTGATATATTATATATATATATATATATATATCAGTATTTAAAAATTATTAAAACTTCTTACAATAGTAGACAATAAATTTTAAAAATAATAGTTTGTCGTCTTTATGAATTTTATTAATAAAATCATTAATGATTGATGTTGATTTAATTAAAAAAATATTTTTATTTTTTATTAAACTGATATTATATAATTATTATCTCAGATATTAAAATAGTAACAATCACTAATATCTATGTCTAAAAGATTATGGACGTGATGTTTAAAATTATAAATATTTTTTAAAATTGAACTATAGAAGATCATAGTTAATTCAAAAATTTGTTTTATTTTATTTCAATATGAGAGGTTTAGACTTTTTTTTTTCTCTAACAAATTAACCACTAATCCTTCCCTGTACAATTAATGTTTCACTAAATTATTGATTAAAAAAAAATTAAGATAAAGATATGTTGTTTGAGTCTAAAATAAAGAAGATTTTTAAGTTTATTGAACATATTTGTAAAATAATTTACATTATTCTCTCTTTAATACTATTAGAAGAGATCAAATTCTACACTTTGTTAAGTCTAATATTTATGTTTTTACAAATAAATCAAATCCATTTGAGTTAATATAGCCATCTAAGTTTTCCTTAATCTTCTTCCAAAGGTAGTGTCACTATCCTGATAAAGGAAGGACATACATAATGTGAAAATATTGATTTGTATTGACATTCTGTAATAGTGTATATCTGCGCAGTTAATTAAATAAAATTATATTGTCGTTTTGTTTGGTAAAATAGTTAATATTTTACAGTTGATAGTTTATGGTTGCCTAATTTGAATATTTATGGTTGCCTAGTTAATGATAAAATTAATTATGCTTAAAATATTGTAATTTTATTTATTTATTTACTCTATTTTATTTATTTTAAATTAAAAAATAAATTATTTATAAATAATTTAAAATATAAAAAATAAATTATATATATTAATTAAATATAAAATTCATTTAATTAATTAATTTACGTATTTTAAATTATAATATTAATTATCTAAATTATTTATTTTTAATTTACAATTTGAGATAAAAAAATCAAAAGCCTAATTTTGCTATATACCAATGTTATTGTGTTTGAACGTCTTTACCCAAATTTGTATATAAGTTATAGTGGTGTTTGTTATTAAGAGGAAAAAAGAAAGGAATGTAAAATAAAAAAGTATTAAATATATATTAATAAATGTTTTCAAATATTTGTTAAATAATAAAAAATAAAAATCTTCCATTAAAAATAATAAAATTTAAACTTTTAATAGGTTAAAAAACTTTCTGTCAATTTATAATTAAAATTTTTTATATCTAATTTATTAACTAATACTCGAATAACAGTAGTGAGCATTTGATTAAACATATATTTAGAATATGTTGATTTATGAATTTAATTATCAGTAGGTGTGTAGGTTATAGAGGCACAGACAGGCCTTCCGTGTGATGAAGAGTCTTTTAGGCCTGAAAAGCAGGCAGCAGTTCAATTTCCAACAAAGAGGTTCTCTATGCCATTTTTTTAATTTATTTTTTAGACTAAATTCATACTCTATAGTGTCAATAGTATTAACATCGCAAATCGAAACAAAAGGTTTGTGTGAATATCAAAGCGGGAGGAGGTGGCATTGGCATTAAGCGAGGAATCTTCTTAATTTAGTAATGTCAAAGTTAATTAATTATACACCGTCCTCCTCCACTCAACCCAAGCAAGCATTCCATAATAGGAAAAACACCCCTAAATTCAGCTTTTTAATTTATGCTCAATGCTTCCATTTCATTTTCATATATGGCACAACCAAAAAGGGGCTCCATTATTCCCCTAATAATAATAATAAAACGATCCTAGTAAATTAACTCATATTTCCCCCTCGTATTGGCATACCTTCATCTACTCTTGTAGTAATTCACAAAGAATGCAGATGAAATGTGAAAATTATAGTCATAAATTTATTGTACAATAATTATAATTATTTATTCATTAAAAAGGATAAAAAAAGAAAGGGCAGCTTGAATATAAACATTAATATATACGTCATCTGCCAATTTTATTATTTTATCTGGAAGCACCAACTGGACACGTGGCACGTCGAATTCTCAAAAATAATCAAACGACGACGCAGTGTGTTGCTGTCTACTAGAACTACAACTTCTTTTACCGTTATTATCTTTCACGGTGAATAACGGCGTCGTTTTATGTCTTCTTAATCCTGGAACCTCCGGCGGAGTCACCATCCGTATCAGCGCCAAATTTAGCCCCACGAAAAACGGATGCATCTTGACGTCAGCAGCTCCTCGCTTCGACCCGAGTCTACGGTTCGGGTCTTTATTAAGCAATCCAGACACGAGGTTCCGCGCGTGCATTTCAAGCGAACTAGAAGGCGTAGCTGTAGGAAAACTAAGAGGCTTTTTAATAATGTTACGCAGCGTAGCTTCATTAGATGGACCCGCGAACGGTGTTCTACCGTACACCATCTCGTAGATGAAAATCCCAAACGACCACCAATCCACTGCGTTTCCGTGGGATTTCCCTGAGGCCACTTCAGGGGATACGTATTCGTGAGTTCCAACGAATGAACAAGACCTTGCCTCAACCGGTTCAGCTACGAAAAGCCGGTTCGATTGAAAGGTTTGTACTTTTCTGGACCGGAAAAGCCGCTTCGAGAGACACGCGAATGGTGTTAAGTTGGAATGCGGGCGGGTGCATGATACATCAAGTGCTTCATTATTGGGGAAACAATCTGGAGATGATTCAACGGATGGGATTGCGTGAGAACACATTGATAGATCAAAATCAGAGAGCATGATGTGACCGTCTGATCTGACTAACACATTTTCCGGCTTTAAATCTCTGTAAATGATTCCTAACATGTGAAGGTATTCCAATGCCACCAAGACTTCAGCCGCGTAAAACCTGTAACAAATATTTTTAATTAATTACTCTATTTTTGACTTTATTTATTTAATTATTTCAGATAGAATAGGAAAAAAAACAAAAAAGGTGGTTACTGGTTAATTAAGTTAGGTTACCTTGCGGAGGAGAGAGAGAAGCGGTTACGGTGGTGGCGGTGACGGAGAGAGTGTAAATCTCCTCCGGAGCAAAACTCCATAACAATGCAAGAGAAATGAGAAGCTTCAAATTCTGCGTAAAGACTAGGGAGAAAAGGATGATCAAGCATCTTCAGAATCTTTCTCTCCATTTCGGCTCTGTGTGATTTCTTCTTGATTGCAACAGCGTCTTTGTCAACGACCTTCATAGCGTAGTAGGAGGCAGGGTCGTCATCGTCGGAGTCACGGAGGCGACAGAGGTAAACGGTGCCGATGTCGCCAGAGCCTATACGGCGGAGAAGGTGGAAGTCGCGGAAGGTGAGGGAGGATTTTCTGATGGCGGTGTAGGCGAAATCGGAGGAGCGGTGAGGTTTGATAGAGAGACTCTCCGGTGAGGAAATTGGAAGGAGGTCGAAGGAGAGACGGCTGAAACTTGTACTGCAAATGCTTTCACTACCGCTGCTCATGGAAGTTCGTTGCGTTGTGGAATTAACTGTTTCTAAGCTCATTCCAGAATCACGACCACTACCACTCTCTAACATGATGGAAAAATAAGAACAATAACTACCATAGAAGAATTAATTGAATGAAGATTTTTTATTGTTGAACTCGAGGGAGAAGCAGTGTTTTGAAAATTGAATGCTTAAGAGAGATAAATTGATAATGTTAGGAGTGGAAAGAAAGGGTGGTTGTGTGGTATTTATTTATGTTGAGTAAGGGAGGGAGGTAAAATGAAGTTGGTTTAAACACGCACGTGAGAAGGTGGGTATTGGCACGTGATGGGTTAAGGTAAGGAGGCATGGACATGGTCACGTGGCTAAGTGTGCGGTGCAGTGGTGCACCTCGTGTGAAGTTTTTGGTGCAGTCAATTTTCTGTGTGTTTTTTTTTTTGTTTTTTTACAGAGAGTAGAGTTAGAAAGAGAAGAATGACAGAAAAAAAGAGAAGGGTTAATCCGTGCAAGTATTGATATATGATGCTATGCTTGCCAAACAATGCAGTTGTCAACAATATCAGTGTATTATTTTCTGTACGAACTATACCAAACGCAAATATTTGGATCATATTCATCCACGCTTTGAATTTTTATACTACTCTACTATTATTACATCCTTTTACCGTTAATTAATAATTACTAATAAATATGCGAGTAAAGTAAACACAACTACCTGTCAGCAAAAAAAAAAAAATATATATATGTCTTTTTCTCACCGAAAAAACTAGTACTAAGTATTCCTAATTTGCAACCTAAACAGTGTGTTAGATATCGTGCGGATGTTTTTTAAAGTGTAGTTTAATGTGATTTAATTTACTATAAAGTTAATTGTAAAATAAGTGTACTACAGTAATATATAGAGAGAGAAAGTAGTCCTGCGAGGAAATTCATAGACTTGGGAAAATGTTTCTCCGAGGCATGGACTATTTAGTGCATAGAGTGGAAAAAACTTTAACTTGTTTGGTTCATAAATAGTTTTAATATTATTAATTAATTAATTAATTAATTAATATAGAAAAATGTCAACTATCCGCAATGTTTCAATTACTTGATCAGTCATATAGTACTGCTGCTATATTTAACCTCCTTGGATTGATAAATGTATCTATGTTCAGCATTGAGTTGAAATTTTAAAGTGGTTTATTGAAGTACTTTATACTTGCATTGCATTTAGTTTATGGTTGGATACACGGTAATACAATTACGTCTTTTAATATATTTTTATTGTGAATGGCATTTTGTCAAATTTACTATTATTCTCTTCTTCTAATTAATTATGCACTTAAAATGGAATCCATTATTATCCGTGAGTTTATAGCAATTAGAAGAAAACAAAAAATGGTAATTTGAAATAGAAAAAAAAAAAAAAAGGACAAAAAGAGTAATAATTAGTGTAATAATTAATAATTAGATTAGAATGAAGGCAGGTAGCGCATGGGCTGGGCTGGGCGGGCCGTAGACAGAAAGAGTCATATCAAACACAGTGAGAATGAGATGACTAATGAATGACAATATAATGAAGGTAGAAGCAGAGACATGAAACATAGTTAGTGATAATGTTGAACCAAATATGCTTAAACAAGAGAAGTTTCTGGTTGTGAGTTTGAGAGAGTAAAATGTGGGGGTTGATGAGTTTTGGACGCAAGTACCAAACAAAACCATTAAAAAACATAGTAGGACCAATGTGTGGTACGGTTTAAGGCCCAGACGTAAGAGGTGTTGTGAATTGTGACATTGACCTTTCTTTTCACATTTCATTCATGCTTTTAATTTTACTGTGCATGGGTATATGGGAATCTTCTTCTTTCTGCCTCTGTTTTCTCTCTTTCAAACCCACACATTCTTTTCCATCACAAATTCTTTGTTTTTTATTTTATTTTATTTTATTATTATTACTTACGTGTCAGAATTACATTTGTGCCTCGTTTCTTGAACTGCAACCTCTATTATCCATTTATTACTTTTTTTAGGAAGGAAATGTCTCTGTGCCAGTCTAGCTACTTGGCATGTGTTTATTATAAAGCAAATATTAACAACTCTTAGAGTAGCATCTACAATAAAAGTTGGATTCAACGAGTCTTACAAATATATATACATAGATTATTTTCTATAAATTTTATAATCATGATATTTAATAAATATTACTCTTTTTCATCCGACATTTTAATTTTTTAATTTTAAATAAATACTATCAATAACAATATATTATTACATTTTAACGTTATTCATTTAATCTAATATAATTTATTAGTGTAATATAAAAAAATGAAGAGAGATAATATACTTATATAAGCACTAATCTTATAAGCATTACATTTTTTTCTCTCCACAATGCTTATTAGATTAAAAAAAAAATGGATTGAAAATAGACTTAATTACCTACGAAATAGACACTGATTTCACCAATTTTCATTGAGAATTAGTAGAGAAAATTGAGTTACAAATTGAAAAATAATCTATTGTTATATTTTTGTATAAGTATACCTTATTTTATTAAACTGTACTAATTGAATTTCTACTACGCATAATAAAAATTATATTTATAAACTAGACATCTTAGACTTTCCAAAATGTTATCATTTATTTAAATCAGACATCATTTGATATTTTAATTAATTCCTCAAAGTTATAGTGTTTCTGCATAAAACGATTATGACATAGGTAAGTTAAGATGATTATAACAAAAACAATAGGAATTGGTTTTGAGTGAAACCAATTGTATTTGAAGGCTTAAAAATAACACTCTTTTATGGAAGTTTGATATATTAAACGCATGTTCCATAGTGTGAATGAAGATTACTTATGTTATGATTAGATATACATTAGATTGTTGTTGTTGTTATTATTATTATTATTATTAGTATTAGTATTAGTATTAGTATTAGTATTAGTATTAGTATTAGTATTATATATATATATAGGGTTCATTCTAGCTAGATCAACTCTCCGTCTATATACGACGGAAGCGAGGGTAAGTGAGACACCACTTACGGACTTAATTATGTCCAATCTTACCCAAAAGAGGTTATTCAAGTAGATGACATTGGGTGAAACCAATGTAGTCTTTATGACTTACTTGATATATTGAGTTTAAGTCATTAGATTACTCATTTTTAATGGCTTAAAGTGTTTGAAATATTTGAGGCTAGAGGAAGAAGAGATATTTGAATATAGCTTACAAAGAAATAATATTATATTAATTTGAAGTATAGTTTACCGAGAGGATTTTCCATGCTTAGCACATCGGCATGGCTGGGAAATATCAATAATTGTTTTTTTATTAAATCAATGTTAATGAGTTTTATGTTCACTATGTTGAGGGTGATGTTTTCCAGGCAACAGGTAAACATTGAAAGTTTGAGGAGTATCCAGATTTGCTCACCAGTCATTCAATGTCATGAGTCGGAGTCGGATCACGTCTTTAGTCTAGATTATAATCGTAGTTTAATTAAGTTTCACTTGAAAGTTGCTTTAAATTTGTAAGTATTTAGGTATTTATAAATTAAAAATTTCAGTTTCATTTGCATTGTATATATTTTTGTTTCATTCATGTTAAAAAAAAATTAGGCATTACATTTTTGGTATCAGAGCATATCGATTCAAAAGCTGATTGTGAGTTATTAATCTAGAAGTGATCCGATCTAGAAATGATTCAAAAACTTGATAGCGTTTCAGCAAGTGTACTGAATCGTTGCAAGTAATAATAAAACGGTAGTACCGAGTATCGAACTCAAGGATTGCGTTTTACTATTGAATTATATTGAATTACTAAAATTGAACAAAAAGTTTCCAGATTGATTAAAATAATATTTAAAATTAACAACAGTAATAAAATTGATCTTTTATAATGAGAAAAATGTCAGGGATGAGTTTCACTTCGAATCCAACCTTGGTGTCTAATTTGATCCTAGTTACTGAATTCCTTTATTGAATTATTACCGAATTCTCTTTATTATTCTTGCCCTAATGTCTTAGTGACAGAACCTTTAATTCCAAAGTAACCCCTAATTCCTTAGTAGATTTAAGATTAGAATTAAACATTACCGTATAGAAATTCTCTTGTAAATTATTGCTTTGCAATTAATTTAATTAGTTTCATGACCTGCATCTATCCCTAGACTACAAATTCATGAATTTCTCATCTCAAGCATTCGTAAAGTCCACTTTCGTTTCAAAATACAAATCGTAGAACATTTTAATGTTGATCAAGCAATAAAAAGCATTAAGCACAGAGATGAGAAAAACAATTCAATAAACTCATTCATATAACTAGAAATCAAATCAGAAAAATAAGGGTTTCATTTGGTTACACTCATCCCTAACAAATAAGGTTTAGTTACTCATGGCAGAGATACAAAATATAAGAATTAAAGAAGAATTACAATAATGATTCATGGATGATTCTTGATAAAACTGCTTCAATGGCGTTAGAAACGGCCGTCTTTGAGTTTCTATGCTAGGGCACAAGTCTCTCAACTTCCCAAGAGTCAAAAAGATCCCTAAACAGTAAAAATTTGCGTTTTTATAAATGCTGATGCGCGTCGCGCGCCCCAGGCGCAGGATTTGCGCTCCGGGCGCGCCTGGATAGTGTTGAAAGGCTGGAAATGCGCCCCAGGCGCGCAGGGCGCGCTCCAGGTGCACAACATCTTTTGTCTGACGTAGTTTGCATTTTTCTCATCTTTTGAGTCTGAATTTGGTTCCGGTGTCTTCATGAAAGTTGTAGATATGGATCTTAGCTTTCATTAGAACTTGGTTTGACTCCAATTGGACAACTACAACTCCAAATATGGTTAAAATACTCCATATAGGTCATGTTGATTTCTCCCCAAAATTCAGCACTGCGCTAAAACAAAGTAACAATGCAAAACTATGAAAAATATCTACTTAATTAAGCAAATAAGAATAAAAACATTTCATTAAATCAAATAACTAAAATCAACAAAATATATCAAATAACTCACTAAATTAACTAATGATTAAAGATAAATAAGACTAAAATCAATAAAAATTATGCATATGATGAAGAGTCATCACATATTCTCAGTACGAGTTAATGGGATAGACTACCTCATGGAGTCGTGCGGAGAATAGGGAATGATATTATCCAGTAGAATGAGTGTGAATCCACCCACCAAATTAGTGGATATTTTGAGTTAACGCTGCCTTTAGAAATTGTTTCTGTTTTAAGCTTTATGAATATTTAGAAGCCTATATTATGTTAATACATGACTTTTATAACTTCAAATTTATCTCAGTAATATTCATTAAGTCATAAATTATATTTGCAATATTGTATTTAAATCTTAGTCTTTTTTTTTGTTGAAATTTTATCTTGATTGAGGCATAAGTTATATTGCATGATATTTGAATTGACATAAATAAATCTCTTCTCATTTTTTTATTACACATACTATGTTTAAAATAAAATTGTGTATAGAATGAAATAGTAGAGATGTATGATATAACAAATCGAAGGTTTCATTAATTTTTCTTTTAGTGATTTTTGTTTGAGCAAGAACAATATATGACATTTTTATTTCTAGTACCATGTTATTGTAGAAAATATTAATCATGATCGAATATAAAGTTATGAGTTGTGTGCTAGATTCTCATGGTAGGATGATATGAGGTTTTAGCTGCATTTGTGTTATGGATTGATTTTTTTTCATTATCTTTCACATGTGATGCTTCTTGAATTGAAAGTAGGATTTTTTTTCTTCATGTAAAATAACTATATAAAAGATGAATTACACTTTGTATTTATGCCCTATTATGACTAATAATATAATGGTAGTCAACTTTTGATTTAGAACTTATGATAACTAGAATTCAAACTATTGTAATGAGGATTGAAACTTTTAATAATAACAACTCGTAAGTATCTTCATTGTCGCATAAGAGATGAAAGAGTGATTTTCAAAACTCTATACATGTCTTGTAAAATTCAGAGATAAGTATTATGACAATGTTGATTTCAATTTTTTAATAATAATAATCACCTTACAACCTAACTATTTGCAGCCTCTATACCTTTTAAATCATTTTCTTTTAATTAATCACTTAAATGGTTTCAATGTTGAATATATATATATAGCTTGTTTGTTTTCTACTCGACCTTTCTAATTTTCTTCTTGTCTTGTATGTTTCCATTATTTTCTTGAATTTACATTCTTTTCTTGAATTTATGTTATATATATACAATTTGTGGTATCAGCAACATTCAATTTCCTTGTGAACATTTTATTTTAAAAAAAAAATATATATTATAAACATTTTATTATAGATTTGGATAGGCAAGGAATTGTCGCTAAGTATTTACTTCGTACAATATATGTATATATGTGTGCATTCTTTGAGTGATGATTTCATGCTACTATAGATTACTAAAAATATTGTTTAGATATTTCATAATTGAGGTATATACTCGAGATAATCTCTTAGAGAAAATTATTTTTAAGAGTACTTGTCATAGAAAATAATGAGTCATACTCATGAAAGTAAAAAATAAAAATATATACTTACCTATTTTAGCAAGTTTCCTTTATTTATTGAAATTTGTTTTAATAATCCATGATATGTGTGAAGTTGTATTAATGAATTAGGTAATCATGGTGGTTGTGTGCTAATTGTGATTTTAAAATGGTTGGTTCGAATTTGAAAATTTAAAAAAATTTGTAAATATTGATGGTATTAAAAATGAGAACCATTAAAGAATTGTTAGAGTTGTTTTAAGGTTTGATAAAGTAACTTTCTACCTTAATCGTAGATTTCATTTTATTTTACTATGTGATTAGAAATTTTCCTTGAAACGTACTCACAAGAGTTGTTTGGAGTAAAACTACAGGTTGGATTGTCATTATATATATATATATTTGGGTATGAATTGTTTCATGTATACATGACATTATGCATAGCTTGTATTGTAGGATATGAATGGTAAATAATAATATGGTTTCAGTGTGGTGCTAGTTGGATGCAATTTTGATTTGTATGCGTATGGGTACTCCGCTCTATGGTGTTTTCCGTTGAATTCATCGTTTTTCCCGTGTCAACCACCTAAAACTCTAATTTGTTATGTATGTAATAGTAATTGGAGATCATAGAAGTAAAGACTTAATTAGAACACATATTGCTCTCCGATCTATGAAATGTCACAAAATACGAACTTAGAAAATTATGATGTAAGCCTACCAAAATAGGTCATTTCTACAAAAACTTTTTCTTCATATTAATGGATAATCTTGTTTGTGGACAAATTCTAAAGATGTTTAGTCTTAATAATTTTAGTTTAAAAGATTGTTATGTAAAATTAGGACACCCTAACTAGTAACCGAGTAGTGACACCAAATTAAGTGTCAGAGTTTGTAACATGGAGAAATTTGAGTGGACCTAGTCGCAAAATTAGTGACCTACAAAACTTCACCCTTCCCTATAGAATTTATTTTTAAGATTTAGATGAAACCCCAAGTACCGATGAGTGGACTAGTACATCTTTAAGATTGTCTATATGTCATATAATTAGAGTGCATAACCGTAATAGATCAACTTTTAAGTAGAGATTCTTCAAAACTCACTTAGAATTATTTTTATTGACAAATTTGCACTTGTGATATTTTCTTTCAAATATATTTGTGTTTATGTGATTTGTTAAGCATGTTTAACTTATAGTGTGCAATCTATTGTATCGTACATGATTTACAATATACATAAGCACTTATTACGTAGGTTTCACAATACACTTATATATACACGCTAGTCTTTCTTGTTGATTAAACAAAATCAATGTTTAAGAGTTTTTTATTTCTTGTATAGTATATTAATTGAATGAGCAAATTCTTGGTTAATGTCAATATTAATTTAATAGGAATATTAATTTAATTAAGATTATGTAATATAGTTTAACTTGGTTACTTGTTAGCTTAAATTAATTTGTTAGATTATTAAAATTGTTTGTCATGTAAAATAATGATATGTATGTTTTATGAGGTCTTATTTGAGATTAACGAGATTGAAAAAAAAAATCTAAGAGAACAACTCTATAATGTCAAAGATATTTACTAGTTCTGCTCTAGTCTGCCTTAGTCATGGAGTGCTTCCTGGCCGCAATTGATGTGAGTAATTCATCTTGTCTAAGACCTCGAGTGCATCCTGACAGCAGTTGAGATGGTATGATGTGGTAGAATATATAACTATATGATGTTAATCATTTTGTCTTACTTAAGTAATGATTAAAAATATAAATATCAAAGATATTTTTAAATTATAGAGTGTTCTGAGTTATTTTAATAGATATAGTTAATATTCAATAATTGTTTTACTTGTTTTGTTATATAGTGTGAAAATTTTATCTAGGAATGTAATAAGTATAATAATTGATTGTTTGTGATTGTTTACTACTTTTATGAAGTTAAATATTAAATTTTAGACAAATTTCGACGACAAATTTTTTAAAATGGAACACCCCAAAAATTGTATATTCCATTTATTCTTATTTATACTAATAATTCTATTATTTATATTTTGTTGTCGTAATTCATATATTTATATAAATCTCTTAAATCTTATTTAATCAAAAAAATGATTGTTAGTTATTCAAGTGAAGTTTAGTTTAGAAAGTTCATATTAATGTGTTTGTTATAGTTGGGGAATAAATTAGAAATATCAAATTCAACTTCTAGTAGCTCATTTTGTAGCCAAAACAAAATTTGTCATTTTATAAAGATTCGGAGGGGCGTAATTGATATTTCCCATCATACCCCCTTAAAACCCAATAATTAAAAAAAGAAAGTAATGAATGAGAAAGAAAAAAAAAGAGGAAGGGATGACATAACCTATATAAGGGAAATGAAGAAAAAAAAAAGAGAGAAAAGATGAAAGAAGGGAAAAGAGGAAAGAAGAGGAGAGGAAAAAAAAAACAAGAGAGGACACATTAACTCCATTCTCAAGCTCCCCCATTTCACCATCTCATATTAGAAACACTCTCACATCTATATTAGAGTAAAAGAGGACCAAGAGGTAGAGTGAAATGAGAAATTTAGAGAAAGAAGAAAAGGAAAGTTAGGGTTTCAATATAGGAGAAGAAATTTAGAGTTTTTGCATGTTGAGAAAGAAGATGGAAACTCAAACTTTGGGGTCTTAAATCTCTTCTTAAGGTAACATAGAAAATCCTCTTTAAACCTCTCTTAGGTGTGCTTAGAGATATTGATTGCATGTTCTTAATATCTGTTTTTTTGATTTGTATATTTAGGTATTGAGATCATTCTATTTGATTTAGTATCGTTGATTATTAATAATGCATGTTAGGTGTTTGTATTAATTACTATGAAGAGTTGTTGTTTGATTATTGTTATTGATTGTTGTGGTTGGATTTGTGATGAGATGAGATTGTTTAGTATTGGTAATTACTTAGTTTTATGCTGAATTTTGAGTGTATTTGACTTTGTTGATCATACGAACTTAAAAATATAAAGTTTAAAGTGAAAATAGTATGATGTTGTCTTTGAACCAGTATAGGTATACCTTTGGTATTTTACTCATAACTTTCTCGATAGATGGTATTTTGAGTTGATTTTTATTCCATTTAAAAATAGACTTAATTATCTACGAAATAGACACTGGTTTCACCAATTTCCATTGAGAATTGGTAGAGAAAATTGAGTTACAAGTTGGAAAATAATCTATTGTTATATTTTTGTATAAGTATTCCTTATTTTATTAAACTGTACTAATTGATGTCTACTACGCATAATAAAAATTATATTTATAAACTAGACATATTAGATTTTCCAAAATATTATCATTTATTTAAATCGGACATTGTTTGATATTTTTATTAATTTCTCAAAGTTATAGTGTTTCTGCATAAAACGATTATGACATAGGTAAGTTAAGATGATTATAACAAAAACAATCGGAATTGATTTTGAGTGAAACCAATTGCATTTGAAAGCTTAAAAATAA
This sequence comes from Cicer judaicum, assembly GCA_037974835.1. NCBI lineage: Eukaryota > Viridiplantae > Streptophyta > Magnoliopsida > Fabales > Fabaceae > Cicer > Cicer judaicum. The sequence continues at coordinate 11,142,462 of JBBPBS010001075.1, read as the reverse complement.
CACTCTTTTATGGAAGTTTGATATATTAAGCGCATGTTCCATAATGTGAATGAAGATTACTTATGTTATGATTAGATATACACTAAATTGTTGTTGTTGTTGTTGTTATTATTATTATTATTATTGTTATTATTATTATTAGTAGTAGTAGTATTAGTATTATTATATATATATATATATATATATATATATAGGGTTCATTCTAGCTAAATGAACTCTCCGTCTATATACAACGGAAGCGAGGGGTAAGCGAGGGTAAGTGGGGCACCACTTACGGACTTAATTATGTCCAATCTTACCAAAAGAGGTTATTCAAGTAGAGGACATTGGGTGAAACCAATGTAGTCTTTATGACTTACTTGATATATTGAGTTTAAGTCATTAGATTACTCATTTCTAATGGCTTAAAGTGTTTCAAATATTTGAGGCTAGAGGAAGAAGAGGTATTTGAATATAGCTTACAAAGAAATAATGTTATATTAATTTGAAGTACAGTTTACCGAGAAAATTTTCCATGCTTAGCACACCGGTATGGCTGGGAAACATCAATAATTGTTTTTTTTATTAAATCTATGTTAATGAGTTTTATGCTCACTATGTTGAGGGTGATGTTTTCTAGGCAACAGGTAAACATTGAAAGTCTGAGGAGTATCCAGATTTGCTCACCAGTCATTCAATGTCATGAGTCGGAGTCGGATCACGTCTTGAGTCTAGATTATAATCATAGTTTAATTAAGTTTCACTTGAAAGTTATTTTAAATTTGTAAGTATTTATGAATTAAAAATTTCAATTTCATTTGTATTATATGTATTTTTGTTTCATTCATGTTAAAAAAAGTTAGACATTACATAAAACAACGCAACTATGTATGGGAATAATCACAATATTATTTCTTAATTTGTCAAATGTCAATCATCACAATATTCCCTTAGAATTTGTGATTATGAGTATATTATTACCTATATATGAATTTATGTTTTAAAATTAAATTTAAAATTTTATAATTACATATAATTTTTATTTTATTATACTTTTTTATCTATATCACATAAAACAACTATAACAGCGCAAAATCAAATAAATAACTGTTGCAATGTACTAGTACATTATTAATTTTGTGGTCCTTTCATTTCCTTTTGACAATGGCCCTTTCATTTTTTGAGGCAATAATTGTGGTCCTATTAAGTATCACCTTTTCCTTTTCAGAACGATGACAAATAAACCGACATAAAATACAAAGATTTTCAGATACTAATTTATGAGTAAATTTCTTTGACATTCCCCCATTCTTTTTCCCTTTTCTGCTTTAATTTGTAGTACTATTGTTTAGTTATTGATATTGAGGTCAACAATCATGAAAAAGTATCAACAAAACTAGCTTGCTATTATGCTATAAGCTATATGTATTACATACATAATATGTCACCTTTGGATGTGGTGGCTGAAGGTTTCATGAAGATTTATATTTAGACAAATGCTAAAAAAGAAAAAGTCGTGTGATAATTCTATTGTCCCGAATTAAATACTTTATCCTAATTTATTCTTTTTATGGGATGATGCTAACCATTAAGTAACAAATGATTCCAACAAAGTGTCTTAATTTGTCTTCGGTTCTATACTTTCAAATATCGTTGTACCAACAAATACATACATATATATAAAATTTACAAGCTATTTGGTGCTTAATGCTCTAATGATTTTTGGTTATTAATGTTCATATAAGCAGTTTTAGTGAAACTGCAATTTTCTATTTTATTAGCCATCATAGATTACAATGACATATCAAGTTGTTAACCCAAATATGGAAAACTAGCTAGAATTCAAATTTAATAATCATGGGATATACTCTACAAGACTATGACAATTTTCTATTTCTCAAGTAGTATTCTATTATCTCAAAATATAAAATATAAGCAAAAAGTAATTAAGAAAATTGATGTATTTGATTGAAAATTAACATAAAAAAGAATTTATTTAAATAATATTAGTTAAGTTGTATAAAAAAATGTAAGAGAACTAATACTTTTATTAAATTCATCTTATCATATATTTTTAATTAACGTATTTACCACTATAAAAGATATTAAGTTAAAGTGTGAATAATTAAATCATATATTAATTATTAAATATGTTAAATATTAAATACATAAGAGAGATGATTTATATATCAATTGTCTTATAATTTTAAGTGGAGATTTATTATCAAACTTTTTTTGTAATTTTAGAACATTTAATCCGTTGATACTTCATGGACCATATATTCTATGACAAAAAAATACAAAGTAAACGATTTAAATTAAAAATAATGCATATAAATTAGAGGATAGAATTCAATAAATGAATATCATTAGTATCACAACAAAAATTGCAAGTGTCAATTTTTTTTAACATAATCAATTATTGTTGGGCAGAAGGGTATAAGTACAATAATTGATTAAGAAATATATAATTGTTCTAACAAAGACATCATTAATTAAGTACTTCATTAGTTTTTTTTGAAGAGTACATCATGAAGTTGTTAATTGATCAAACTGATTTAGTTGTAGTGACAAGTTGATGTAAGGTGTTCTAAATACAAACAAATGACAATTAAGTTGATGTCACATAAATATCTAGTTCGTTTAGATTCGGAAAGCAATGTAGGCAACATAAAGTAGACAGATTAGATTGATAAAAATAATCCATATGGCCAAGCAAAACAATGCATACATGGCATGTTAAGGTGATTGGTAACAACAGCGTGGGATGAACAATTTTTGATAAGGAAATTTATTGGGTCCCAATTGAAAATAACAATTCCCTAAAAAGCTTATATAATATTTGAATTATTTGACACACATCATCATCTTTTGTTGGAAATAGATTGATGCAAAAGGGGCCCATTATTGTTTGGGATGGGAATTGATGTTTTGGGAAAGACCAACAAAAAGTGCACCAAGTGCCATTGTTGGTGCCATGGGGCCATCTCATCTTGTTTAAAAGGGGGCCCTAAATACTCACGAAGCTTGTTTATTTTGTGAGGTTTATCGCAAAATTTGAACCACCACTAGGCAATGAGATAGCACATTGCACATTAAGCATAATGAATCGGTTATTACTTTTACTTTAATTTTCTATATGCTTGAGATGTCAGTTTATAAACTATGTGATACATTTACATTCTATTTCTAATTAAAAAGAAAAAAAATTGAGAAAAAAATAATAAAGAAAATGTCACTTTATTCGAGTATAGAGATTATAGTTTAATTTCTTGAGTCATGAATGGACTATGTAATTATAATATTAGACTAACAATAATTATAAACCTGAATTTAACATGATTATATTTTAATTTAAAATCTTAAAATATTGACTAAATAAGTAATATTACTTATACTTTGCTTAATATTATTATTATTTTTATTTAATATAAAGCTATTATGTAATACATGATACATGCCGTAGTTTATTTAATTTAATTTTATCATGGAAAAATACTTTATTTTTTATAAATAAATGTTAACGTTTAATTATGAAAATTTTGTCATCGTACATTTTTAAAACTAATATAAATAATTAATCTTTAAATTAGTAATATCTAAAATTGATTTATGAGCCGTTTCTAAAATATCAATCGTCAAATAAGTATCATAAACAATATTTTCTTTAATATTTTATTTTTAATATTCATTCTCTTATTGAATGAAATATATACAGATCCTAATACTTTAAAAATGATATGACTCTACCTCTTTGCAATATTTTAATTCTCTATGTATATTGGTGTATTTAGATCAAAATAAAGTACTACGTCAATTGTGCAAATGCTATGTTCCTTAAAAAAATTGCTTTAATTAAGTAACCAAGGGGTAATTGTGATTGCTAACAGCTTAACTGTATTTTTTGCTTTGTTTAGATCTTAATGATTTTAGGAATATATTTTAAATAAATTATGAGCTGATGATCTTTAAATCTTATAGGTTACATTAATGTTGATTTATCTAATAATCGAACGAATAATTATCGTAGTATTGTTCCATTTCTTTGTTCAGCGTCGCATAATTGGTTTCTTTATCTTTCCAAATAGGCCTTAATTAAATATGTTTTGTTTTTAGCCTAACATAATTGGGGGGCATATCCCCTAATATAATCTTGATGTGGCCTTTATATATCTAGATCATGCTTTTATCGTAGTTAACTTAAATCTCGAAATGGATTTGGTATCCCATCATGGTCAACATATCAAGGGTATATTTTATATTTTATATTCAAACACCTTATATCTTCATTCAACAAAATTTAGATCCAAATTTTAATATCAAAACAAAACAATACTATAATAAACAAAACATTAGTTTTTCTAAAAGTCAACTTTTTTCACAGATCAAGTAAAAATTAACTATAAATACGAACATAACCATCTCGTGATCACACAATGTTTTTTAATTGTAGTAATTTTGTATGTTTGAATGTATAAATTATGATTGCTTAATTCGGGATAAAAAAATTAATTTCAAAAGCCTTTGATCAAAATGTTAGTTTTATAACGAATATAGTTTAATACAAGAAATATCACGTCATATATAGCAATTTTACAAAACTGAGTTGTGTTTGAATATTGTAAAAACAAAATTAAGTATTAAAAAAAATTAAGTCTTAAATTGAATAAAAATAATGTTTAAAATGTATTTTTAAAGAGAGATATAATTCCATTTTATAAACTAATTTTAACAAAACAAATTAAATTTAATATAAAAACTTAATAACTAACCATGACAGTTCCATTAATATATTCGAAGGAAGGCAAAGAAGGTGTGATATGCCAAATGCCTAATCATGATGGGAGTATATAGGGAATAATGAATAATTGAATTGGGTGAGGATTAAAACTATACTATGTGTAAGGTAGACAACATTATCAGCTAACTGACAAAATGATATCCACTAAGATATCTCATTTAGCAAAACAAGATATTGCAAAATTAATAACTAGCCCTAAAAAATCTAGCTAAACCATCATAGATTAGCCCTAAAAAATCTAGCTAAACCATCATAGATTTTCACAAGTTAGGGTACTCATGAAGAGTATAATGAGTGGCTTCAAATTCTAATTCCACACATTAAAGAGATTTGTGGGCCCTTTTCTATAACTATTTTGTTGTCTTTTACCAATTTAAGAGTTCGTCATCCTCTCAAGCAACTCTCTTAGGTTTTATCTAACTGACATACAGTTTTCTACAATAATTGAAAACCTCAAACAATTAACCTCATACCTAAAATAATTAATGACAAGTACTTATTTTTAGTACTACTATTTTTATTTTTGTTTTTTGTTAACATCCTCATAGATTTAGTGTTGATTTGAACTTGAATTGAATACAGTGATAAATCTTACCATTAAATGTTGAATTTGAAAATAAAAATTCCAAACTGAAATTAATATTCAAAATACGATAATTTAAATAATCTTTTAATAACTTGAGCTATATTTTTTTGAGATTTCCTCGTTTCAATAATATAAAAAAGGAGTCCAACAATGAATAAATGAAGAGAATATTGAGAAATTAAAAACATAATAATGAAAAGAATAAAAGTAGTATTGGAAGGAAGCATGATTTATATGAAAGAGAGAGAAAGCACAGCCACCAATATTCCCGCTGTTTTGATAGGCCGACAGTTGGACAAAATGTGTCACGCAGATAGCAACTTATCAAATGTGTAATATATATTAATTATGAATTCATAATCATATGAAACCATTTTAATTGTTTTATCCATCAATATTAAAATCAATATTTCCGACTTGAAAGTTCAACCGACAATTTGATATTGTTAAGTAAATATTTTTCATTTTAAATAGTTAACTTAGACTTTTGATAAAAGACATTAATGAAAAATGATATTGTATTTAATAGTATTGTTGTTTTTAAACATAAAGAAATAATTTAATACAAAAAATATATATTTTATATTGATACAAAAATTAAATTAAAGAAGCATAAGTGTAAATTTATTTAAATAAAATTATCCTTAGAATTTGTTATATATTTTAATTTGGAATTAAATCATAAAAATGAGAATTTTTTTTTTCTTTGTTAGTATAAAATTACTTTTATACATGTATCTAGTTACGTGTCAATATGTAAATATTTTAAAAAATTAACATAACAAAAATAATATTATAATATAATTAAATATTATTTAGACTGTTATTTATATGTCTCTACATTTTAGTATTGTAATATATCTCATATATATATGTATATAGATATATATTTTGTGTTTATAAAGGTTTAATTAATTATAGATATACTATGATTAAAAAATAAAGAATACTTAAACAAAGATAATAAATAAAAATCACGTAATTAATTATATTTTAGTGCTTAACAAATATATAAAATAATTAATTAACCTTATATGAACATTAAGGCATAAACAATACAATTTGAAAGTGTCAATAGAGGATGAGTGATGTGGAATTTTAAAGATTGAATTGCTGTCACCAAAATAAAATTGTAGCGTGTAGATTTTCAAAGACGTGCTTTTTTTGTAAAAGTACAATCGTTGAAGCTATTTCGTCATAAAATAAGCTATTAAGAATACAATGCATAATATATACAGATTATGTTGATTAATTAATTATAATTTAAAATATTATTTGAATGTTATTGATAATTTTATTCAATCTTTATAATTTTTTTTTATATTTTTACTAATTTTAATTAATTTTATATTATTAATAAATAATATTTTTAATTATTTTTTTATTAATTTTTTTATTTTAATATTTAAGATAAAAAATATATATGTATAGAAGGTTACACTTTCAATCACTAAATCTATTTTTTTTTTCACATGATCATATCTTGATAATATGGCCTAATAAAAATCTAAGCAGTATAATATTTTAATAAAAACAAATTTTAAATGAGGTATTTAAATTTTTGTTCTAAAAAGAAGGGTATATAAGAAAAATTCCTATAGTTTCATAGAATGCATGTATAATTTTTCTTTTACACTGTCAAATTATAATGTTAAAAAGTATAGCTAAACCGTACTTTTTTTTTTTGGGTACAATTTTTGGTATCTACTATATAAGACATTGAACACTCACTCACTTACCAAAACAGAACTACTAGTATTCACCTATAGTGGTGGAATACAGTTATAATAATAATAATAGTCATGCACATTCCAATCAACTAATCAAACACGGGAATGACACTTCTTATATTTTGATAATTTTGGAATCAACAACGTTTTGTTTTTTCCACACAACCATGTTGTCCATGCACTTATATAGATATGTGAAATATATCAAATCAAAATAGTTTTATAAAAAAATATTAAATTTTAATTATTAATTATATAATTAAGATTTAACTATTTTATTTTTTTATTATAATTTTTTTAATTTAATATGTAAACTATTATTTTTATTCTTAAAAAATATTGTCATTTTAATATTTGATTCAATTATAATTTTAAATTAGTTATTGAATTATTAAAATTATCTTTGAAATTTATAATTTATTATTATAAATATTTTTGAAGATATAATTTATTATTAAAATAATACGTAATTATTATAACATTAGAAATTAAATTAAACGATGTTTTAATAATTTAAAGATTAATTTAAATTTTTGAATAAATCAAGAACTAAAATTATAATATGAAAATGATGAGTTAAACCTAAAAAATTTAGCTAAAGAAAAAGAAAAAAATTCAAGTAAAAAAAAATCCTCTTCTTGTAAGGAAAGAGCATAGACAGACGGAGTAAAATAAATTTCAAATTTCATATACAGCCTAAGTTTAGTGCATCCACTTTTCATTTGGAAGGATTTAATATTTATTGATACAATAAAATATTACTAAATAAAAGAATAAAATAGTTTTTAAATTTTAATTTAATTAATAAATATTAATATTTTTAAGTTAAATATTTTATTTTGAATTTAAAATTTTATAATTACGTATAATTTATAAAAGTATTTACTACATCTTCTACTAGCAAAAAAAATTAAGCAATCATCCTTGTATTTTTAATTGAAGATAAAAATCTAAGTCCAATTTGAACAAAATGAGAACAAAGAAAATGTTCCAATGAAATAATTTGACAAGTCAACTTAAAAAATTCTAAAAAGGAACATTTCATAGAAAAAAGTTGAAAAGAAAAACAAAGGGGTAAATAAGTGCTGCTACTTCCTTTCCTACAATTTATTATCAAGTGGCTCAGTCTGCAATTTATCTTACAACATTATTAGCCATATTATAAATGAAGGTCACTTAGTAGTTAATGCATTGGGTACAACTACGCTTTGATCTCCACAACACAAGTTGGAAAGTGACTAAACGAAACAAAAAGTAAATGGTCTGCACCCAAAAGAAGAGCTTGAAAAGTGAGCCATGCACTAAGTGCGACATGACGTTGTTCAAGAAAAAAGAAAAGCACAAGATCCCATAAACATTGACATTAACATTAACACCAGTAGTTGCACGGAACCAAAGTCACCGTTATAACCGTTGCAAAATATTTACCGAGTCCCTTTAGCAACGAAACTAGCAAGCAAAGAACACAAGTAAAAAAAAAAAAGAGACAAGTTAGCTTAGTAAAAGGAATGCTTTACACATAAAAGTGTGAAGTTTAAACGGTTAGGTAAAAAAATGGCTGATCCTTTACTCACACATCTTTCCTCTTTGCCAAATCTTAGACTTCATTTGTTCCAAGACCTCAACACCGAGCAAAAAATGTAGCTTAATTTTTTTTTATTAATATGTTTATCACGGTGATGGTGATAAAGATATAAATAATTAAGCTTGTAATCTCTAATGTGGTTGTTTAGATGAATTGTATAGATTTTGTTAGAGTTAAATATATTTTAATTTATTTAAATATATAAACTTTTATTTTTAGTTTTTAATATTTTTTTAAACTAAGATCTTTTTAAATTTTAAGTTATCGATTTTAGTTTTGGATTTTTTATAAAAATTTATGTCACGTGTTCTAATTGATTTTTATTGATAAATTAACTATTTAATTTTTAATTTACAGTTATAAATAAATTAATAAAAATTTAAAATAAAATAGTTAAATTATTATATTAATAATATTTTAAAGTTTTATAAATAATGTCATAAAAAAAGTCATTTGAAATATACTACGTATACTTTAAAAAAAATAAAAATAAAAATTGATGAAAAAAAATTTCTTCTAAATTTTTCAGAGAAAATAAAAAACAAATATTTAACCATTTTGTTATTAAAGATTAGCATTCCCTTTTGAAATAGTAATAATTCACCGTTGATGAATTTTTCATCAGGTTAGAGAGAAATGGAAAGAAAAGGACGTATTGGAAAGAGGTAAATTATGTCAAAATTCCTTTGTTCAAATTTTGGAGTCGAGGAAAAGTAAACAAAATCCCTCAATTCAATCCTAATTTCCCCTCTATTAAAATCTTTCCACTCTAAATATAAGGTGTCCCCTTTCCCTTCTTTTCAACCCAATAAAATATTGGACCCTCTCCATCATTCTCTCTTCTCTATCTCTTAATCTTACTCTCAATTATTATTTTATTTTTTAATCAAGAGAGAGACTAATATTAAGAGAGATAGAAAAAAAGAGCGATGAAGAGAATATAAAAGAAAGGATCTAAATCTGAATGAAAGACTCGAATAAAAGCCTAAAAGGTGCAGTCGTGCGAAAAATTAATTTAATAAACGCTTGATTGTTTGTTTAAGCGTTAGTAATTTTGAAAAATGCTAGGAATGGCACAATACCAGAACATAGCACAATAAAGGAACAACTGTCAATTATTATTAGAACCTGATCGTATCAAAATTTGAAGAGCTAAATGATAAATAAATAAAAAAGTTAGATGATTTTCTTCCAAAAAATCGACAGAATAGGATTTATTGAACTATTTTCTATTTCTATGGTAATCACAGCTCAGCTGTAGAAGCTACATCGCCAAAATAGAGCTAGCAAATCCTTGAGTATGAGTTATAGGAGGGCGTGTTATATTAAATAGTGCAGCTTTCCTTACGTATCAACTTGATCAAAGTTAATTGATGTATCATCAAAACTATAGTCTGATTGATGGAGCCTGTTCCTGGCCAATCTGCTCATCATAGCAAGACCTGATACAAGGGCAGAATATTAATATTCATTATTTGAAATGCTAGTATGTTATCATCAGAATTTGTAAATTATCCGAGAAAAGTGACTTGCCAATTTTAAAAACTCCATGGCACAGGAACACAATACTGAGAATCATTTAATAGCTTACTAATGTGGGGCCACTTTGGTGTGACCATTGGAATTAATGCTTTCTTCAGACACTCATGTTGCATGGGGATAATTTATTGTTATTGTTTGTCTTTTGGGGTTTGTTATACTTTACATGATCACTCACTTTGCACATGAAGGCTGTGTAAAAGATGGAACAAAATTATACCTTCAATCATCTTGTAAAGCGATGACCACCATCCCTCAGGGGATATTTGGCGTTGGTTTAAAGATTCCTCAATTTCTTTATCATGCTTCCTTTCCAAAACACCCTGCAAAGTTATCAGAGCATCCTTTGTCTTATTGAGAATACTATTCTCATCTTCTACTTCCAATCGTTGTAGATCATTCTGCGATGAAGTGAGACTGACAGCAAGAGCAAACTGAGCTGCGGCAGCCCACCGAGAAGAAGCTAGCCATTTTCTCTGACCATCCAGATGCTTGTTCTCTTCTCTTTCTGTCTTGTCACCGCCATGTACTAAGCTGCGTAAGTATTGGGCATTTGCAGCTCCTGTACTTTGCACCATCTTAGAGAAAGCACTACCCTCATTTGACAGCAGCTCCTCGGGGGTATCATATTCAAGAACCTTTCAAATATATAGTTAGCATCAGTGCAGCATTGAATCAAACAAACATCAGTTTAGGGATTTAGAGTCAACTTTAAGCCCTGTCTGAATTCATAACATGACTTGTTCAAAATTTCAATTTTTTTTACTAAAACTTCCAATGACATTGGTTTAAGACTGGACACAGAATCAACAAATAACTTATTATAGTCTCATTTCAACTTTCCAGCTATTGAGAAATAAGAATCCATCATATGGTCTAAACTTTGACTATTTAGTGCATACCTTGCCTCCATCAAGCAAAAGAATCCTATCACAATCAATAATGGTGTTGAGGCGATGAGCAATAATGAGCATTGTACAGGATTTAAATTCCTCTCTGATTGTTTTCTGTATGAGTGCATCTGTTCTGACATCAACAGCTGCAGTTGCCTCGTCAAGTACTAAAATCTTCGATCTCCGCAGCAAAGCCCTGGCAAGACTTAACAGTTGCCTCTGTCCAACACTGAAGTTCTCGCCTGCCTCAGATACCTTGACACAGAATACTTTCATTAATGAAAAGTGATGGGCAGATAAAGATCTCTACAAAATCTCACAACATGCTCAGGCAAATGCACCACAAATTATGGGTGAAAATAGGTCAGAAAACCAGATATTCCTGAGGCCCAACCTACATTATACCTAGGTCATGCCATAATTCTTTATTTCCTTCATACAATGAATATCACTTTAGTAAAAAAAGTTTATATCAAAATGAATGTCATTTACAATTTTTAATGCAATTTTAATTTTTTTTTTCTTTCTATTCTATCCTTCAATTATTACAATATACACAACGTCTAAAGCATTATTATACTTCGTATTGATAATAATGAAAAACATACCAATAGTTAAGAAGTTTGGTAAAGTGACTTCTCTTTCTTCTAATTATAACATTTCTTAATATTCTTAATATGTGAGCAAAAATATTAAACAGACACTCATTGTGAGACGGAGAGAATACTAGATAAGGCCAAGGTTCTTTGAAAAAATCTATTTAGCTAAAAAAAAGTCATCCTATAAAGCATCTAAACAGTTTCTTTGGCCTAACATACAGTCTTTTATATATATATATATATTATTGTTGTTGACGGAATAAATGTTTTTTTTTAAATGTGTTAAAATCATATACTTTTTAACCGTTATAAAAAAGACTTACGGATATTGGCTTACATAAAAGATTTGAGTCAAAAAGTATATTTAGTTATAAAATTATACTCTAACAAAGCACGAGTTAGAAATTACCTCGGCATCCAACCCCAAAGAATTCCTCCTTATCACATCCTTCAAATGTGCCCTCTCCAGAGCCTCCCAGAGGTCAGCATCATTGTGTTCAGTAAATGGATCAAGATTAAATCGCACAGTTCCTATAAAGATTAAGAGGACCTCAATGTTATAACAGTGACATTTAATTTTCATATTTTAATTTTACTTACCTACAAGACATCAACTAAGAAGTTAAAGATTCTCATGTTACAACAAATCAGAATTTAAGGACTATACAAATAGACCAAATAAATCCTGATAGAAAACAAGGTTGAGCCTAGCCTAACCACTCGAGCAATTATGAATATTTGTTCCTGGATTTGTCATCAGTGTTTTCAATCATGAGGTCAAGTAGCTCACCCAACATGCGTTTCATTTTCCAATCATACTGAAATTTTTAATTAACTTTCATGAAAATGTGTTTATCCTTAGCCCTAATTACTTTTTAATTGGATTGTCTTTCAAAAAGTTGATTTCTTAAATACCCGAAAAGAGAACAGGAGATTGTGGTATAATGCCAAGAACTTTCCGCAAATCAGCCAGCCCAAACTTTGCAATATCATGATCATCAATTAATATTCTTCCCTTTTCCAATTCCACGATTCGAAACAGGGCATTTAGCATGCTGGATTTTCCTGCGCCAGTCCTCCCAACGATGCCAACCTTATCACTTGGAAAAATTGTAAAAGATATGCCATGCAGCACAGGAGGAAGTTCAGGCCTGTAGCGAAGAACAACTTCTTCAAATTTGATGGAGCCTGAGGAAGGCCACCCAGGTGGAGGGCGATTATCATCAATCACAGAAGGAGCCTCCGAAGGCAAATCAATGTAAGTTCCAATCCGCTCGACAGAATTTAAACTATTCTCAGCCAAACTTGCAAGTCTGAGCACACCGGTGAGCAAGCTAGTAATATTCAAAGCGTAACTGAGAAGTAATCCCATGGTGGATGCAAATTCTTGCTGGTTCTCTGCTCTACCATTCTGCACCACGGCGAAGGTTGCAGTGAACCATATCATGAGGCCTCCTAGGGTTTCCAATCGGATCGCAAGCCATCGGTTTCCGCTTAAGTTTACCAGCGTGAACCGGATGTTGTTGTCCACGGATCTCCCGTTGATATCCGCCATTCGATCATAAGCTTTGTAAGCACGAATCGTTGATAGACCATTCAGCGCTTCCCCAAATTGTGCATAAACAGGAGATCTGCTAATGGAATCCAATCGCTTTACTTCACGAGCAGTGCTCTAACAACAACAAAATCATTTGATTTATTATCTACAATTATTACAAGACAATGTTCAGGGATTCAACAAATAAATGCAAGAACATGATGTTTATTATACCTGATAGTATAAATATGCTCCATAGAACAATACCAACAATGGCATTATGGCCCACAAGGACATTGTGCTCACGATCCCTATCAGGACGAAGGTCGAAAGAAGTTGGGAAATTTGACCTAAAAACATGTTCACAAATGGAGCCACATTACGGTCAATATCACCTAGATCTTTTGCAAACCTATTGATGACCCTTCCGAGTGGATTTGTGTGGAAAAAGACCATGGGAGCTCGTAAGATGGAGTGAAGCATGGCTTCATGCAGCCTTCTGGCAGCATAAAGACTTGATATGATTAACCAGTAAGAATTAGTTAGAGTCACCAAAACCTGGTAAGGACAAGGAAAAATTCCAAATTAGTATCTACCATGTGCATGCATAAAACTCTTCATTACTTTGAGCAAAACGATTAACTGCAACACAACATGAATCTACTTTCCATTTTATGAGAGAATTATTATACCTGACCAAATGATAGAGCTGCATATATGAGATTGTAGAAGGCGGGATTATAACCCTCTACAGTACTCTGATCAGTCCAGTGGCTTAACCATGTGCTACTTGACACTCGTAACGTTTCAGTTAAGAAATAGCATCCAAATAGTACTAGAACAACCCAAGAGCCTCCTAATGCATTTTTGTACCTAAAACAACACCACATTAAACATACAGAAAGGCCAAAAGAAGCATGATTAAAATTTGCACCATATTCCACTTTCTTATAGATGTTCATTATCATGATTATCTTTACCAATATATAAAGGGAATATCAAATTTTGGTGTAGCTTTTTTCTTTCAATTTTATCCTTTATTTAAATTATTTTATTTATAATTTTATCTTTCTTTATCCAATCAAATAACTATTATTTTAATATATATACCTATATATATAGTTGATACCAGGTTTTTGTGTCGTCTTTTTTTCTTCCAATTTTACTCTTTATATAAACTATTTTATTTACAATTTTATCCATTTTTACCCAATCAAATAGCTAGTTTTTTTAAAACTATTCACATAAAATTTTGTAACTCGAATAAGCAAAAACCCTAATATGTAAGAATGGAAATGCAGCATGGAGAATACGCCATTTCATAATGTGAGCGTAAGCACAGGTGCATATGTATGAGCGCAGGTGCATGCGTATTGTGAGGTACTATATGTCACTACAGCAAAGACGTGAGCCACAATATTTTAATTGATATTATACTTATTCATTTAATCTTGTTACCTCGTTAGAACATTCCAACTGACAACACCTGTTTCTCGTTCTTCCTGTTTAATAAGGATAGATTTTCCTCCTTTTGGTTTACTTTCACTCTTTACATGATTGTTAACTGCTCCATTGACCACTGGTTTTGAAGAGGATTTCTGATCAGTAGCTTCAATATCTACGTTTTCTTCTTCATACTCCTCCATTTTTCCTGCATTTTCCATCAGCTTTTGGAACAATAGTCCCTGGCTAGAGAGTTCCTCGAAAGTCCCTTCCTCCTTCACCATACCTTCATGGACCAAAACGATTCTATCAACCTGGGAAAGGAAATGCAGCTGATTTGTAACAAGAACTCGAGTCTTCCCTCTCAATTCTCCCTTTATACATTTATCAAAAACCTGAAATGATACCGGAATGCACATTAGACAAAGTTAAGACAGTATCTGATTTGCAAGCATAAAATGACGAAAACAACACCACAAACAGCATAAATTTACTTGAGTTGCTATTAGAACACTGTAGGAATAAAAGCATAAAAACACCATTAAGCAATGTGGAATCACTTAGAATGAAGTTAACCTGTCTAGCGACATGTGCATCCAGTGCACTTAGGGGGTCATCAAAGACGAGCACATCAGAATTGGAGTAGACAGCTCTAGCCATGGATACTCTCTGCTTCTGGCCACCGCTGATGTTTACCCCTCTTTCACCAATTTCAGTTAGGTCACCTCCCTAGTTATTAAGCATGTGAGAGAAAGAAAGAGAAAGGACCACCATATTATAAACAAAAGAATTAAATTAAACACCCATTGCAACCAATCAAATTCTAAAACACTCGTGTATATACTCACAGGTAGTAACTCAAGGTCGTGTTGCAGTTCAGTCACATTTATTGCCCTTTCATATCTTATTGGGTCAAAGGCAGAACCAAACAAAACATTATCCCGTACCTGTAGAAATAAAATATATCAGTCACCTCCTCATTAGAAAAAAAACTGATAATAATCGAATGGAAAATAAGATATACTCACACATCTTCATCCTTAATAGCATTTGTTTAATTTCATGATGTAAAACACCCTATTATTAGTTAATTAATTATATAATGCTATTAACTGGTGGTCAATAATGGCAGAGACCAACCATCATATAAGATAGAGAAAAACTCAAGTCCCACATAGAATAAAGATAAGGCCTAATATGTGTTTATAAAGAGTGACACCTCTCACTTTACCAGTTAGTTTTTAAGGAATGAGTTAAACACATAAAAACCTAATATGGCATCAGATCCTATTCATCAATCCACCCACCATATATATCCACACACCAATCCCAATAGTGATGGGTTTGAGAAGGGGGTGTATTGGGAAAAACCTAAGTCTCATATCGAATAAAGGTAAGACATCAAATGTGTTTATAAGGAGTGGAACCCCTCACTTTACAAGATTTTGTGAGGATTAGTTAGACTCTATAAAAATATGATATGAGATAACAGCATAAGGCTGATTTTATAAGCCAGCATTTTGTATTCACCATTTCAGAGCTTGTTTAGTGAATTCCTGTTTACATTTCTACTTGTTTTCTCCCTCAACATTTTCCCATATTCTTTCACCCAAGTTGTAAAAAGTCTGAATTATTCTAAATAGAGCACATTATTAACTTACAGTTGCATTAAAAATCCATGAAACTTGGGGTACATAAGCTACTGTCCCTCTCATAACAACAGTTGAATCTGCAATTGGAGGAAGTTCTCCAAGCATTGCAGATATGAGTGACGTCTTCCCTTCTCCTGTGCTTCCAACAACAGCAACTAGGCTACCAACAGGTATATCCAAATTTATGTTAGACAATGTTGCCCTCTCTGCCTGAAAAATGAAAAAATATATCAGAGATTCTTTTCCAGAAAATTTAAAAGCAAAAAAACATTTCCAATTCCTAATGTTATCAAAATGAAAAATAATTCTTCCATACAATGCTTAATTGAAGATATAATCTTAAAACAACACTGACATACAATCAATTTCAATTTTGTTTCAGCAAGATGAAAAAATGACAAAGCAAATAGGTAAAAAGGGATACAAAATACAAAAATATTTGTTTTTCAGCTTGAGAGTACGAATGAATATATCATTTATGCAAATAGTACGTCTAAATATGAATCTGTACATATTGATAAAATATGCAAGCAAGTGATGACAAAAAGATAGTGGACCTTTGCATCCCAAGAGAAGTATCCATTCCTGATCGAGATGGCTGGTAACTCTGGCTCAAGAGGTGGATTTGGTAGAAGTATTCTCTCTTCAGCTAAGAGCAACTCCTCCAGACGTTTCAACGATACATTTGCATTGACGACCTTTAAAACAAAATGAAGAATCAGATCAGCATGATCTCCATCAATCTATTTTAGTGTGGTGTTCGTTCATTCATTTTCGTTCATTTAAGAAGACAATGGTAAATCTAAATAAGCTTTATTTTTCCCTTTTTATGGCCATTTACTAAGAAGACAATCTGTAATTTATGAAAAAAAGCTGTAAAAAAAGAAAAAGAAACACAGACACGTAAAGAGAGAATACAAGAACATGGGATAAGGTGCCCTGCTGTAAAAACTAAGAAAAGTGAAAAGGAAATAACCTGAGTTATAATATTCGGAAGCATGAAGAGAGGAAATCGTAGCACAGCAAACAGAGAAAGCGATGTGAAAGCTCTTGCAGGTGTCAAATCCCCTCCAAGCAAGGTGAACACTCCAAACGAAATAACAGTTACGAAAACTGGAATGCTATTTAGTATAAATGAATTACACTGCCAAGAAGAATTCAATAAAGGGATGGAGTCAAGAAGCAATACCAGGAAAAAAAATACTTAGAGGTTGTCATGATTAATACTTGTTTTCCATGCTCAATGCCAAATACTAATATTTCAAGAAATAGCAACTGCTGAACACTATCAATCATCAATTATTATAATAATTCAGCAATATTGTGCTTCTGGTTTCTCTCACTCAACACTATTATTTAGGCATTATTATGATTCATTTCCTAATTTCCCTATTTATTTATTTATGATTATAGGAGCCTTGGGCTTTTGTATCAAGCAAGCTATTATCGAGTTACTATTCAGATATTATCAATAATATCCAAAGGCCTTATTATTTATGTTCTCTTTTAATCTAAGACCCCAAATTTGAACATGGTCCACACGAGTGCAACCTGAGCATATGCATGAAATACATAAATTAGTTTCTTTAGAGTAGCCAAGACTGATCTATTCAATGAAGCAAAGCTAAATAAACTGCAAAACAAATAATGGTTGGAACATCAGTATCTTGAATCAGTTTCATTCCATACCGCTCCAAGTAACGATGCTTTTCGAAACCATGATAATTCATCATTTCGTACATTCATTACTCTAGACTGGAAACTACTCTCCCATGCATAACATCTATAAGCAAAGTCAACATAATCAATAAAAATCAGTTAGAAGTAAACAATTTATAAAGAAAAAAATATTATATTATTATATATACATATAGTTAAATCATCCATGGCAAAAGACATACTTTACAGTGTCCATAGCAGCCAAAATTTCATTCATGAGACCGATTCTCTTGTCTGTGCGTTGTAATCCTTCCTTAGATAGCTTCTGCATTCTGCTGATGATTAATGTCTGCATCCACAAAACATGTCATTATTTATGCTTTAAGTAAGCTGCCATGACGATTGAGTAAAAGTCAGACCACAGATAACATGCCAGAGAAGCCCCCCAGAATACAATTACTAATCTATATTATTAGCTAGTGAAAGATACTTATTTGGTGCTTCAAAAAGTAAATTAACATCAGAACACCTTATTACCTTGATGGGAGGAGACAGAAGAAAGGAATCGGATCAAAGGTAGGGAGAGAGGAAAGGGAAAACATTATAATAGAATAGGATGCACTAGCTTAATTTATTTACAATGCCTGAGAATGTATTTATACTAAAAAATTTGGTGCAGTGCAAGTGTAGTATAAATTAAGTAAGCAGGTGAATGGTTAATACCTGTAACGGAAACATGAGAACTAGCAACATAGCACCAATAAGCGAAGCAACACCTAGTTCTTGGTAAAGAAGAACCATAGCAACAGTAATTCGAAAGGGAGCTGACCACAAAGTGTGAAGTGATTGGCATATTTGCTGTTCAAGGGAATAAAATAGTAAAGATGTTAATTGCAAGGAGTCAGTATTACAATGTTCATTATTGAGAAAATTGATTGTACAAAAATTTCAGTAAGTTGTTTACAAGAGAAATTATATTAATATCTCAAAGATTTTGGGCTCCACAACCATTTCCATATAATAGTAAAATTTCCCACAGTAATAATAAATCCATTTCTATTTTCAATAAAATGATACCTGAACAAACTAAAAGCTGTTTCGGTCAAACCAGGTATAAAATAAACTGGTTTGTTTCCTATTAGTGGTGAAGTTTTGGTTTGTCCTTCCACTCTAGAGTATCTATTGTTATTGGGATTGCAAGTCTCAAAAGAATACAAAATAGATGAAGTTATTTGACAACTTTAATATAATTGTTTGTTAACTACAGATAAAGTTGTTCATTGGTCAAGTAATCTATAGTTTGACAATTGCCACCACGAGACGTATAATTTAAAATTTCAGTTTCAAGTAGGGTTTAGTTTGATATAATAGATTACTATGTATGTTTCCAACTGAAACCATTTATTAAAGATGCATGTTACTGTCAAATCCAGTATTGTCCATATTTAACGGCTTCAAAATCAGGTGGATCTTTCATACCTATCAGCAGTAATAATTAGTATCGATATTGGACGGTAGGGAGGAAATCAGAACCATACCTGGAGTGACTCAGCATCAGTAGTCATCAAGTTGGTAATTTTTCCAGATGCAAATTGCTTTCGCGCTTCATGAGTAAGCCTTAGAGACTTGCGAAATACAGCGGCCACCTAAAAGGAAGAAAAATGGAACGCCCAACTCACCATGTTAAGTGCACCTGAGTAAGCATGAATATCAATTGAAACATGCACAGCTACTCCTGGCACAAGATCCTGTGTATCACTGCCAAAAGATATTGACATGGCTAGATTTTCAGCCAAAGCATGGAACTAATGCTCTCCACCATCTATGCTTCAAAGAGCTACTCTTAGACCCTTGTTCAGGAAATTAACCTTTAGGCAGCTATTGCCTCATTGTTTGGAAGGAAGTGAAATTTTATTTGGACAGAAAAAATAATTACCAGCGTTGATCTCAGCCGAAAACCAACACGCATGACATTCTGAAAATATTGAGCTTCACATAACACCCCAAAGACCTACCAAACAAAATTTCAAATAGATCTTAGTTAAATCTCCCAAAAATTATATATTACTTGACTTATCAAGCCACCATGGAGACCACCCAGTTTACTTAAAACCAAAACCATCTTTATGGTTTATCATCATTAATAAACATGCAGAAGCAACTATGAAACAGGTACAAGAATTGCAGTTGAATTTTTATACTCCAAAAGAAGCAGTAATATGATCAAACCGAGCAAATAAATAAATCAAGCATCAGAATTTTTGGCTTCACAATGCATTCAATAAAATCCACATAAAAACAAAGGAATATTTAATCACATATGTAACATACCACTCCGAGAAATATTGAGAAGGCATAAATGTAGCCCATCCCGGCCGGATCACCATTTTGCATAGACTGCAGACAATCAATAGGACAAGTCAAATAACATTAAGAAAATTGTTAAACATTAATAATACTAAAGTATTTAGAGAATAATAGTGCCAGTGTATGTAATACATTATAGGTTGATCTTCTGTTAATCTTGTTCTAGTGGTACTAACCTGTAGAAGCTGATTCAATATAAGTGGGCCCGTAAATTGGGAAAGATCATTGCCAATCTACATATTGCAAACAGGAGAACAAATAAATTACATGTAAAATTCTCAACTACACAGTTCAATCATGCTATAGTACCATTGCAGATCATCAAAAGCAAATCTCCTCACAGATTTCACATTGGAAGTATAATATCAGATAGCCAGTAAAAGTCTGAACAATTACATAGCTTTGCAACCAGCACATCACTAGATGCCAGTGACGTCTAACACCAACTTAAGTTGATAGTTGATATGATGGTACCATCTTATTTGATGCATATGTATTTTAAGAATCATTCCGCGCAGCAGTAGGTATATATGAAAAACTAATCACCGATTTATAATAAAATTGTTCTATATAATACCTTGCAGGACTATCAGGACATCATACATAGTTTAATGTGCAGCAAACTCCAAATGGTCCAAATATGTGGCGAACATTTGACCAAGGTGTGGACATAAATCTACTCCTAACACATTCAACTATTTGAAACATTCAAAAAATTTCTTTATTGAGAATTCATATCAAATGCTGAATGTCAAAATCTTCACAAAGAGAACAGTATATTATGTCAAATCATGTTAGAAGCATTGTTCATCAATGACATCTAATTGACGGGAAAAAAGTGCATTACCTTGAAAAAGCCTCCAAACCAAAACCTACAGAATCAAAAGGAAATATAAATCAAATAAAGTGCGGATAAAAGCAAATAATTAGCCATCATAAAATCAACAAGTTATTTCTTGTGCATCTAGCGCTAATTAGGAGTGAGCTGGCTACCGGCAATTTACATACAATATGCTTCAACCTACAGTTTCTCTATATTATCTTTATCTACCTACAATTTTTCCGAACTACTGTTTTCTCTCTTCACTTTTTCAACAGGGAAAAATATTGTATTGAAACAAAAAAAAAAAACATCAATCTGCAAATCCTTATTTATCCATACCTTCCTCCAAGGCTTGCATTCAATGCTCTCAAAAGCCAAGGTTTTGACTTCTGAGACTCCTCGGCCCAACATTTCTGGAATCTGCAGATCCAAGATGTATAATATAACGCAAAATTGAAACAATAACTTCAGCAGAAAGGAAAAAAAAAAAAGATGTAGGAGAAACAAAACATACTTATTGTGCAATGTCTCTGTCCGATCCCATGTATCTAATTTCCATACATCTTTCTCTGTAAGTGGTCTTTCATATCCTAGTCTCATGATGGGATTCATCCAAGAAAAAAGTATCCCTGCAAAAGGAACAATTCAAAAAGTGTTAACATCGCATACACTATGATCAGAGTTTTCACAATGCAACCTTCAAAATTGATGACCACAAAAAAAATTATTCTGAGAATAATTCTAACCAAATACAGCATATCTTATCAATTTTCACTTGAGTGGTAACATTTAATACCAGCTGTGGCAAACACAGAAAAATTAATAGCTTATTCAGCATAGAGTGACTGTTCAGATCCCTCTTCACAAAGATTTTTAATGCATTTTCCAATAGTACACTATAAATAATATTCCCAACTGTTGGAATTAATATTTCATTGATGTTTATATACGTACTTGACAATAAGTTAGCTCGCATTTCAGGACATATCAGCTCTCCGTCAGGGAGTTCATCGTATGCAGCATCAGTAACCATTTCACTAGCAATGGGGGTATAACCTGGATAAGGATCCAGAGTAGGAACGTACACAAGCAAAAGTATTCCAAACAAAACCTGGACCCAAGAGGAGATAAATATTACTTTCCTTAAAATAAAGAGATGTAATTGAGGGAAAATACAAGTAGAGGGAGGATAAGATGCCCTCCAAAACAAGTAGAAATTTCACGGACTCTGTGCTTTCTGCTGTCCCTACATATTCCTTTTTAAAACACATTACAAGTTTATGCCACCAAACAATTCAAAAGAGAAAGCTCATATTTCAACAAAGGTCCACTCTGAACCAATTAAGAAAGCCACATTCAACTCTAGACACAAAGTAGCATTGCTTTTGAAAGCTTTGCAAGGGCCACAAGAGTCATCAGAAGCCTAATGCTAGCTTCAAAAGCGTGTTTCGGATTTGCAAACAGAACATTAAGTATCAACCAACCAGTTAGTTTAACAATTTAACACAAAAAAAAAACCAATGATCACACTAAATATGAAGAGTGCGGAATACCTGGCAGACCACCTCACTGATGTACAAATACAACACCGATCTGCAAAGGAAACAAAAAAGTTAGATTGAAAAAAACGTAGAACGGAAAAGTTTATGGCCTTAACATGAATCAGATGAAAAATATTGATTGCTTCATTCCCATTGCTTGATATGCCTAGTTATACAGTAATATTAATAATGCATGTGATTTGACGGCCCCTTTTTAAAAAATATTGACTTAAAAATGGAATGAAAGAAATAGGAGGTGGTGTATATGAATCACAAATACAATACAGAGATGTTTCCAGGCGATCACTTCACTTTTGGGTGAGTAGGGGAGAGGAATATAGTGTAGGTCATGAAATAAGGATGACAATAATAATGTAATACAATATACACACGACACAAACAAAACAATTACAGGGTATGCATGTGTATGATAACCCCAGTTTAGATCTGCACAACAATACGATACAAACAAGCTTTTAGAATTAAAACGTTAGTTTAAAAGGAGACTAAAATAAAATCCAAAGGTAGCTTTTGATTCTTAATACAAATTTATTTCAGGGTGGGTTGATACATCAATTTTTGGAGGAACGGGGGAAGGAAAACAAGTATACGGAGTGCAAGTTTAGCAAAGGACGAATAAATTCTATTAACGTGAAAAATGGACCACATACATTACAACAGGTCTTACACTATAAGTGCCTTGGGTCTACATTTAAAGTAATGAGGCAATAAAGGTAGAGGTCGGCTATATAATTTAGATAGGGCAGATGAAATAGAGTATTGGGTTGATTAACAATAGAAAAACATCTCAAACAAAGGAAAGTTTTGTTCTAGTTAGTAGTAACAACACTCGCAATGTTGTATGGAGCTGATTGTTGAGTGATATAAAACCAACAAGAAAATATACTTAGTTTATTGAATATATGAAA
Source organism: Cicer judaicum (assembly GCA_037974835.1). NCBI lineage: Eukaryota > Viridiplantae > Streptophyta > Magnoliopsida > Fabales > Fabaceae > Cicer > Cicer judaicum. The sequence goes on along the minus strand of JBBPBS010001075.1, from coordinate 11,118,799 downwards.
ATGTTTCGATGTATTAGTAGCTACACAACAAGACAGTATATGATTAAAAATACATCATTAGAGAGAAATTTGGGACAGCTCCAAAAGTATAGAAAATGATAGAATCATCTTATGTAGAGCACGAATGAAGAAGACATGTAGCAAGATCAATAAGAATCATAGACTAGATGAAGTACAACCCAATAGTTAGAGGTAAAGAGAGATCGGAGAAAGCTATTGGTCAACTATTAAGAGAGATTTAGAGATAAATGATCAATAATTTGGAGCTAATATATAAAGCACTTTATGGCATCAATTGTTCCATGTAACCAACTCCACCTAGTGAGAAAAGGTTTGATTGATATTGTTGTCATTGATGTATGGGAGAATAAGGACTTGGAAAAGGCTTGAGTATTTTTATTTTGAAAAAAAAAAAACAAATTCATATATATGGGTACATAATAAGAGGGTCCAGATTCATCCCAAGGTTACAGAGAAACCTTCAGCGTATTGATCAGCTTGTTTGTTATCTTTTTTCAGCTTTTCTAAAGATGATATCATGTCTTATTTTTGTACTCCTGCTGAATTTGTCTCTAATAACATTTAACCTTGCCGGGAAAAAACAGATTTTATGAAGTCTCAATAGATCATGTGCATTGCACCACTATTAGCCAACAAGACACATAACATAACATAACAAATGTGATATGGGCAAACCTGCTATACAGTTCCTGCACTGAAAGGACAAAATTGATCATAACGGCATCCCCTACAATAGCATAAATCAAACCAAATCGAACAAACCATCGGAATTCACGGATGTAGACTTTAGTTTCAATCGCAAGCAAAATCAGCATAGAGCACCAAGCAAGAGCCTCAACAATCAGTGAAATTATCTGTCAATAGATGATATTACAGCTTTAATTATCATACTCAACATCTGCCAGAAAAGGTCTAACCAGAAGAAATAAAAGGTATTGTGTGCAAAACGAATAAGTTAAACAACTTAAATAAACAAGCACTTTCAAATTTCAATTATATGAAACTTTAACATGATAAAAAAATAATGAAATCATAGAAACATGTGCAATAGCTCACCTCAAATGGAGCAAGTTGAGTCTCCCCATCTAAATTTAGAACTGATATTCCCATGATCAATCTGTATAAAGGCTCTGCCACACAATATGCAGCCAAAACCCCAATAACATAATTGTAGACATTTGACCTTAAACGATACCTCTTGGCTTTGAAATCCTTCTTAATCAACCATATGCGGTAAATGCACAAGGCTAGAACTATCAAATGAGAAACACCAATCACCAAAGAGTCAACCGCACAAGGAGTGTAAGCACCAAATGCATTCTGGACTGTTCTTGTCCACACTCCATTTGCAACCGGCCGACAATACCAAACCAACGGCTCAAAAGCCATTTTTAACAACAGCTTTGGTGAAAGAACTCAAGTTCAAGCACTACACATCAGCACAAAATGTTCCTTTCTCTCCTCTTCAAACAATGAACCTAACCCAAATAAAAGTAATAATAAGCATCAGAATTACTTGTTTATGCATGAATTATCCTCAAATGAATGAAAAATCATAAAACCAAGTATTCACATTTCACTACTTTCCCCACCTAATATCTAGAAATAAATATTTGACCACCTGAATTGCCAATATTTCCTATGATAACTAACAAAATTCATTTCTACTTTTGTTTACTTCAATTTTTATTATAGATGAAAAGTAGCATCTATTTCATGAATCCCTAACGACTATTGATTCAAAACTCATAACAGAACTAACTTAAAGAACAAATTACCAAACTACTAACAATAAAACGAGGAAAAAAATATGAAAACGATAACATAATTGCACATATATACACACACACTACGAATTATGCCATTCCAATTTGCTATATTGGATTTTATGAATCGAAATTCAAATCACGAACTTAAATTTAAATCTTCAGTTCACAGTGCAGTCTTCAGTGCTAATTATTTGAGCTAAGCAGAAATTAAGATAAATAAATCAACACAAAGCAACATAGTGAAATTTAAAGTAGAGAAAAAAAAAGGAACGAACGACGGGGAAACCGAGAAGTACGAACCAATGAGAAGAAGTGAAGAACGTTACAGGTGAGATACGGCACGAGAAAAAGAAAACTAAAAGAGATTTTTGACGAAAAGTTTGGAAAGAGGAAAAAGTAGAGAAAAGTTTAGTAGAAGAAAACAAAGAAGAATTGGAGGATAAGAAACAGAGAATCTATTAATTTTTTTCTAACCTGTTGTTGAAGTGAATGAAATGTGAGCGAGTGGAAAAAATGGAATGAGATGTGTTTGTGCTTTGTTATATGCACCTAATAATAATGAAAAAATATTTAATTAAATTAGAAAGAGAAAAAAACATAAAAAACAAAAAATAAAAGTAGCGGTTGTGTTGGTGAATAGAGATGTGCGAAAATGGAATTGGAATTCAAAGGCGTGCATGAATACAACACCACATTAGTTGCTGGGTCTGAGTCCACACTATGATGTCTCTTTCAATGCATTATAAAAAATAGGATTTATTTAACTATCAATGCGTCAGACCTTACGACTCTTTTTTTGCTTTTTAATGTAAGATTTTATATCTCTTCCTAGTAATGACAAAATATTTATATTTATGTTATGTCAATCAATTTTTCTACTTACAATCACCAAAGATTTCTACATGGAAAACCCAACATTTAAAATTTTAATCAAAGATCGATATTTTTTTAAGTATATAAGCTAACGGTTTTCTTTATTTATATGATTTTACTCCAAACGATAATTTCTTTGAAGTTGGTTTAATCACATTGAGTTTTAAATTTATACATTTATATTTCTTTTATTGAACTAATATTGACATACTATTATCTTAACCGCAAATAATAAGACGGCTTACTTTATACATTGTTATATTACTATTTATTATTGTTAAAATTTTAAGTTATTTTTAAACATTTGATATATTGTGACGTCTCTATTTATATATTTATATTTAATTTATATGCATTTATTAGTATAAAAATAATTTTTGTGGAGGGGTATGTCAATTACTTTAACTTTATATGTTTGTATATAAAAAGTTATCGAGAATTGTATTTACATATTCTGATCTCTTATCCACTTATGCTGTTATTCTTTTGAATTTGAATTATGTCATTTAGTTAGTTGCTCTTTGTTATTCTCCTAATTTTAACCTTTTTTATTGAAAGAAAGTTAACGAGTCAATTAAAATCCATCTTTTTATTTGTGTGTATTACCAAACAATTTTGATGAAGAGGGGTGTTGGTTAGCTTTTTTAAAATATGATATAATACAATCAATTAATGTTAATTACTACAATATGACAATATGAAGTGGATATTGGAAGAAGAAAAAAAACTCTAAAACGTGAGAGTGCCGCCAATTATTTAATTTGTGTCTCTAATGTAATAATTAATATTTAATTTCAATTCACTTATTCTTAAGGTAGTATGAAGTGAGATAAATTTTAATAATAAAAAAGTAAAATAATAAATTTAGACATTCCATTATTATGATTGAAAATATTTGAATGCCACATTAATTATCATTTATAACAGTTCTATGATTTATTGTTTTAATTTTTATTATTAATGATTTGATGATAGATTAAGATTCGTTACTTCTTTCATCCACGTATTATACGTTATTTGATAATATTTGATATCTTTTCTATATACATTATATTTGATTACATTGCAAATGTGAGGATATAAAATGAGATATTACAAGATGATTGAGAAGTAATATAAGTTATATATGTGGAACGTTAACCGTATTTCTAAATCTGTCCAGTTTTGTATATGGAATATTCTAGAGTACAGTTTGGTTGCACAATCTCAATGAAACGTTGATCTGCAACGAGATCGACATGAATTGCAACGTTAATATAGTTTTTGGCATTTTACATAACATTACACATGTACCACTATATAAATAATTTTCGTAGTTCTTGCAAAAGACATTGCGCTTTAGCACTTTCGACCACTGTTCCAGCTCCGCTTGGGTTCCACGCCTTGGATATTGTTGCGTTAGACTATGCTTATAATTATGTTTTATTATAATTCTTTGATATGTTAATGAATCTTTATTTTTTTTAGATTAATTTTTACGATTAATCAACTATTTTGTAAAAGTTTTATTTTATGTTATTTGTTTAATATAGTATTGAACTTTGGTGAAAAAACAACATGACATTTATATAATATTTTTATTATATATAGAGTTGTAGTGTAAGACAAATTAGATGGAGAATAATTTTGGACGAATAATGGTGTTTATTCAACATGGTAGAACTTTGTGTCCGAGACCCCACATTGTGTGGTGCAATTTTCTGTCCAAAGTATAGCAATGCACCCATAACAAAGTAATGCGCTGGCACGCGTCTCAAAACCCTAATTAAGCTAAAAACTCATATTTTGCAAGGGTGATGATCTAGGAGGCATTGGAAATCATATTGGGCACATATTTGAGGCTAGTAACTTGAATATTTCATTCGTGGAAGCAATAAGTGAATATTCATTTCATCTTTATTATGTGTAACTTCATCTTCTTCATGTTATTATGTTACTAATCATGAATTATTTTTCTCGTTGATTAGATATTAGATGAACCTCCTTTAATTTATTGAATCTATGTAGTTTTGGTTTTTATATATTATTTATGCAATTATAAAGTATTTACTTATTCATATATTTTTTGTTATTCATATTTTTATGTACTTTATCACTATAGACTTGAACTCATGTATTATTTTGTTATTGAAAAATAGGCTATAATAACTTGAACCAAAATATATATTCATGTTTCAATATTGTTATCAGAATATAAAATATTAACATATACTTGATAAATTAAATTCATATATGTTTTGAATAACAGGTTTGATCACTTAAAAAATTATATTTTGATTAACAAATCTTGAGTCAAGAAATTGATTCTTAGTCTAGTTTGTAATTTGACATAATCAAATAATTTAAATTATTAAAATAGTTAATCAATAGTTGCATAGTGAAAATGAGGTAATTCTTGAATTACCTACTAGTTTGTAACTTTTTTTTTTTGTTTCTTTATCTCATAAAATTGGTTTTTTTAGAAATGTATATTATTTAAATAAAATGTTTGAGTCATTTAAGAGGTTATCTAAATCAACTATCACATCTTTAGATAAAGAGCAAGGTTCATAAACAATTATCTCATTAGTTTTTGAATAAATTCACATGATAGCTTCTTTCTCTTCTAGTTCCGATGATAAATTTTTGTTTAGAGGATTTTGAGTTCTTTTAAGTTCAACCATCTTTTTCCTTTGATGATGTTTTTCTTTAGATATAAACTTTGAAATTTTTGACACAACTTATTTCTAGATATTTTCCTCTTACACTACTATTAAGTACTCAAACCTTAAAGGTAAGGCTTTAATAACAATTGAAGTGAAGGTGATTATCACAGGAATAAGAGTTTAATTGTGATTCTTTTTAAAATTTAGTTATTGCAATAATATTATCCTCTCAAGTTGTGTTAAGAGTGTGAATAAAATAAATATAAAGACTAAAGAATGTGAAGTTTAAGAAGATTCACACCCATAATTTATACTGGTAACTTAATATAGACTACTTCAATTCTCACAACTTTGTGAGATTTTCATTTTGTCATATGATATGCACCTTTTCAACTATGTATTTTTTTTAATCTCAGTCAAGTTTTATGTCACAATTTTACTAAAAATTACAAGTACCATATTTGTCTCATAATTTTAAGTCTTCTTAATTTAATTATTTTAATCTATAATTTTTTGTTGTTGTTATGTGTGACTTAATATTCAAATTTTCATTATAGAAGTTAATTAAGATCTTAAATATGCATTATTGACATCCATATATTTATAGATAAGTTTTATTCATTATTTTAGTTGCTAAATAATTTCTTGAAATTTTCACTTTTCTTTTTCAAGTGTATTTTAATTTGAGCAATTTATGTTGAGAAAATAAATTGTTTACCATCTTTTGATTGATTTTATAGTTATTTAAATAAAACATGTATGTATGGGTTATAAATTTTATTTGTTGTAAGAAAAATTGTGTTCCCAATTTTTATATAAAAGTTAGCATTTAATATGTGTATAGTAATACAAAAGTTAAATCAAGTGTTTAGAATTTCTATAAATAAATAAATCAAAGTCTTTAAAAGTTCTATTATATTGTTTAATTTTGATAACACAACTTTGAAATTATATATGTTCATTATTGATTCAAATGGTTTAATTGATCTCCATTCTCCTATATTTGATAATATATTATAGTTTGATGATTATCATAGCATGACATTATATTTGATGATTTAAATTATAAATAAATACTAATTACTTATATTTAATGTTGTTATTCTCCGATTACTGTTTCATTAATTTTCAATGACTTTTTTATCCTTATTATGGAAAGAGTTTCAGTGAAAGGTTATTTAGAAAATAGTAGTTAAAAAATTAATTAATTTGGACTAAAATTTAACTAAATACATCAAATTATTAACTATTTTATTTACTTATATTTTATTACATAGTAATAAGATACTATATCACACTCCTCGATTTCAAAATAACAATAAATTAAAAGTACAGGGATACAAGTTTGAGTAGTTAAATAAAACTATGGTGATGAAATTGATGAGTAATTAAATAGGGTATGGTAATCAAATGGATAAGTAATTAAATAGGGTTTTGCTAACTACATAGTGGCCAAACTTACCAGCATTTCTTAAAGAAATAACAACAGCAAAATTTATATTGAAAACATAAAAAATTAAATTTTTTAAAAGATTGAATGCATAACTTTTAATACATATTTCATATAAAATTTATATTTTTGATTTCTCAATAAATACTTTTGAAGTACTTATTAAATAAGTGACTTGTTTATAAATATTTTAAAGACACTTGTTAAAGAATAAAAAGATAATATTTTGTATTAAAAAAACAAAATATAATCTTTTAAAAAACAATATATAAGCATCTAAATAAATAAATATTAAAAGTTGTGGATTCAATTTTTAAAAGTTCAAATTTTGTTATTTAAAATGTTAATTTTTTTTTTGAATTATGAACAAGTGTCCATGTTAGAATATTTGTTACCATTTGTCATTAAGTATGGATAAAATTCACATTCAATAGTTAAATCTAAAAACCAATTTGACACAACACTAACCATCAAGATATTTAATAGACACATCACTCGCTCAATTGATAATGAAAATGAGATGAGACAATACTTATCTTCGTAATAACATTATTAATAACGGTAAGACTCGAAATGTTACAAATATTTGATTAATTATTAATAAAATAATAAATGTAAGTAATTATTAATATAATTAAAGATACATTTAAAATATATATAATTTAAAAGATTATTGATAAAATAATAAATGTAAGGAATTATTAATATAATTAAAAATATATTTAAAATATACATAATTTAAAAGACGTATTTGAGATTATCTTACAAAATTGAGACAGCTAGTTTTTGTTTTGGTACAAGAGTTTTGGACAAAGAACTACACCTTAATTATTTACCAACATAAATGACACAATATATATACAAGTATTTGGAAAGGAAAAAAATAAAACATGAAAGCTTTTCCGAAGAACGAAGAAAGGCCACTCGCTTTAAAAGAAGGCAAAGTCACATGGCAAAGAATCGTACAAAGGGGTAATATATCCTATACAAACCAAACAAAAATCTGGCAAAAATAAAATTTTGAATAGAACTCAACAATAATACAAATCTAAAGCCTAATTTTAGGTTATATAAAACAATATAATACTTTATCTTTGTAGCTATTATTTTTGCTTTTAATTTAGTCTAATACTATGATCCTAATCTAAACTCGTTTATTATAATGAAAAAATATTAATATTATATTTGATCTCGTTATAAATAATATGAATTTTTCTAAAGAAAAATTGACTAAACTTGATTTGTCGATATAGGTATGTAGCCTACTTAGAAACGAAGAAACTCTCAATTTGTGATGGTGATGTCCATACAAAGAAATAATTATAAAATATATTCTAATTTTTAAATCAATTCTAATAATATATAATAAATATTCTCTATCTAGTGAATAAGTTTTGTAACGACTCTTATATCTTGAGCCATATTGAAAATGATGTCGTGTGTATAGACTCTTTATCACTTAAATGATAAATCTAAACAATATTATCATATTTTCTTCTCATCAATAAAAATATTAAGTTTGAAGACAAAGTCGGTTAATAGAACAACTATGTAAAGAAAGACCAAATAGTCTAAAACAATACATAACCCTCCTAATAACAAGTTTGTAAAGCAAATACGTTTCTAAACTTCAATATATACTCTACTATACTACAATATTATTATTAGGGAAACGAGTATAAATCAAATTTTCTAGTCATGAAAGTCTTACTTTTACGTAGATAAGTTATTAATAACAATTAGATTGACATCATATTATCATAAAAAATATATTTTTTTTAATTTTAATTTTGCTATTTAAAATATTAAATTTAAATTCAAATCGTTAATCGTGTAATATTAATCGAATAGTCATCAATGTCATGATGATGTATGAATACAACAATTGTAATTAGACGAAATCCGAATACTAGTAAGTGTATTGAAGAGAGGGAAGAGGTAAAGATGAGAACACAAAAAAAGTGTGGAAACGGCGCAGTGTCTTCTGAACCGTTCTGTCTATTAGTACTACGTTTACAGATAAGCCCGTTGATTGTTTTGTAATGTTGGAACCAAACAAGGAACAATCTCTTCTTAGTTCTTCCTTTCTTACTTTCATTTTATGTTTCATGTTACAGCTTTGAGACTTTGAGTTGAATCTCTACTCTCTCTCTCTACACGTGTATCATATCATCACCCTTCAAAACAACGGTTTCATGTTCTTCTCTTCTCTCTCCCTCAATCTATAGCAACGGTTTAATTTCATGGTCACAAATTCAGCTCAAAATATGCTTCTATGTTTTTAAATTATGATTTTTCTTTCAAATTCATATAAATTTAAATTGAATGATTTTTTTTTGGTGGAACTGATCTTTAATGATGAACTTTTAATTATGAGCTGAATTAAATCTGCAAGTTCTGAATTTTTTGTTTTCTCTTTTTGGCTTTGCTTCATTTATGGAACTTCAGGTGCACAGATCTATGAGCTGTGAAAACAACTTGGTAAGTCCTCACAATTATGTACACAGATATTTATTTATTTTTATATTATAAGTTTCAAACTATGCTATGATGACTTTGTTTTTAACTAATGTGATTTTGTATAATGTTTGCTATTTAAAGGCTATAAACACAAGCAGAAGCTACAAGGGGTTTGGTGCAGAATCAGCTTTAATTAATTTTTCTGCTTTTTATTTTAACTTAAGAACAAAAACAAAAGGTCAAAGACAATTCAAAGGTACTAGTACACTACATTAGATCCAATGTTCTATTACCTTATTATTTTTTTCAACTTAAAAAAAATAATTTGTTATGATATAATAAAATTAATTTAGGGTTGGTCTTGTGTCTGTGTTTGCAGGAAGTGAGACTGAGAGGCTCTGAGACCTACTCTCATTATCATTTTTTTTTTCTTTTGAAAAAAGCCTTAAACATTGGTTCCCTGACTTAGACTATGATATATCACTGCATTAATAAATAATTAAATTAAATAAATAAGTAAGACCTTTTTTTATTACTATACAGCCAAAAAAACTCCCTCACCCTCACCCTCATTTATCATCATCATCAATGCAAAACACATAGCATCTCTCTCTCTATCTCTCTCTTTCACACACACCTCTTCTTGTGTTTGTGGAAAAAGGCATGATTGTGAAATGGAGGATGAGATTGAAGCACAAGCATGTAAGTTTCCAAGGCTTGGAAATGGTTCTTCAAACAACAAAAACATAGGTAAGTATCCTCTTGATGAAGAGGAACAAGAGCTTATTATTAGAAGGAAAAATGTTAGAGAAATTGGAAGAATTGATGATGTCAATGTTAACACAAGAAACCATTTCCAAAACCATTCATCAAGAATTGTTAGAGTGTCTAAAGCATCTGGTGGAAAAGATAGACACAGCAAAGTAATGACTTCAAAGGGTTTAAGAGACAGAAGAGTTAGGCTCTCAGTTACAACAGCTATTCAATTCTATGATCTTCAAGATCGTCTTGGTTATGATCAACCTAGTAAAGCTGTTGAATGGTTAATCAATGCTGCTTCTGATTCCATCTCTGAACTACCTTCTCTCAACATCAACGCTTTCCCTCAAACCCCAACTCATGAAAGACAGAACAATAACCTTAATTCTTTGTCTAAATCTGCTTGTAGCAGCACTTCTGAGACAAGTAAAGGTTCTGAGAGAGCAAAGGAGAAAGAGAATGAGTCAAGTTTTGCACAAAAACAACAACAGCAACATCATCATGATGTGAGTGTGAATCATAATCATCACATTTCTCAAACTGCTTCATTTACTGAGTTACTGACTGGTGGAATTGGTAGTAGTAATGTAAGAGTTCCAACAACAACTAGTCCTAATGGATCAGTTCATGATTCTCAGATTAATAATCATGCTGATGAGTTCAACAAAACAAGACACCATCAACAATGGTCTTCAACAGTAACACCAATAATGGACTATTTCAACTCAGGACTTATGGTGTCAAATTCAAGAACTCATCATCATAATCAATCTTCTACTTCATCATCATCATCTTCTGGTTGTTTCCAACTAGGACAACAACATTCACTACCAGTTTCACCATTCAGTACTAGTGGTGAAAACAACTCAGATATTCAAATGCAGCAGCATTTTCCATTCATGTCTGAACATCTTATGCAGCAACAAGTTGTTGTTACTTCTTCATCATCTTCACAACAACCAAGTGGGAATAATGATCATCATTACAATCTTAACTTCGCTATATCTTCTTCGGGCCTTGTTGGTTACAATAGGGGGACCCTTCAGTCCAATTCACAGTCTCTTTTGCATCAGTTGCAGAGGTTTTCACCTATGGATGGATCATCAACAACATCATCATCCAATAATCTACCTTTCTTCATGGGAGCTACTGTTACTCCTGCTGTTCCTTCAACAATGGACAACAACCATCAACATCTTCCATTTTCACCTGTCTTTGATGCTCGTTTGCAGCTTTGCTACGGCGATGGAAGCCGCCATTCAGATCAAAAGGGAAAATGCAATAAGAACTGACTTCTTCTTCCTGGTAAGTGGTAAGTCTCAACAAATAAAAATTCAATCTTTCTCTCTTTTTCCTTACTTTTTAGATTTTTAGATGTTACCCTTTTCATCTTTTTTTATCTAATTGTTGTTTTCTTTCTAAAGTTATGCATATTTCTTAAGAAAATCATAATAATGAGACAAAAAAAATATATTAAATGAGAGGGTATATGAACTAGTGAACAGTGATTAGTAATATCATCTGAGGTTAATTTGTTTTTTTATTTCCTTCCCCTTTGACATGCTTAAACCTAGGAGGAAGGGTATCATAAAAGATGAATATTTAATTTTGTTTTGTGTGTATTTATTATTTGAAATATTAATTATGGGGTGTTGGATTTATGTGCATTGTGCAATACCATGAGGCACTGGCTTTCTTGGTAATGGTAAACAAATTGACCACTACTGAACATAGTTTAAGGAGATGCTAGTATATGTTAATTTTGTCATTTTGTTGAGTTGTGCATGAATTGGCGTGAATAAGGTTTCCATTGACTGTCTCCTTTTTAGTTCTTTCATTGTCCTTGGTTCCCTTTCTCTATGGCACCTTTGAGTTTATGCCATGTGTAATTAAACCTTTTTCTTATGGCAAACACAAATCCATACGTGTAATGGAAATTATAGGACATATATTTAGTTTTACAATCCCACCAGTTTATTTTACAAAAAAAGATTCTAATTGGCTTTGTGTCAGTTACTATGTGGAAAAATATGAGCATATACTCCACACATGATGAGGGACTTTTTAAAATGATGAAAGGTTCATGCATGTAGGGAGAACTTGACCCTTCAATCATATAAAGAAACAGAATTACAAACTAGGATAGATGGAGAACTTAGGGTTACTTTAACTTGATTGAAAAAAGGAATAATGTTTATTCATGTTCATGCTTTAAAGTTTTTCATGTATAATAAGTATTAGATGGTATGTTGTTTATAATTTTCTTTTAGTATAGATTGTATACTAATAACCTTGTAGTATAATTTTTTTTTTTTGTTATACTTACATGAACTTCAATCTAATATACACGTTACCTCCATTGTAGAAATTAAGACCATATCATAATGCCTTTTTTTCCCTTATTTAATCATTCAACAACTCAGAAATCAATAAAAAGAAATGAGTTTACAATACTTCGCATTCTAAAATAAATTATAAGCAAAAACTAATTAAATTACACATAATAATAAAGGTAATTTATCACATTCAATATATGTAATTCTTATAAAAGTTAAGTCCTAAATTACCATCCATGACTAATACGTTATATCATTAGAAATATAACAAAATTAAATTAAATGATTTATTTTAGAATTACCATCATTACATAGGAAAAAAAAGCTGATATTTTTTTATATTCTATTCCAAAAATGTGTTAATTTCAGGTTATATTATTAATTATACTATTAATTTTACATTGTTTCATATTGAATTTAGTATTTAAGATAGTGAAATATGATTCAAACATATATCAAATTTATCTATATTAGTGAGGTATAATTCTAAACCTTGCTCATTCACTACAAAATTAGTGTCTTAACCTACCTTAGATTATTATTATTTTTCATTTATAGAAGGTGGTTGAATACAGTGGAATAGAAAAGAGACAAATAGATAGTGGAGAGTGTGCTAGAGAATATATTTGTTTATTCTGTAATCTATATAATATAATGGTAGAAAAGGGCAATTGGGAGTGCGCCACACTTTGTAATTTCAAGGAATGCTCCAAATAAATACTAGTACAATACTATGTTTGACAATCCTCTCTCTAATTCTTTTGTTTCAAACATATTCCTAAGACATTTTTTCTACCAACCTCAGCCCCTAAGAAAGTAGGTACTGAAAATATCTCCCTCCTCCCACCAAAGATAATTAATTATACTAGTTAACATATTCCTAAAATCCACCAACTTCATTTGATTATAGTGAGAAGATTGTTGGAACAGGGGTAGGACTTAGGAGGCTGTACTAGTTGGTTTAAAAATTCTAGTAATTCAGGAGTTCAAATATAACAATTGTGACCAATGTTGTTAAGATCGTTGTAGTAGTATAATAGTAATTGGTAAGAAAGGGTTGAAAATGGAAATCTCTATAAATTTGCATGTTATTGTTAAAATATAATTACTAATTAAAATCAATTAAGATTTCATTTGATTTAAGAATGTATAATGATTTGTTATTTCAAAATTGCAGAAGAGAAAAAAATTATTAATCACAAGGATGTTAATGGTCAATTTACAACTGGAGTGAATTTGAATTCTTTACCTTAAAGTAATGAGAAAATTTAAATGTATTACGATGTTTATATTTACTATATACTAAAATATCATTAAAAAAATATTACAATCATAAGAATAGCGAATACCCTTGTAGCTAAATTATTTGAATTAATGAACCAATAAAGTGGGGGCTGGAGGATGGCTAGATTGAAGGTTTGATAATGCATAACTAATCACATGGTTTTGATAAATACACAACTTTTGTATTTGTATGTTATGATATCTACTTGTGTTGTGCTTTATTTTATTTTAGGAAGTCTAATTCTTTTATTGGAAGGGAAATGATACACGTAACTAACATGAGAAGGTTTTCAATAGAGATACAATGTTCAACTAATTTAATTCAATGTAGTCCTCCTTCAGACTCCCCTTGTGACTCAATAATAATACTATTCACATATTTTTGATAAATATAAATACTTACTTTTGCATGTTAATGTTATAATATCTCTCATTTACTCCAGAAATTTCATCAAACTATACCCTACTCTGAGGACATTATGACCTAATGTTTGATTGTCAAAACAGTTCCTCTTGTTTAAGCCTCTTGGAATTGTTCATATTTTTAATTTATGTATACAATACAATCACTAACATTTGATTTTTATTTTCTATAGGAATTCTCTTTCGTGTCCTTTCAATATGGAAGTTGCAAAATTGAAGAGTACGTTGTTGTCAAGTGTTGGTATTTCTTCTCCGACCATTTTGAGTCACCTTGTCATTGTCTTTTGGAGAAATGTAAAAGAATCTTGATTGAACTTATTATTCTTTTGATTTCTATAATTATTTTGAAGTTTATGTTCTGCTGTTTCAAAAATTAAAAGACTTGTAAATCATTCCGACAAAACGAACAAAACCTTATAATGTGTGCCTCCATAGAGGTTTTTACCCTGAAAAGTTTGAGTATTTAGGTTTGTTGATTTAGTGAGCTAATATTTGGATGAATGACAGGCTAAGAACCAATGCATGACTCTAAAAGAACCAATGCATTATTTTTGTCAATTTTATGGTTTGGTTTACCAGATATCATTAACTATATTCTGTTAGTCCAACATCTTGTCAGGCTAAGAACCAATGCATGACTCTAAAAGAACATATTTAACTATAGTTTTTTTTGGGTAAAATTAAGGTGGCTTAATGGGATTTTAGTAAATCCACTATAATACTAAATATACACTAAATTTAAATTTGTGGTAGCTACTCAAGTTACAAATTGAATCACAAAATTTAGAGATTATTAAAAAAAAATAAGTTGTTTTGTGTTTAGTTGTTATAATAAAAGTTACTTTTGTTTTAAAAAAAATAGCTTAAAAATGATTTTAAACGTAAATACTACTTTTCATTTTAAACGTAAATTATTTTTCAGATTTTTTTAAAATAGCTGCAACAAGTAGATAAAAACTTTCAAAAGTAATTATTTTATGAAAAAATTGTACTTAACACACCATATATCTCACTATGACTAATTAAGTATTTAAACTCAAGTAATTAATAAATTTCAGTAAATAACAAATCCTTTAAAATAACCCGAATTTAAATTGTAATTAGAACAATCATATCTTTCCTGACTTCTCAAATGAATTTAATTTAAAAATACCTAGCGGTCTAATAAAATAAAAGTAAACTAAAACCTATTCAAGAGAACGTTGATCTATTTGTAACATGATTTTATTATTAGTAATGAGCAAACTTGTCAAATATTTTTTATTTATCTAAGTAGCACACTGAAAACTCTCTCATAGTTTGGGCCAGTGATGGGCTTCTGTTGGATCTCGTAGCAAGGCTATTATGTTCTATGGGCTTTTATAAGATTCTAAGCTTAATCACATGCGAATAAATTAGATGAGAGAGTTGTTCATCACCACTGGAGTCCATTGACTCCCAATTTAACCCTTATAGGATTCCAAAATTGGGATACGTGAATAGGTATCAATACATAACTCACATGAGTCTTTGCACCATATACCTCTTCTTTTTTAACGATCAATCTCAAATACTTCACTTCATTTTACGCTTTTGGAGTTCCAAAATTCCATATAATGTGGCTCTAAAATATTTCTCATTATTATGTATTTGTTAAAGATTTGAAGTTTTTCAATAAGTGGTACTAGATTTTGAGATATAGTAGTATATTTTTTTAAAAAAACTTACCACTGTCAAGTTCACGTATTTGATAGTATATTGTGAAAAATATATCTTTATTAGATTCACGCATCTTATAGATGTTAACGTAGTTTATAATTATATATTTTTTACATAATTAAATTTTAATGTGTATTAAATTTTGAGCTTGCAATTGAAAAAATACTTGTAATTAATTAAAAAGTGATGTTTTAGTATGGATTTGAAGTAAAAAAGTGAGATTTGATTGAATTTAAGATGAATATAGTTTTAGATAGTTTTTTTATTTTGAGTGTTAGTTGAATATTAAGGAACTTGCTGAAATTCGGTAAATTACCAAACCGAATTCTATGATATAATGAGATTCTTTTTTTAGGGTTTTTCGGGGATATGAGCAACTTTCAAAGTAGACAGGAGATAGTGTTGGATAAAAATCCACACATTGAAACTGATACAGTCCAATAGAAAGGAAGAAAAAAAATATTAGACATGTTTATGTATCATATTCATAGACCCAATCTTCCGTTGATCTTTTTAAAAGCATAATTTTTTGTTAGTTCTTAACTCCCGAAAGATAATACTATAGGGAATTTATATGGTACAATTAAAAATATCAGACAATTAAAATAAATTACTAATATTTTAATTACATATCATCAATAAATAAATTTAATTATATTTTAAATTTAATATTATCAAAATTTGAAGTTTTATATTTTTATTCTATTTTATAATAATTAATATTTAGTTATTAAATTATATACAAAAAATAATCAAATTTGTTTTCTCTTTACTTCTCCGTTGTACCGTCTTTCTGCCGTTCTTCATCATCTCTCTTTCGTTCTACATTGTCAGTCGTTAGTTCATTAAGAATAAAAAACAAATTTAGAAATGACGATGCGACAAATACGATGACAGTTCGTGGTCGACGACACCAAAATGACATCAACACAAATACGAGCGAATTGGGAGAACATAGAGAGTGACTCTCTCGCGATGGTGAAATAATAGTGGAGGATTCTTATCATGACAATGTAAGGACGACAAATGAGAACAATTTTATTTAGGGGTAGAGCGATTTTGCAAGAGAAATAGAAAGAGTTATGAACTTCTACATGGATAATAATTTTTTTTTAATTAAAATAAGAAAAAATTTATTAAATTTAATGAAATTAAATTGAGAAGATAAATGTATGGTACACTTAATTTGATCATCTTAATATATAATATATATAAATACTAATGTAAGAAAAATAACGCATTTATTGATAAAAAATAAAAATAAAAATATAATACACTTCTTCATTCTTAAGAGCAATGTAGAAATTGTCATTACTACTATATAAATATTATGTTTTTGAAGATATAATTTCGTATCACGTTCTGCTCAATTGGACTGGCCCAGGAGAGGCCATTGAAATATTTGTTTTAGGCCTCCCAAAAATAACTTTTTTTTCTTTTATAGATATGTCTATTTTTGTGTAAAAAATATTAGATCTTACATGTTTAGAGATTGCTCATTCAGTCTCTTATAGTTGTTCTTTTTATTTATTTATTTATCAGATTCAAAATTCTAATAGTGTGAAATATACATGATTGAAATTTAGTTTCCATTATTGTGTCAATTATTCATGGGTTAATAGTATTTTTGGTCTTTGTAATATGTGATCAATTTAGTTTTAGTATTTTATAAAATTATATTTTGAGATTTTATTCTTGTAATTTTATATTCCTTTACTTTTGATCTTTGGTGACATCTTACTATCCAAAAACAATGACATGTCTTATTGAGTCATATTTTTTGTGTTTTTTATTTTTCGTTTTTTCTCTATCTTTAAATTCAATTTTTTTAATTTATTTCTACAAATCTTTAAAATATCTATCATATTTAAAATATCAAAATATTTATGATCATCTTCTATGCGTCTCATGACATTTAATTTTTCTTGTAGTTGTGGAATCTCTAAATTGTGATGATATTTCATTGTAAGTTATCTTTTTTGAAGTGCATAACTTTAACATGAAATTACTCTTTTTATCATTGAATTAGCATGAAATTGCTCTTTTTATCATTGAATAAATAGATAATCAAGTATCATTAACATCGTGGTACCTTAATGCTTAATGTTGGCATTGACATTTTTTACATTAATTAGAAAAGAAAGAAACAAATTACACAAATATTTTTATATATAATCACTTTCAAAACATTTTCATTTACTTTATATTGCTCCAGATAAGTGAAATATAACTTCTTTTTTTACATTGATCCCTATGTTGAAAAATTATAGATTTTTGAATTTAAAGATTGAAGAAGAAATAAAAGAAAACAGAAATAATTATTTTTACATAATTTATTTAATTTAATAATTATCAAAAATTTTATTTAAATATTTTATAAAAATACGATATTCACATGTC
>JBBPBS010001075.1:11052963-11100590 GCA_037974835.1 Cicer judaicum | reverse complement strand
CACATGTCATATCATTAAAAAATATTGACTCAATATCGATATATAAAAATTATGAAATACTTTAAAATTATAGAAATAAAATTTAAAAAAATAATTTTATAGAGACTAAAATTAAATTAGTCTCATATTGTCGGATTAAAAGTAATATTAATCTATTATTTATTTATTTATTTAATTTTGTTGTCTATTATATTTCAGACAAAATTTTAAACTTGAAATAATTTTGTTTAACTATATGTACAAAATATAGTTCAATATTAAAAAAAAATTTACAGCAAATATTTATTTCATTCTTTCCCCACCTAATAATAGTTTGATTAGAATTGTGAATTGTGATATAGATGTGTTGGGACATATTTTGTAAAAGCATATGTTTACTATGAAATAATAGAACTAATGTTTTTAGATATTGCGAAAATATTGTATTAATTGTTTCTAAAAATATACTCTTCCTAATTAGCCATTGCAATAAGTCTGTAACTCATAAATTATTTACCTGAATGAAATAAAAATATACATAATGCAAATGAAATTGAAATTTTTGTTTCATAAATATCTAGATACTTACACATTTGAAACAATTTTTAAGTGAGACTTAATTAAATTATGAGTGTAATTTAGATTCAAGACGTGATCTGACTCTGACTCATGACATTGAAGGACTGGTGAGCAAATTCAGATACTCCTCAGACTTTCAATGAATACCTATTACCTGGAAAAAATCACCCTTAACATAATGAGAATAAAACTCAGTAACATAGATTAAATAAAAACACTTATTGATGTTTCTCAGCCATGCCGGTGTGCTAAGCATGGAAAATCCTCTCGGTAAACTATACTTCAAATTAATATAATATTATTTCGTCGTAAGCTATATTCAAATACCTTTTCTTGTTTTAGCCTCAAATATTTCAAACATTTTAAGCCACTAGAAATGAGTAATCTAATGACTTAAACTCAATATATGAAGTAAGTCATAAAGACTACATTGGTTTCACCCAATGTTCTCTACTTGAATAACCTCTTTTGGTAAGATTGAATATAATTAAGTCCGTAAGTGGTGCCCCACTTACCCTCGCTTACCTCTCGCTTCCGTCGCATATAGACGGAGAGTTCATCTGGCTAGAATGAACCATATATATTTAATAATAATAATAATAATAACAATCTAATATATATATATATATATAATCATAACATAAGAGTAATCTTCATTCACACTATGGAACATGCGCTTAATATATCAAACTTCCATAAAAGAAATGTTATATTTAAGCTTTCAAATGCAATTGATTTCACTCAAAACCAATTCCTATTGCTTATATTATAATCATCTTAACTTACCTATGTCATAATCGTTTTATGCAGAAACACTATAACTTTGAGAAATTAATTAAAATATCAAACAATGTCTAGTTTAAATAAATGATAACATTTTGGAAATCCTGAGATGTCTAGTTTATAAATATAATTTTTATTATGCGTAATAGGCATTCAATTAGTACAATTTAATAAAATAAGGTATACTTACACGAAAAACATAACAATAGATTATTTTCCAACTTGTAACTCAATTTTCGTATGTAATTAAGTCTATTTTCTAATGGGATAGAAATCAGTTCAAAACACTATCTATGGAGAAAGTTATGAACAAAATACCAAAGATATACCTATACGGGTTTGAATACAACACCATACTATTTTCACTTCAAACTTTATATTTTCAAGTTAATATGATCAACTAAGTAAAATACATTCAAAATTCAGCATAAAATCAACTAATTACCAATACTAAACAGTCATCATCTCATCACAAACCCAACCACAACACTCAACAACAATAATAAAACAACAACTCTTCATAGTAATTAATACAAACACCTAACATGCATTATTAATAATCTATAATACAAAATCAAATAAGATTATCTCAATATCCAAACATGCAAAACATGATCTCTAAGCACACCTAAGAGAGGTTTTAAGAGGGTTTTCTATGTTACCTTAAGAAGTGATTTGAGACCCCCAAAGTATGATTATAATTCCTTCTTCTACAAGTGAAACTTTAACTCGGCTTCACGTTTCCATCTTCCTTCTCAACATGCAAGAACTCTAAATTTCTTCTCCTATATTGAAACCCTAAGTTCCCTTTTCTTCTTTCTCATAATTCCTCATTTCACTCTACCTCTGGGTCCTCATTTACTACAATATATATAGGTGTGAGAGTTGATTCTATAATGAGATGATGAAATGAGGAAGTTTGAGAAGGGCATGCAATGGAGTTAGTGTGTTCTCTCTCTCTTTTTTCTTTCCTCTCTTCTTGTTTCCTGTTTTCTCTTTTTTCATCTCTTCTTTTTTTCTTTCTGTTGATATCATAGGGTCACCCCTCCCTCTTTCTTTCTTTCATTTATTAATTTGTTTCTTTTTAACAATTGTGTTTTAAGTAAAGGGGAGTGTGATGGGAAATATCAATTACGTCCCTCCGAATTCTTACAAATGACAAAATTTTATTTTGACTAAATAATGAGCTATTAGAAGTTGAATTTGAGATTTCTATTGAATTTATTTCTAATTTATTCTCCAACCATAACAAACACATTAATATGAACTATCTAAACTAAACTTCACTTGAATAACTAACAATTATTTTTTTGATTAAATAAGATTTAAGAGATTTATATAAATATATGAATTACGACAATAAAATATAAATAATAGAATTATTAGTATAAATAAGAAGAAATAGAATATACAATTTTTGGGTGTTACATTTTCCACACAAATCTTTCATCTCTTTGTTAATAATCTAAAACGAACACATGTTTTGAAAAAAATGAAAATTGAAATATTTCTAAAATGTAAAGAGATGCTAAGACTTTTTATGTTCCTTTTCAATTTCCACTCTCTTCTGTTTGGGAACATGTTTTTTGTTTTTATTTTTTAAAATATGTTTCATTTTAACTTACTAATTACAAGATTTAAAATTTTTAAAGTAAATAATTGTAATTAAGAGACAATTAAATATTAGTTAAAGATTCATAATACATTTTCAATAATCAAAAACAATATTTTTGTAATTTTTATTATTGTTACAAATATAAACTATTGTTCATTCAAGAAATTATATTATCTCTTTATTTATAAATAGATTTAATAAAATTTTAAGAAAAATAAATGTTTTCACATAGATGTCTCAGGATCGTTTGATTTCTATAAATATTTCATGTTTTCATTTCCTGTTTTTATTTTAAAAAAATTATTTTCATTTTCAAATTTTTAAGATTTAAGAAATGCATTTGTTTTTATTTTTTATTTTTTATTTTTAAAAAATAATAATATTTGAAATACATTTTATTTGAACAACTTTTAACTACCATTTAATAAAATATATTTTATAAATAAATTTATTCAAAATTCATTTTATTTGATCAACTTTTAATTAAAAAAAATAGTAAAAACTATAATAACAACTATCACTTATATACTAAATTATATTAACTCTTACCGTATTATTTATTCACAAATATAACCACCATATAAAAATAGTGCAATAAATATAATAAAATATTATATATTAAACAGGACAACCTTCATTTTTAGTGAAAAAAACAATATTATCAAGTAGTAGAAACAAAATTATGGCTTATTTGACCAGATCGAATTAACTGCCTTGTTTATAATGTATATAAGTTTTTGTAATTTAAATAGAGTTTTTGGTAATAATTTTTTTATTAATTTATAATATTTTTTGAGACACTACTTAAAGTAGCATTTAAGTTTATAATATATATGTTATAAGTTTATTCGGTGTCAGTCAGTTAAAGTTTCATTCACTATTTTTTATGTCCAAATGGAGTTTTATATAAAAGACAAAACTACACCATACATCCATGAGCTTAATTAATTTAAAATTTCAATCGAATTTATCATCTACAAATTAAGTCCTTCTTAAATGTCAAGTTAATTTCTTTCGTGTTTAAAAGATTAACTTTTAGCAATTTACAACTTACAACTCATTATTTCTTTGCGAGTAGAATTGCTCTAAGTGATATGTTGCTTATGATAAATAAATAAAATTTTAAATATAGACGAATTAATGTTGTTTTATTTTTGTTTTTTCCGGGCAATCAACTTACTTTATTTCTACTTTTACAAAAAAAACTTAAATTATTTGTTTATTTATATATTTTTAAAATATATATTTTAAAGACAACGTTTAAATCTCTTTAAATATAATTGTAAAATAGTTGTTGTTGTTATATTAATTATTTTTAATGATATTAATATTATAAATTCAAATAAAATAAGTATTCTCAATACTTTAATTGAGTCACATTTATACCATTTTACTGTAGTATGCTATTAAGTTTTTAAAGTTTTAATAACTTTGAATTTGTATTATTGTCAATGTATTCTATCAATTTAACAAACAAATATAATTTTTTTACTTAAAAAACTTAATTTTTTTTTATTTGTATAGTTGATATTAATTAACATATTTGTTATATATTAAAACTATCGTCACTTATCTATTATTCATTTTTCTCTTACATTTTAAATTCTTTTATTTAATGTTATTTGTGATGTCCTTTTTATTATTTATTTATAATAGTAATAAGAAGTAAATTATTATTATTGAAAAAAATAAAAATAAAAAACTAAAGAATTATTATTGAATGATGATGACGTGATGCAAGCCAGCGAGACAAAATAGCAAAAGTAAAAAATAAAATAAAAATACTGTTAAAAATTACGATGCCACCGTAGTTTCAATTGAAAACAATTTCTTTTTTAATTTTTCTTAAATATTATAAAAAGAATGTTTTCAAAATTTTTAAACAAACATATTTCTTCTACAATTTTCTGTATACAATAAAAAAAAAACAGTGCCTTACTCTAGTGCAATTTCAAAGCTTCTCACAAAATCAACATTATTTATGGCACCCACTCTTTTTATGGGTGAAGGAAGACAATCTTTAAAGGACAAAAAGAAAAAGAATATAATGCATTAACTTTTGTTGGAATCAAGGAAGCTTTAATTTACACTCACAAAATTTAATTTGTTGCATTGCAATTTTAACTTTAAAACGACATATCAGAGCAACTTTAGCTTAGAAGAAATAATAAAAGAAGACAAAGTACCTTATTTTCAGATTATTAAGAAGAAAAAATTTTATAATAAGAAAAAGTCCCAAGATACGACCAGAGCAATTTTTCTTCAGAAAGTTCAGTGTCATTTTCAAAAAAGTTAAGGCACATTTATAATTAAGAAATCTTAGCACTCACTAATAAAGTCAATTCCAAGATCTTGAAGCCCTTCATATAAAAAATAAAAATAAATAAAAGATGATGCATACTAAGAAAATGAAGAACCAAAAGTCCTTAATTAATACAATCTTGCACATGAGATTTAAAAGACTTATCCGAAAAAGAAACATAAAAGAGTAATCTGATGAAATTAAATAACTTAAAAAAAGTAGTAAATTGTATTTTGTCTATTTAAAACAAAGTTAGCCCTCTTATTATTGACTTGCCAACGAAACCAACAATAATTTTGGCTTTTTAATATTAAAATAAATGTATTTCAAATAATTTACACATAATATTGCTTGGTAGTTGCTTCTTATAATCTCAACTAATAATTTGAACTTTAATTTAATTGATTGCTTCACACACTAAAGGCCAAACGAGAAGCTCCTACAAAAAGCAAACTAGAACTTAATTAGACCAATTAACCAAAAAAGTTGACAAGTTCCAACTTTAGTCATTCTATAAAAGGTTTGAAAATTGCAAGTGCCATCTGAAAATGCTCCAAAATGTTAGTGTGATAATATAAAAAGTAGTACAATAATTAGATAATCCAGATGGCTCATGTACAAATAAAATATTTTTTCTTTCTTTTCCATAATTATATCCTTAATTATTATTATACTACAAATTATTTTTTGTTAAGTGGTTCATTAATTCCCTCTCTGTCACAAACTCTGCCGGCATGAAGATTAGCATGTGGGGGCTTTGTTTGCCATTTGATGTATTCTTATATTATTCTTCCACTTGGAAACATTTACTCACGTAGGCCATTTTTTAAATACTATAGGGTATAGAATAAAATAGAAGGTGACATCTTCAATTATAATATGTGAGATATGGCCACTAATGTCTAATTGTATATCAAAATCACTAATGTAAGTGTGATGATAAAACAAATTAAAAATAATAAAGAGTCAGTGGAACATATATTATTCAAAAATATTTCATAGACACTAATTTTTAGTATATTTTATTAATTGCATGTTAAAATATATATTATTAATTTAGATTCTACTAAAAATTATAAATAATTATATATTGAATTAACCACTTTCTTTTATCATAATTTAAATTAATAATTTATTTAATTGAATTAATTACATCTTTATATAATTAATCAGATGTGATGTGAATGTAAAAAAATGAATATCCATATATATTACCACTTAATATTATTATAGAAAAAAATTGTGAAGTGAGTCAAGAATATGTTAAGGTGTATTGTGTTTGATCAGTGATAAAGTTTAGAAGTTAACTATTTCACGTGGATTGTAAGTGTACAAAGTTAAGGTACCTCTCATGTGATATACAGATAAGAGTTAGAAGGAGAAACAACTAATTAACTAATAAAATAATTAATATGTGAATTATTGATAGAAAAGGAAAACAGAAGGAAATAGAGGTCGGTTCTTGGAAATACCCTTGCCTTGTCATCACAACTGTAATGTCTGCAATTTCTGTTATCTAAGAAACTTAATTTAATTAGTCACAATCAATAATTTAAAAGTGACCAAACCCTCACAACATTTTTTTTTGTCATGAAAGTAATGTAAACCTTTTCTTATACGTTAATCATACTTAACAGAATAAAATTAACTTAGAAGTTAGAACACAAAATTGAGAAAAAAATATTAATTGTGTTCAATTTTAAAAAATATTTTATAAGTAAAAATACATTTTTTTTAAAATTTCTTATTGTGGTATAATTTTAGGTTATTGTTGTATGTAAAGGAATTTTTTTAATAAGTTTATTTTTATTTCACATGATATTTAAAATAGAAACTAGAGTTATGTTTATATTTTTGAAATTTAGTTTTGTTTGTTATTGAATTCTTACAATTAGGTAGTTCCTAAGAGATACCAAGAATTAAAATTTGTATTGACACTGATCAAAAGATTGAAAAAATGTGGAAGCACCTAGATATAAATGGTTGAAAGAAAGAAAAGGCATCGATTAGGCTAAATATAATGTATAGGAATGTATGACCCATATCTTCTTGCTCCCTTTTGTCACTATGTAATTAATTGAATGGAGACAACGACTAAATTCAATTTTCTAAGTCAAGAATATATCAACTTCAGAAGTAATACATACCTCAAAATACACTCACCCTTTTTTTAACTTCACTTTCTTTTTTAAGCTATGTCTTCCACCAGCTGCCTTATCCAAAATTTAGTGCGACATCTCATTGGCTGGATATTTAGATGTCGTTTTAATTTATAGGGCAATTGTGCTTTTTTTTATTAAAAAAAAAGCAGAAGAAATTTATAATTAATTAATATAATATTAATAATATTTTACAATTGTCTCTGTCTTTGAAGAAATTTAAATTCGATACTTTAAATTTTAATACTAAATTCGTACCATTGAACCGTTACTCAATTACAAAAATATATGTGTTTCAAAATGTCCTATTGCATATCCTAATAATGCTACTAATATCTTTTTTTTTCTTTCTAAAAAATATACCTTCAAATACCACTTAGTAATGCACAAAGGTGTATAGTAGACATTTCAAATGAAAAACATTTTATAATGAAAAATTGAAAGACTGAATCTTAAAAATAAATAAAATTATTAAAAAATATGTGATTTTTTAAAATCATCATGTAAACTTTAAGTAATTTTTAATTTTATATATATATATAATTAAATATATTCATTCGGCTCTCACCTTAAAAGCTCATCTTTCCCCATATATATATATATATATATATATATATATATATATATATATATATGTAAATTAAGATATGGTATATGTCTACACAATGCATGACCATGAGTAATGAGAGCAATGTATTATAAAAAAAAAATATTATTATTATATTGAAGATGAAGATATAAATGTAGAAATATATCTAATCAAACATAAAATTTTGTTGGGTCTATGATTTGTTTGAAATAGAGAGGGAAAGTACACACAATCAATCAATATTTACTATATTGAAGTCTAGGGTACGTAGGGTGTATTAGCAGACCCTAAAATGCATGTAGGTCCGCCATTGGTTACAATCACAAAAGGAATAAATGTGTAAACAAATAAAAGTTTGATTGTTGACCCTTTACACAAATCATGTCGATTTCAAATTATTAAAACAAAGAAAATATACTATCGCACTATAATAATGTTTGAGGGAAGAGAGATTTGTATGGAGGGGGGAAGAGGCTGTTTTGTTACTTGGTTAGGAACAAATTAAATAAAATCAATCGTCATAAACAAAGGGAAATATAATTTTAGATGTGTGAAAAAAGACTGTCACATTGCATAGTAAAATACTAATATCTCTAATGGCATAAGTTTGGATAATATTGAAAAAATTACTAGTTAAGAAGATTAAAAAAAAATGACTCTTGTTGCATAATGATGAGAATCAAAGACAAGTGATAGATGACAAGAACTTACTCTCTAGTGAAATTGTTTGTTAGTAGAGAGTATAGATAGTCCAACAAATTTGCAATTATAAATGTTGGGAGTTAATACGTAGTTTCGCTATAGCAGCCTGACTGGCTAATTATGTAGTATTAAATTCTATTACCTATCTTCAGGGGACCATCCTCCCAAAATTAAAGGCACCAACTTTGCAGTATTTACATGCTGTAACGTACGAACAATCAAAACTATATATATAGCATTTTAATTTTTTTAAATCAACAATTTATTTTAAAAAATAAAATAAATAATATTTAGATGTTATATGAATAACATAACAAGTTATATTTTATTATAATAATAATATTTGATTTTTTATTTTATTTTATTTTACATTTTACTTATTTTAGAAGATATACATTAATTCTTACTAAGTAAGATACCATGTGAGCTTTAAAGAAACTAAATTTTATGTACTGCATGTAGTATCAGTTACCAACCAGCAATGCAGTGTCGACTAATGTGGCTGGCTAATTTTTTCATTTACTTGACTACTAGTTAGTCTAAACGTGTAAGTTGCGTATTAGCCACTGTTTTTAATTATTAATATATACTATTCTGTTATGCTAATAGCACTTTCAAATACAGAGTTTTTTGATACAGCTTGCAATGCTTTTTAAAGATCTTAAAACAGATAAGCTAAATCGGCCTTTAACTTAAGTTTGACCAACTTTAATAATGTTATTACACAATATTTAACATTATGTACTCTTTATCATCGTATTTATATGTACTAAATGTTATTTTATTTTGAAAAATAATAATTTTTTTTTCAATTTTTTATTTAATATTGAAATATCATTTTGTGACATATATACAAGTTTGAATATTTTATTAATCACTCAAATATAAATTATTAATTATTTATTTAACATATATATAAAGTGGTTATTATTAATTTTAATGATTACTGAAATATATATTTAAAAAGTAGTTAATAATATATATTAGAGGTTAAATATTCAAAATAATTAATAACAAAAATTTATATATCTATTAAAAAAAATTATACTTTTTTCTTTAAATTTATTTATTTATAATAAAAAATTACAAAACAAATGAACAATATACCGTCCATATATATATATATACATGGGTGTTTATGTCAAAAGTTATATTTCAATAAAACAGTTGTTTTAATATATATGTACAAAACAGTTGTCAAAAGTACTCTTGGCGTAGTTGTTAAAAAGTTAAAAGTGAAAATGTAATTTAAAAAAAATAGTACATTTAACATTTTAAAATTTTTAAGAGGACTTTTATTATATAACTCACGTTTTTTTGGGACCAATTTACTATTAACTCATGTTAGTCTTTCTTTCTCATAATACAACAATAAATAAATGATACAACAGAAGAATCCAAATCTAAAAATTGTGCACGGATAAAAATACTACTCCTACCGAACTTTTACACTCTTGCATATGAAAAATAAGATTTTTCTTTCATTAAATAATTAATTTGGTATTATTAATTTTATAAATGTGCGTGTGAGAGATCAAAATTAGCACACGAGTAAAAAAATATGAAAAATGGAATCTCATCTCATTTAATTAAAAAAATGAATATTTTCAGCTTCATGCTCAGCCCTTAGAGCTTGTGAGAATAACTTGTAAAACTTTAACTCACTTCATGCCTTAATTAAGTTCATGAGGTGAATAATAAAAAGTTTGACCTCCGTTTCATTTGATTAACTAGCAGTTACTAAATATGACAAAGTTGAGGGCAGTAAACAGTAAGTGCAGGAATAAGTATTGCATGGTATGATTGACTCATCCAGAAGTTATTTAAAATTACAGAAGCAAAAGTACATTGCTCATTTAACTTGATAGAAATATATCACAAAAGCAACCCAAACAGATAATAACCTAGAATATTCACAGGGAGACCTGAAAAGGGCGTATGACTAAACTCAAAGATCGTAAAAGATCATCCTAGTTGCAGGTCTTAAAAAAGCATTGCCTCAAATTTAAAATACCAGCACATGCATTCAGAGTTTCTCAGTTCATGAAAGATAGGTAAATGCTTTGCAGCTCTTTTAATTACTACTACTCATATGGAGGTGCAACTTGATTAGAAGCTGGAAAGAGCAAGATTCAGGTGGCCGGGCTGCTTCCAAACAAAATGTGTTTTCTGATTCCTTCTATATTAAGAACTTCATGTTCCTCTATTTTCAAATGATTCTATAATCCCTGAAATTTTCATTACAAACAAATAAATAAGAGTTTTCTTAAACTTAAGAATAAGAAACAATGAGGTAATGCTAGCTCAAAAGAATCAAATCACTAAATAAGCACAATAGTGATGAAAGTAATAAGCAAAAGGCATTCCACGCAATCTTTTTCAAAACAGAAATATAATTAGCAGAACCTAAGTTGGTATGTTATCATTCTACCACTACTAAAACAATTAGAAGACAATTATTGCATATAGAATTAGGTTGCCAATATAAAAGCATTGAAGTGAAACAATGAAGAGCTCTTGAGTTAAAAACTAGCACTACATATTACATAGACAAGAAAAATTAGATCCATAACAAACCTAACCTGACAGATTTCTTTGGAACAGTCGTAATTAAAATGAGACATAGACAAATTCAGTTAGCAGGCAAACACAGGGTTAAAAACAAGTCCATTATCGCAATCTGGGGCCACAACATTAAGGTTTTTGATGTATCCAAAACTGCAATTGAACCCACATTAGCAGCAATGGACCACAATTAACCACAATATCAAGGTATCGCGATTCACGAGTGTGACCAATATAAAAAATCTTCAACAAACGCACAAACACCAACACTAAGCAGAATTTATTTAATACTTACCAATTATTTCAAGAGGGAATCCATTAACCTATTACGAAATCATTCTTAACAACTAGTTTAGCAAAAATAAAAAAATGAATGCAACTTTACATTTACATTAACCTAAAACATGAATGGAAAGATCAATATAAAAAAACACAGATTGAAAAGCGATTGAAAAAAAAGAATGTACTACCTTAGATGGGGGAGCAGAAAGCATCAAAAGGAATTCATCTCGAGACAATAAGTCCTCCTCTTAACAAGCATTGCAGCAGCAGACCTGTAAGGCTCTTCAAAAGCAGTAGAAACCCAAGATAAATCAGATCCTTCCTTCTTCACACTACTAGTAGGCGACAATTCACTAGGCCTAATAGCAACAAGAGTAGCACCTTTCAAAACAACTCCATCAGGTAACTCCAAATGAGGTGCATACCAAAGCCTCATATTAAGCGCAGGTACAAGAGTCCTCTTCGAAGCCGAAGAAGCCGAAAGTGGCTTCACCCTTAACTCTTCAAGTTGATCCCTATTCATATACAACACACCTTGTCCATCTGCATCAGTTAACACCAAACTATCCAAAGTCTTATGCTCAGAAATTATCGGTTGCAACAAGTAATGCCTTGCAGATGCAGCAATCAGAGAACTAATTGTCCAAACTACCCTCAATTTCAAACCACCGTTTGTGTAAAACGAATCGGGTATGCTTCCATTATCATCAACACCACCATTGTTACCACCACCATTGTTACCACCGCCACCAACAACACCACAAGAAGCATCAACAACAACATCATCCTGCGATTTCGGGTGAAAAACAGAGGAAGCACCTAGAATTACACAATTATCAAGAGTTGATCCAAAATCAGCTCTCCATTTCAACAAAACACCATCCTCAATCCCTAATTCACCACTGGGAAGCTCGATCCGAAGCAATCGAATCTCATTAAAATTCTTCAAAACCTGAGTAGGTGAGTGGTGTGTCACACCGCCATCTCCGTCGTCGCCAGTACCAACGGTGAGCGGTGAAGAGTTGGAATTCGAAGAAGAAGTCAAATTCAAATTGGAAGAAGGTCTCTTAGGGCCCAAAAATTGACCTAGGGTTTGAATCGGTTTAGCAATCCCACCAAAAACTAAACGAAGAAGGTTCCAGAAAGGTCCACGAGATTTGTCAGAAGAAGCAGTTGAAGAAGAAGAATCTTCATCGGAAATAACACAGTCGACACGAACGAGGACGTTTTCGACTTGAGGTACTAAAGAGTGAAAACGACGAGAAACGACGCAGCATCGACCTAGGGCTTTAACATCAGCGATCTTGTTGAAAACGAGAAGGAGAAGAGAATCGGGGATACGATCGAAGTGATCGATTTGGGGGAAATAGGGTTCAGGGTAGATCCTGTTTGTGGGAGATAGTAAAGATTGATCTGAGCGAAGTGAACACATGGTGTGTGTGTGTGTTTGTTTGTGAGAGAGATTTGATTCAGAAATTTGTATATTGAGTGTAGATCTGGGTGTTATGGTTGAAGCATAAATATGAGTTTGAAGGCGAAGATTTAGAGGAAATTGAAATTGAAATTGAAATTGAGATGGTGAGAGAAATCCACGGTTATGGCTTTGTCTTTACATATACAACTCAAAGAGAAGAGAGAAGAGATTAGAAATTAGAGATTAGAGATTTGAGATAGAGATATTATTTTGTTATATGCGCGTCCACCAAAATTCTGAATACTAGTGGTATACACTTTTCATTTCTGTTTCTCTGTCTCCTTTCTTATTATCATTATTACCCATAATTATTTATTTAACTCTAACTCTTTATAAACTCTACTCCTATTTTGTTCATTTTATTCTTCTTACTGTTTTATGTCTTTTATGTCATCCTTTCACTTAAATTTATTTTTTTTAAAATATGTAAACACTTTTTATTTTTGTATTTTTATTTAGATTATTCATTTTTAAATTGTTTATAGTGTTATCTTTTATCATTTTTTTATATTTAAGTCTTTTGTCTTTTAGTATATTTATAAAATTATTCTTTAAAAATACTGATGTGTCATTAAAAATATTGATTGGTAAATTTATATAAAATTATTATTAATAATTTTTTTTATAATTTTTTTAAATTCATTTTTTACTTTTATTTAGTGTTGAAGAGAGTATTTATAAAAATATGCACCACTCATAACAGATAGTATAAGTTTTCTGTGGAGTAGAAAATTAAATAAAATTTGAGGACTTATAAGGTTTTTACACATGTTAAATCAAGCCTTAAAAAGATGTGATAGATAATAGAGTAAATTCATATCTTAAAAACTCTATATCAATAAAATCATTTACAATGGAGCTTTGGAGTTGAAGTGTTTAAATAAATCTCGTATATACACATAATTATTTTTTATATTTTTTAATCATAATCCGTAATAAGTATTAATTTTCCTAATCCAACACTTCAAAAGATAACAAATACTTAATATATCCTAATAGTAACTCAATTTTTCATTATATTTCAATAACATTCATCTTTATAATATAATTAATTATGTGAAAGCATTCAATTTCTCGCTATAAGCACCCAATTTATACTCTAATAATAGGGTGTTTATTCTTAATAGGGAAACATCCCATTTTAAATTTTATAGCTAAATTTCTTAATAAATACATTTTTTCTTATATCATCAAGATTGGAAGGAATATTATCGTAACTTACACTTCATTTTTTAGTTAGTACGTATCTAATTATAGTACGTATGTAATTATAGCTAATTCAATATATATAAAAATTTATTATCTTAACAAATCATAGACACGTTAGATTAGATAATATAATTATGGTATAAACATAGAGTTAGCTAGGAGATTTATTGCAACCATGTTCTTAAGACTAATTAATTTATGAGTAAAAACAGATCATTCAATTTCTATCAAAATTAAAGCCAGCCTATCATTACTAATTTATTTCCTCTAAATTTATTTTTTGGAACTTAGTGTGTATCTTGCATGATGGGTTTTCATACAATCAAATGGATTAAGTTTTTGTTTTACAGAAAATCACTATAATTAGAGTTTTTATACCCGCCTTTGAAAAGATAATACAATTTGACTACAAATATAAAAGATTTACATGCAGAATATCTATATTTCAATTCGTAAATCCTAATATCAACACTTTTTCTTTCCCTTAACATATATACTAATTATTCTAAATTTCGACAACGATATACTAAAAATATTTTCACAAAAAATGGGTCTTTTAGGCTAGGAATTATCCCGTACAAGTTCATCATTACTTACCGTTATATTTATTAAATGAAATTGATTAAGTTGAACCACCTACATTTTACAAAAGCAAGTCAACATTTTTTCCACTTTAGTGCATATTGTGATTTCAACGTGCCACGCTTAAACCTTCTAATTGAATTCTTTTCACTCAACGAGTTAGGAAAACGTGTCAAACGGCCTCCTCAACCCAAATTAAAGAAGAATTTTATTTATTTCAATCTCTAAATTTTCATTGTTATTTAAATCAGCGTCTATTCACAAAAATCTATAACTTAATCAAGACAAATGGGAATGAAAATAAAAGAAATATAATGTGTTGATGACTCACCAAATATATAGATAAATATAATTCAATGTTAAATATTAAAATTATTTATATATACATCACAAACCTCACCTGTGGATGATAGACATAGAGCCTATATATATATATATAGATGTGTCTAATGGATCACATGCCATGTGCACTTAAGATTGTTCTCGTAATTTAAATTTGGATCCACTAATCCAAGAAATTACTAACTGAATAAGAATATACACGCACACGTTGTGGCATGTGTTAATTCATGACATATGCTTTGTGAACACTCTAAGTTTTATATAAAGATTGCAATTTCCGTACTCGTATGGAATTAAGTACAAACACAAAACACGCAAATTAAATATATAACCCTACTTTACCACTATCAACTTTGGAATGCAAATATGGTCTACTCCTATTTTGTGAATAACGATTAAAGCGAGTTAGGTTATAAATAGTGACTCATTAATTAAGGTCAAAGTAGGTCATATGGTTTAAAAATTAATTGTTACATTTATATAGTAATAAGTTCTTTACATCGATTACAAAATTTATAAAACTAACGTTGTTGTGATGTATGAGTACATCCTTACAAAATGATTGATTGCTAAAGTTCAAAAACTATGCGTTAATGTTTCATTAGAATTAGTATAGAACAATCAAATTCGGAATATATATATATACTTAAACTTTCACTAACAAAGTTCAATCTATCTTCCATGTTAAATTTGATAAGATTCAAAAACTTTAAGGTGAAATATCTCAATTATTTTTTTATTTTATTTTAAAAGTTACAAAAAATACCACTATAAAATTTACATAAAACAGCGAGTTATCGATTCGAATTCTGAATAAGACATTTAATATAACAATATAAATATTTTATCGGTTGAATTAAAACTTAAATATTGTTAAATTACTTCTAAATATTCATAGGATTTTAAAATTAGAGATACAAAATTTATGTTCTAATTAATAAATAACTTAAATAAAATAAAACTTACATTGATCACTCGTGTTAAATTATAATTTACGTACGTAACACACTAGTTTTGCATAAAGTACATGTGTTATTTTTGTACGATTAATCTTTTATAGTTCAATTTTCATGATCAACAAAATGATTTATGATATATCACAATTTTGTTATGAATTATACATTTTTTTTCTTACAAGAATATAAATGATAGATTTGTAGACTCACACGCAATAATTTGTTTAAATATGTTATTAATCTTGGTAAAATATTTTTTGATTTTAGTCTATGTAAGTTTTTTTTTTCTTTAGATTTAGTCTCTATAAAATCAGAGACAATTTTAGTAATTGATTTCTAACGTCAACTTTATAAAAAGAGGAAACAGTCGTGGCATGGAGTCTTATAAATGCACACCAATACATATTTTTTATGATATATTAAAAATTATTTTTTTTTATATTATCAACAAATAAATTTATTTATTTATCATTTAATAACTATTGTTATTTCATAAATCATAGAACTCTTCTCTTTTTATACCCTATTCATTAACGTCTCTCTACTTTCACTTCCAGACTAGAAACACACAATTGACTTCAAAAATATAGCATGTAGTTGGAGTCTTACAAAAATGCTTGATAGATTAGGGATGTTGTTAGTACTAACACTCCACAGATATGGCTCTAAAACTCAGTTTTGTCCATCACTCCATTAGTATCATCGACTTTCTCCTCCTACCATATTTATATGGTATATAATTGATATTAGAAAAATATGTTAATGGATAGAGTCAAGAAGAGAAGAGTTATATAATTTATGACAAGAAAGAAAATGAGTTTTTCAAAAACCCTCAAACACCTATTTTAATTTCTATTTATGTATCTTTTATTTATAAAATAACACTAATTATTAAATGATAAAAAATATATTTATTAATTAATAATATAAAACATCTTAATTTTTAATATATTATAAAAGATGATGTGTTTATATGTATTTATAGGGTCACGTGTCACAACTGTCTGACAATTCTCTTTTTACAACGTTCGTTAGACGTTAGAGACTAAAGTCAATGATTTTACAGAGATAAAATCTAAATAAAAAAACTTACAGGAACTAAAACTAAAAATATATATTTACATAAGTCAAAAACATATTTAAACCCACAGTAATTTAAATAACATATCGATAACACAAAACAACAAAACTTTAAAAATTAGACAAGTAAATTTAACACGAAATTTTAGAGTTAAAAACTATTACGACAAACCATTTAGGCCTTTCACGAAAATAAAAATAGAAAATATATCATTAGTCATTTCATTGAAGTGATTCTTGACTTTTGTAAATTAAAGACTTAGATATGCATCAAGATAAAAATTAAACATTTAAAACGGAGTGTTAAATTTGTGAAAATGACTAAATTGACAAATATTCTTTAATTTAAGAAAATAAGATCTTATTTCACAAATTTGAGATACTATATTATGACCTTTTACATTTTCAAAGGTCAAGATGCTAAATTAACTTTTTTAGATTTTTCCAACTCTTCCTTCTCTTGAGTTTGATGAATGTTGTATTTTACACCCAAAAATATGAATAACTCAATACATACTTATAATCAAATTATGATTAATGGTGAGAAATAGTTCCTTCTCGGGAAAACATTGTAAAATGCAAATTGACTTGTACGGCTTGTTTGCATTTTGCAACAAAAATCGATTCAATGATGAAAAGCTATTTTGGTTGCAGTGTGGTCCATATCCTTGTGGATTGTGTTGTGTAACAAGTTGCCGTTCAAAAAAGGTCTCCTTGTTTAAGTAGTCTATTTTAGACCCATGAAAATGATAATGATACACCTACAACTAATAATAATTTGTCACATCCACAAAATATTCAATAACAACATTTAATTTAAAAATCATTTAATTTAAATGTCATAAATTAAATAGTTATGATTAAACAATAATGTAAAATAACTTTATATTATTATTAGTACATTATCTTTAAACTCTCATAATAAATACGTTTAAAAATAACTTCAACCAAATTGCAACGTGATAATTTGAATCTTGCAAATCCAATAACACTAAACCCTATCTCAATTAAATTGTTAAAAGTATAATGTTTTATTCTTTTTACGGCTACATTTTGGTAAGGCGATATAAGAAAAACAGTGTTGCATAGTAAATTATTGCATCCCTAACATGAATTTTAATAAACTAAAAAATGTTGCATTCAATGGACACACAATAGGTGGGAGATCCACCTTAATTCCAAACATATGTGAACACTCTTTGTCTTTCCCAGAAGCTTCAAAAAGTGTCTGAAAGATTTTTCACTCTATCATTGTTTTATGATTTTTATAGGGTTTAAATTCGTACAACTTCTATTCATAAGTATAAAATCCCGTAGTTTATTTGTTAATTGATAATTTATTATAATTTATTTTAAGGAAAATATCTCTACCATTTAAGATACATGTAGATATCTATTTTCAAATGACATTTATGAATGTCTAAAATTTTGTATGTATGATCCATCATTAATATATTATGACTATGATCCACCATTAATATATTATGACTATGATCCACCAAATGAATTAATCAAAATTACATATTGTCAAAAAGTTATCGAAAGCTTCAATCAATTTGATACCTGACATCACATCTTTGTATACATATACATGGTTTTGATTGGAAAGTCATCATCACAAACAAATACTATTGAAACATTATTGTAATTCCTAGTTTCCATTTCATTTAATTAATGAGCTCAAATCAACTTAAACATAAAAGCAATATAATAATAATAATAATAATAATAATAATAATAATAATAATAAAAAGCAAATTCATATAATAATAATAATAACAATAAAATAAAAAACAATAAATGTTTCCGATATCAAAGTTTTAATACAATTCTAATCCTCAATGAATCATACACCTAAACATGAAATAGTGGACAGATAAATCAATCTCCGAGACAAACCAAATACATAGCGCAGATGACATCATCAACATATGCAACTAATAAGGAAAACACTAAACTCAAAAGTATTGAAAACTGTGTAATCTAAACTTTGAAATTGTAAAAAGGAGATATTTAACACTCAAAAGTTGTTTTTAATTTCTTTTTTAGTTTTTTTTAACAAGTGCTTTAAGTATCGTTAAGACACTTGTTAGCATGATCCAACTAATAACACCCATTAATAACAACGGTTGCCTATGGACCAAACTAAAACTAGTCATTCTTTTGGGAAAAGAATCAAAGAGCTCGGGATAATGTATATACGGAAAAATAGAAGGGAATTGAATGGTTGGAAAATTTAGAGGAACCTTGAAAGTAGGGAATTTATCTAAGTATAATGTATATATATATATATATAAAAGAAACGTATCATTCAATCATACGTCATAATTAAGAGTTATTTAAGTGTCAAACAATTATTTAAAAAAGTCCCACGACTTTTTCTTTTAATCTTAATCATTCACGTATGATTGTATGGTCAAGATTTAACAATCTCATTATAAAACTTCTTTAATTTGATATATATATATATATATATATATATATATATATATATATATATTTAGAGCAAAATTAAACCGAAGAGAGACTCTACGAAGACTTGTTTTTGTCATTGGAGGCTTATCAAACTAGAAAGGACATCCAAGAGAATATATGACTAGCTTAGTCAGTTTGAAAAGCCAAATTTTCAAGACTAACCCTCATTTTATCTAGTTGATCATAGCACATTATAGAAAGAAGGCTTACATCATGTTTGATTGTGCGTCCAAATAACTAATATCGTGTCCCAATACCATTTATGTTGTGATTTTATGAAGCTAAGTATCGGAGCTTCTGTCTCAATGCATGTAAGACCAAACATTGGCTTAATGTCTCTTTGTTTTCACGTTGATGTCATGTAGCATTGCTTACGTGACATTTGGTTTGCTATGCCATAATCTCAAAGAAAACAAATTTCAACAAAGATGAAAACCAACTGTATGGAAAAAATGAAGGATTTAAACAAAACTCATAATCGAGGACCAAAACTCATTGTCTACGATGAAGCAAAATGTCAAGAAAAGTTAATGGTAGACAAGTCCTCCCTAAACAATTTGAATTTAGGTCTGATTATTTTAAAGTTGGACTGTGACAACATAGATTCAAATGAGATCCTCAATAAGACCTTGGATTATGCTCTTCTGGCTTCAAGTCATTTGAGGGTGTCATAGTTAGTTTCCATATAGGTAGGTGTTCGCGAATCCTTCTACTTATGTGATATTTAGGAGTGCCAACGTTAATTTAAAGTGGTTTGGCTAGTGCTCAAGACCTTGATGAATGAGAATTGTGAGAAAAGGTGTTTGACTAGGTCAAGCTCCCAACTATGGAATAGATAAAGGACAAAACCATTGATTGAATTGGGAGAGAGTGAAGTTGTGATTGAGCGAGGATTGTAGTGGAGAGATTTCATGATATGAAAATATTTCTTAAAGAGGAGACTAAAATAGATGTACATTATCAGAAGAGACTAAAGGACTGTTTGATTTGACTTATTTGAACTTATCTACTGACATAAATACTTGCAAAACTGTTTGGAAAAATTATGGATACAACTTACGATAATGTTTATAAGTTGTTTTCAACTAAATTCCACATGCTATCTAAGATAGCTTATGAAATCATCTTATAGCGCTTATGCACTTATATGATAAACACTTATGTTGTAAGCGTTGGATTTAGGTATAAATAATGCTAACAACACATTCTTTAATACATATTTTTCAATACACTATTATTGGATAAAATTTACGTGGATTCTAACAATTTTAAATGAAACCTACACAATTTGGTGGGACTCATGTAAATTTCAACCAATAGAAGTAAATGCGTTGAAATGTGTGTTAGAGAGTATGCTGTCAACACTCATCTTTAAGTATTTATCCAAACGGGACTTAAAACAATACATTCTGAATTTTTTAGTATATCTATATATAATTTTTTATTAGAATCCAAAACTGGAGTGAGACATATTGGCAGAGATTAAATACATACTTAAGCCATCGAAGAAACCTTGAGGGGTCAGTCACAAATGGCATGGGAAGAATGTTTAGAACATAGATGCTGTCGGGATGATATTAAATGCACGGCAACAGTTAAT
Organism: Cicer judaicum; assembly: GCA_037974835.1. Lineage (NCBI taxonomy): Eukaryota > Viridiplantae > Streptophyta > Magnoliopsida > Fabales > Fabaceae > Cicer > Cicer judaicum. Next base: position 11,079,317 of record JBBPBS010001075.1, on the reverse strand, counting down.
TTCAATGTTTTTTCAGCAAAAGATGAGGATACAGCTATGAGTTAAATGCTGATATGATAGGATCACGTAATCTTAACGCACTAGTCACATTAGTTGAATAGAAAAGTCTGAAGAGGTGATGCCTAACCAATACCAACAACTTTAATTTTCATTTGGGAAAATCACAAAAGTTGGATCAATTTAATATCTTGGTTACCAAAATTCAGTTATCAACTATACAAGTTGAGTTGAAATAAGTTGCGAATAATACAAAGATAAGCCACATAGAGCACATGTAGAGATCAAAGCATGAATTCAAATTGATAGAATTTGGGAGATTCGATGAGATATATGTCAAGTTGCAATCATGATAATGTATATGCTGCCAGGTAGCAGATATAGATATCATGTTAACATGATTTAGGAGATCCAATAAAATCATTTTGAGCCACGTTGGAAGAGGGGAAGGACTGTTACAATAAAATGCAGTAGCAGACATTTCCTAGTGAGTGGAATCCATCGCAAGACAACCAAGAAGTGAAAAAGGAAGAACACGCGTTCTACAAAATATATTCCACTGGTTTTGCAGATTACAGGCATATAATAAAGTGCCGTTGGTGTGGTAACAAGCTGACCAGAGGCCTGGAAATCAAACAGTAAATAAATTGTCATGTTTTCAAATGCCTTCACTTACACTGAATTATTATTAGATACAGGAAATAGCGAGGAGGAAAACGATTGGCAAATTTTCAACTTCGCGAGGCAGCTTCCATATTTTTGACTGAAGAACTCACAAACCATGGATACTGGAAAGAGGAAATTGCAAGAGAATCTTGCATTTTGTTTGCATCAGTAGGACCGATAATTTCAGCAAGAAAGGAGAACATAAGATTGAACCAGAAGAAACAAGTCAACAACATAAACAACGCTTTATGGTCTGATAATAATCCATGGAGATAAAGACAATTCCACACTAATCAATGGAAAAACAGCATGAATGGACAGAAAGATTTTACATTCCTAAGACAAATCACAGATGAAGAGAAGATTAAGAAAAAGAGAAGAAAGGAACTACAGCTCCAAGATACTAAACTAGCAAGGGTTGTTCTGGTCTTGCTAGTCACTTATGGAAGAGTCAGGAGTCCAGTCAAAGAACCCTACAGGATATTCTCTCCAGACCAACCTAGATGTAAACGGAGTAAAGGGAATGAATAGATGCATTGAGAATTAATTTTTTCACCTCCAAAACACCTGAAATAACTCTGAAAACTTATGTAGCCATTATAAAAGCCTGGATCAAGTTTTCAGCTGCGCGCTTTTGTTCAGATGTGCCAGAAATAAAAGCAACACGATCACCCCGGAAAGATTTGGACTCAGAAATCTCTACTGTTGCTCCTGAAATCTGAATTGAAACAATCCGGCTTAAAATACGCAATCAATGAAGTACATGTGTAATGGATATCAACAAATTAGTAGTCCATGCTATTTCAAAGATGTATAAACTTGATTGAGTTAATTTTTTGTTTCTTTTTATGATTTCAAATTAAATTACAATTTTTAGTTTTTAGTTGTTATTTTAAATGCTATTACATTTTATTAAATTTTTAATTATATTTATGAGAGAAAACTCAAAAAACAAATTTCTTATTACGATTTTTAGTTTTTAGTTTCTAATTCAACCTTCATCTTAGAAATAAAATTTTAACTAGATGGTCATATGATAAGATAAGAGACAAAAGATTGAGTTATCCTATCTTGTTGCCTCAACAAGCACTAGATTAAGACAGGGTTTGACAGCTTATCATACCATGCGTCTCTTATCCTTACCATAAAAAACCCTTAATACTCTGTTTTTTCCTGATTAGTTACTGTCCAAAACTGTTGTTTCCATCTTATGACAAATCACACCACATGGTGAAAAAAGTCAGATGTCTATCTTCTACTTTACTACCGATGACTGGATGCATAAGATGCATACTATCACAATGCAGCCAAGGGAGGAGTTAAGTAATATGAAACATTAAGAATTAAACTTGACCATGAATTATTTTCCTTCGGCCAAAGAATGTGTTAAACAATGAAAAAATATTTAATAAAAGCTTGATCTCATTTTAAAGTATCTTAATTTAGTTCTTCGGATTATTCTTATATGAGTATCTCTTATTTTCCATATTTCAGTTATTTTCATGATTTATTTTCTTATTTGAATATGATTAGCAATCTAGCATAAGTATAGATAAGGGTTCTTGGTCTAGTAATGTATTATCTTTCACATTACGACGAATGACGGGCCTGAATGCATCACATCAAATGTAATTAGGTGAGCAATCAAAGAATCCCAATAGAGAGATATGCCTTTCAAACCGTGAATGATTTCCCTCTTCCATAGAATAAAAGTGAAGTAAATTAAAATGTGTGAACTAACCTTCCTGATATTGGCTAGATTTGCCCCACCTTTACCCATCACTTTGCCAACAGCATTAGCAGGAACCAACATCTCCAATGTTGACAGGGGAGGCAAACTATGTCTAACATGAGACGGAAATTCGAATCAGCTGAACATACGGCTAAGGAAGAGAGGGAGAAAGAAAAGGGACCAACTCAATTGTAAATTATAGAATAAATATAACTTCGATAACAGTATACACTAACCCTTCATACAGCTTGGAAGCATATGAAGACATAGATCCATAGCCATCGTCCACCATCTTTCATAAAGAAGCAAATAAGTGAAAATATCAGTTACATTAACATATGATCACAAATTGAAAATAGAAGTGGATTATGTTACAACAGAAAGAAGACAGTAAAGATAGAGCCAGAAGCAAGTTTCCATATATTGTACTAGTCTACTAGATAAGATAGACTTTAGACCATGCTGGAAGAAATAATGATGAAAAGAAAGCTAAAATTGATGAAGAAAAGACAGCTAAACTCCACCAGCATTCACTATAACTAACTACTTGACTATAACAGTACTCGTAACTTCATAACGACTATATCCAAACAAGTCAATCAGAAGATAGACTTTGCATTGTTAACTAATATAATTTCAATTTGTATTGCTACAAGATTTTACCATTTTAAATTAATGTACAGCTGAAAAAACATCCTTATCCATACTTCATATGATGAAGAAAATAAAATTATTTGCTGCACCTAAACTTGATGAAATTGTCTAATTAGAATTAGTCTCAAAAGAATAATATCAATGAACATAAGCATTGGGCATAAGATATTACCAAGCCTTAGTAAACTAAGATAACATAAGAGTATGACATTTACTAACAACAACGAACAGGACCAAATATTTTTTAAGACTTAATAGTAGAAAGAATTCACCTCAAACATAGACTTGACTACTTGAGGAGAAATGTGGAAAAAAAAAACAGTGAATAAAAATATTCTGTCAAATAACATTGAAGCAAACCTTCTTTGATGAAAAGGAATACATTATCATACCGAGTAGGAATCATATCCATAAAGGCTGCTAGAAGAATGCATGCCCAGCCCAGTTCCACTTCCAGTCCTCTGATCATAAGCTAGTGCAGCAGCGGGAACTGGAGGCGCCATAGATGGTGCTGAAAGAACAGAACTGCCCGAGTAGAAGGATTCAGCACCTATGGGGGGATTATGGTCAGTGTCCCTTTTTTTCAATACATCCTCCCTTAGTCTCAAGACTATCTGGATTAGTGCATCTCTCACACAATCAACTTCACCAACCACCTAAATCATAAATTGAAAAAGAAGATTGAATAAAACTGATAAACAAATTAAACAAAGAAAAAATGAAGTGAAAAATAATTCAAACCTCAATGAGTTCATCATTGTCCTCTGCATATTTAGGCTTATTACTTCTTGAGATTTGAATATCAGCCTTAGTTCTCTTCCGAATTTCATTTATGATTGAACCACTTCTCCCAATAATACACCCTATCACTTTAGACGGAACTAGGAGCCGAATTGAAACCGGTGTATCATCTTCATCATTTATCTTCTCTTGCAGCAGTAGAACAGCTTCAACAGCTATGGATTTCAGATCACTTGAAGACTGCAAAACATACATACTACATGATAATTCATTTCTTATGATAACAGAACAGCACACACTCAATACTCAAGATTTACATGATTTTCATTTTCTAATTATTTCATATAACTTTGAGAAATGACAACCTCCCCCCAAAACAAGAATGTTGAAAAGTAGAAAAAGTCAAAGCTTTTCTATGAGAACCTATATCCTGGACACCAGTACTCCACCATGTTAACCCTACTCTAAGAACAAGTAAAATAGATGTGAAATTATATCTTATAAAAACAAATGGAAGAAGCACAGATAACGCACCTCTGTTGCAGTTATAGTGATTAAGCATTCCTCACGACGAGCCTTGGAATCATCGACCTCAATACGAGCACCACTAGCCTGCCTCATACGTTTAATAGTACCCCCTCCTTTCCCAATGACATGTCCAATTTTATCAGAGGAGCACAGCATTCTTACAACTAATTCTTCAGATTGGGAAGAACCAAGACTGGAAACTACCGGAAGGGCAGATGAGTACAGAGACCATGCATTTCCTGTATCTGCATAACCATGCAGATCTTGGACAGTTGTAGCACCTATAATTTGAGGAACAGATCTGGGTTGGATAATAGGATCTGAAGGCTGATATAGTCCACCAGGTGGGAAAATAGGAATTTCAGAAGGAATGATAATGCTAGGAGGGATTTCTGGTATAGTTGTGTCAAGAGGGATGTCCTCCTTGGGTGAGAATTTGTACATAATAGATGAAACTGCTAATAATGCTCTTTTTACAGCTTCTGATTCACCTGTAATCTACTCAATAGAAACAAGCACAAAATAAGATAGACATGTACTGCAAAAGAATTGTTTCAACAACCAGAAAATATTTGAGTCTAATGCACGCAAGTTTTGGAAAACATAAATAGCAAGCTCAATGGTCAGCATAAATAATTAAAAATATTAATCATACAAAATTTAATGTTCACAACAATACTATCCCAAAACACACCTACTACAAAAAGTAAAGTTGACAACCTATAACACCACTATAATTGCTATTATCGCTACATGAAAGAGAAATTGGCATGTTTCTAAGATTGATTTATATGCCGGTGTGCTAATCAAAGTTGTAAAAATGTTATGAATCTGTGCAGTAGTTCAATGGCAAGTGAATATGTTTGATAATATTAAATATACCTACCACCACAAAATTGTCAAATTCCATAGCACACGAGTGCTCAGGGTCAGCCGCATCCTTTGCAATGACTTTGATATTTGTCTTTGTCTTACCTCTAAGTCTTTTAATGGTAGCCCCAGACTTGCCAATCATAATGGCAGACTGACTTGATGGAACAAGGATTTGACATTCATCCTTAATCTTCCGTTTCTTCTCAGAATCTCCAACAGTTTCTATGGAATTTGAAATGGCGGAGTGAACCTTGAGAAGAGCATCTTGGGCAGCACATAAAGGCTTTTCATTGTCAAGTTCATCGTCGACCTCAATTTCTTCCTTATCCTTAACATAACAATAAATAGTAATAACTCGATGCTTGGCACCCGGAAATGGATCCACAACCTTGACTTTTGCCCTAGTCTCTTGCCTTATCGAATTTATAACTTTTCCATTCTTACCAATAACACTCCCAATAACTCCATCCAGACAGAGTATCCTATACACAATCAATTCGCCCTTGTCCCTTTCATCTCTGTCATTCACACGCCTCTTTTGATTTTTGTTGTCTCCATCACAGTCTCTCCGTGGACGATATCTTTTACCGGTCTCACCCATTCTATAAATCACTGCAGCAGTTCCCAAAAACAAAACATTCTTTCAGATACATCATACATGCATAATAACCAGTCATAAAACAATGTTTAAATTTCACATCACTTCCTCCCCATGCCACCCTTCAGATGAAAAATTTAAAAGAAACAATAAAAAAGTACTAAATTTAACACTTTTTTTGCCATATCAAGGTACTGAAAATAAATAATTACAGATCTACATACACCTACTTATTAATAATCAGTTGACAGAATAAGAACATAAAACAGCAAAATTAAAATACATATACTCTTATATGAACAAGATTTAACACAGCACAAATAATTGCAGTGGATGATAATTGAAACAGAATGATAAGACAAAGTCATAGCATAGTCACAGATCATAATTCAACTAAAATAAACTGTGTCATGGACCTTAGTAAAATTCGAAAAGACAATCCAATCATATATTGTATCAGAAACTTAAGCTTTACAATAATTATAGATTCTTAAGATATCGCGTTGTATTTCAAGGAACCATACACGGCTTGAAAAGGATACGCGACGAATGAAAATGACTATTCCCAAATTGTTATATTATAAAATAAAATTGAACTTTCTTAAAGCTACAAGGGAGAGTTCGTGCGAATGAGAAGAAAACGAATATTGGGACGAATTGTGAAAAACTCGAATCACATACCTGATTGATGATAATTGGATAGAAGAAGAAGAAGAAGTTAAAACCCTAACGTGAGAAATAGAAAAGTAATCACGTTGAACACAATCCAGTTAGAATCAATTATGTCGTTTGATGATGATCAAACGTGTCAGCTTACTATGTTTTCCAGCTTCTTTTGCTTCAACTTTGAGGCTTCAACATTCAAATATTACACTTATGGATAAAATTTATCTTATTTATTTTATAAAACAGAATTATGATGACTACAATATAATAATGTGTCATATGCATAAAACGACTCCTCCAAATACAATTTTGTTCTTTGCACACCTATTCTTATGGAAGATAACTCAATGGATATTAAGTTTATCTTAAATAACAATATTTCAGTCTATTTATACTATAAATAAATTAGGCTTATTCCATCATCAAATTTGTACACATAACATTTCTATCATGAAATTTGATTTTGACATGGTGATTTTTTTTGTCTTAGAAATTACTATTTATTATCTCAATTGTAAATTTTTCAGAAAATATTAATTTTATGACAAACAACCACTATTTTTAATTTGAAGTAAAAATTATATATTGAAATCAAAATTACAATAATATTTAGTAATAGAAAGACTAACAAAATTAATTTTAAAATACAAAACTTTTTTTGTGAATTTGATAAAATAGATAATTAAATATACAATTAATTTTTTTTTTAAAATGCACCCGAACAATGTACAGAGTTTTAAATTATATCAATCATTTAAAGTTACCGATTATGATTTGAAACACAATCAAAATTAAATTTAATTAAAATATTAATAAATAGATATTAATTTAATTTTTAACTTGTTTTTAAAGTCTATTCATTTTCAAAATCTATCACCTGTTTTTTTAAAAAATTAAATGCTTTTGAGATTTTTTTTGGTTTGTTATTTTTATTTCTTATATATGAAAGTTGAATGTCCCTCTTTTATAATAGTTAATTATGTTATCCAAATTAATTAGACTTAAAAAAACAGAAGAAGATCGTGAATCATGGATCCAACTTCAAATCAATGAAATTTTCAATGATAATGAATGATGATTCATTTTGTAATTTATAATTTATGAAGATATAAATGTTTAATATCATCTTAAAAAACTAATTTTTTTTTTCTCTATAAACTGTGTATATTTTATAACTTAATTCATTTGTGATCTGTAGATATTTTTATAATCCTTAACATGTATGGTGTGTGATACAATTTACAATGATCTTGTGAACTATATTTTAATATATAATGTAATTAATAAAACATAATTGATGATTACCTCTACTTAGATAATTATTTATTAAAATATTTAAAAGCTTGTGTATACTCGTGTTATTTAAAAGTTCGTATATACTTTTGACAAAAACAATAAAAGGGATTTTATGTATTTAATTGGAACTTATAACGATAATTGTTCGGTATGGAGTTATTTTTGGAGCAGTTAGAGTTACACAATGAATAGATTTTAACCTTTTCTTATAGTTATATAATAGTTATATCATATTGATTGTATTCTATCAAAATCAAATAATAATCAGTTTAATATTTCTTTTTAAATTGGGTTCATTTTTTAAAAATGCAAGATATAATTATGTAAATGGTTTGACTTAGATTGATAATAACAATGAGTTACGTTGCCCAAATATGTCATACGAAATAATTTAGTTAACGAGTTTAAGAATGTTAAAAGCCATTTCAAGCACGGAGGTTTCATGTTTTCCAAATACTAATATAATATATCTAATTACTTAATATTTACTTGTCAAATAAAAAGTTGACCAATCATTGCAATGTGAATTTTTTATATAAATTATTAAATACTATTAATATTAAATATGACAAAATAAATAACTATAGTTAAATATTAATTAAAAACTATTTTACATCATCAATACATTAAACTCATAAATAATATTACTTTTTATAATAGATTTTTTAATTATCAATCAAAAGATATATTTTTTCATTTATTTAAATAATTAATTTAATATATGATGCTACTAAAAAAAATAGTGTTGGAGTGGCGTTAAAGTTTAAATGAGAAAGGAGACGTACATAACCTTTTCTTCTTCAAACGGCTCCGAGCTCTGCAAATTGTAGAAGACCGCACCGCATAAGATAGTATAATAGTTGTTTGCTCCAAACCGTTGAGAGTGGGCGGGTGAGGGGCAACAGCGTGGGTGATCATAATAAAATGAGTTCAAAGGAAAGTTGCAGAAGTGAACTTCGCATTGCTATTGGACAACTCACCAATCGATGTCTCTATTCCGCTTCCAAATGGTTCGTACTCTATAACTTCACTAACCCTAATCTCTCTCTTTTTTTCCCTCAATCCCCTTAAACGACGCGTTTCATTTCCTTCCAATTATGTAGGGCAGCTGAACAATTGGTAGGAATCGAACAAGATCCAGCTAAGTTCACTCCTTCCAATACCAGATTCCAACGTGGAAGCTCAAGTATTCGCCGGAAGTACCGTACTCATGAGATTACGGCCACTCCCACTGCCGGCGTTTCTTATGTACCTACTCCTGTTATGGAAGAGGATGAACTTGTTGACGCTGATTTTTACCTTTTGGCTAAGTCTTACTTCGATTGCCGCGAATATAAAAGAGCTGCTCATGTTCTTCGTGATCAAATTGGACGCAAATCGCTTTTCTTGCGATCTTATGCTCTCTATCTGGTTAGTTTTGTTTTTTTGTCTGTGTGTGTTGTTTATATCTGTTGCCCCTCTTTTTTTTCCGACTTACACCCAAATATGTTGCTACTGACCCAAATATGCTACTTGAACTTAATTTAGCACATAGTGAACGTGAACTAACTAAGTTCATATAGGTTAAATTTGGGTGTAACTGGAAAAAATAGGGGTGAAACTAGAAAGTGAAATTGTTTTGGTTAATTAAAATAGAGATAATTGTTGTGTAGGATGAACTAACAGTTGTAAAACTTTTTTAACATATGCATTTGATCAAATCCTACTATGATGTCGTTTTGTTTTGTGGGATCTAAAATATATGCAAATATCTCATGATAAGATGTGATTAGAAGTAATGTGTAAAAGATTTTACGCCAATAGGATATGCAAATTAAATCTATGTTACAAAAAGTAATAATTAGCATGGAAATTTATATGATTGAGAAGATCTTAATAGTTTAAATTTTCATTAACAATCTATTTCATGTTTCATTTAGCATATTCTTTTTAAAATAATGAAATGCTGATAGTTACGAATGCAAATTCGTTAAAACAATAAGAAGCGTGTATTTTCTCCAAAAACTATTTTGTATTTTAACTTTTTTCTAAATAATATTGTTGAAGAAAGGAAAAAGCCACGTTTACGTTCTTGCAATTCTATTAACATATATAAGTAAATGTCGATTATCATAAAACAAGTAAATGTCAACTATCATATTTCATATTTACTTATGTGTAATATATCAAAAGCACAAAGTCAAGCATCACAGTTTCAGATTTTTAAATTTCAAACTTTTTAGCATCTGTAGCAGGGTTCCTTTCCAGCATTTACCTCATTAGTGTTTCTTTAACTACCTCATTAGTGTTTCTTATATTTTAAAAACCCATTCTACATATTCTTTTACTTTGTCTGGTACTCTTGGCCGCAACTGTATTATGGCTGTCAACTGTATTTATGGCAGTCTTGTGTGTACATTAATTGATATCCTACATAGTTAGAATCTACTAGTCCACCTAAACAATTTATCCTATATTAAGTGAATCTCCACTAGTCCACCTAAATAATTATGTAAACTTTTCCTTCAAAAGTCAAGGACATTTTTTTAGTATTAACAAATTGACCCTTTAATTTAGGGACTTCTTTTCTTTAGAATATAATAATTTCTGAAAAACACTCTAAAAGATTGCATTAAAATCATTTTTTTTATGTATAAACAAATTGGGCCTTTGGTTTTCATATATTTTTTTTACTAAAGGTTTTCATATTAATCAGTAGGATATTATTTGTTCAAAATCAAAATGGATTGGGGATTTCTGTTTTTTGATTCATCGTGGAGTTGGATGTAGTACTATTATGGAGAGCCGAGGATAATTTGAATTTTTGGTTATCTGTATGTGTATGTGTGGCTGATGGGTCATTTTAGACTTTTATAATTTAATTAAAACAACTTTAGTTAGGACGGCAGAAGGGAGTTAGAAGCATGACATTTTATGCATGTGTTTCATTCAATTTTTGTAGGCAAGTCTATTTTGGATTGAGCAACGTATGTGCTTGTCTGCTAAATAGACTGTGATTAGTTATGCTGATTTTATTGGATTCTCTTTTAGGGTATTTTAAGGAACATTTAACTTTGTGATTGGAGCTAAACGCCATTAATTGTTTAAGTGGTGGTGTTGCAAAGTTTACTGAACATATAGCAACATAAGTCCAGAATATAGAGGGCTGTCTATGTTGGATGTCTTTGTTTTATTTGACTTGAGTTGAGCACAAAGTTAAAATGAACAAAGCACACCAGCTGACTGACACATTATCTCTTCATGGTTCCTCCTGTTATTGTCATCTTTTTAGCTATTTTTGAACACTTGCTGTTAGCAGCACAAAAAATTATTCATGTGACGCGCTTTCTGTTTCCCAAACTGACTTCTGTTCTTTCGATAAGACATTGTCAGTTGTTATCTAAAACCTTTTCTAAGAGAAATTTTTCTGCCACTTATGATTACTTTTGTCAATCCTTAGGCTTATCATGCTATACAACTGTTATAATGTATAGAATTTTTTTTAACATATTTTATCGTATATCTATAGTAACAGAAACTATTAGTCGTATATATTCTTTCATGTCATTTCACTTGATACTTTTCCTTTGAGTAAAACCTCATTAAAGATAATGCATTTAGCACTGTCGCATGCTAATATGGTGATCTGACACAGTGCATTGTTCTTCTAAATTAATGTACATAATATCAGTTTGAAAGAACAGAATTTTTTTTAGTTTTTGGAATTTCACATATCTATAACTTCTGTATCCATGCTTTGTACTTTCTTCAGGCGGGAGAGAAGCGAAAAGAGGAAGAGATGATTGAACTTGATGGACCTCTGGGTAAGAGTGATGCTATGAATCAGGAATTGGTTTCTATAGAGAGGGAGTTGTCTACACTTCGCAAGAACGGCACAGTTGATCCCTTTTGTTTGTACTTATATGGTCTTGTCCTGAAACAGAAAGGCAATGAAAACTTGGCACGTACAGTTCTCGTGGAATCTGTAAATAGCTACCCTTGGAACTGGAATGCCTGGACTGAACTGCAATCCCTTTGCACTACTGTTGATATCTTGAATAGTCTTAATCTCAGTAGTCATTGGATGAAGGACTTTTTTCTTGCCAGTACCTACCAAGAATTAAGGATGTATAGCGAGTCTCTGACAAAATATGAATACCTACTCGGAACTTTTGGTTTTAGTAATTACATCCAAGCTCAAATTGCTAAAGCCCAGTACAGTTTGAGAGAATTCGACCAAGTTGAAGCTATATTTGAAGAACTGTTGAGGACTGATCCTTACAGAGTGGAAGACATGGATATGTACTCCAATGTGCTATATGCTAAGGAATGCTTTTCGGCTTTGAGTTACCTTGCACATAGAGTATTCATGACTGATAAATACAGACCTGAATCTTGTTGTATTATTGGGAATTATTACAGTTTGAAGGGGCAACATGAAAAGTCAGTTGTATATTTCAGGAGAGCCCTTAAACTGAACAAAAATTATCTCTCTGCTTGGACACTTATGGGTCATGAGTTTGTAGAGATGAAAAACACTCCTGCTGCTGTGGATGCCTATCGTCGGGCCGTTGATATAGACCCGTGTGATTATCGTGCTTGGTATGGACTAGGACAAGCTTATGAGATGATGGGTATGCCTTTCTATGCGCTTCATTACTTCAAAAAATCTGTTTTCTTACAGCCAAACGACTCTCGGTTGTGGATTGCTATGGCTCAATGCTATGAAACTGACCAGCTTCGCATGCTTGATGAGGCAATAAAGTGTTACAGAAGGGCTTCAAATTGTAATGACAGGGAAGCAATTGCTCTGCACCAACTAGCAAAGCTGCATTCAGAGCTCGGACGCCCTGAAGAGGCAGCATTTTACTACAGAAAGGATTTAGAGAGGATGGAGTCAGAGGAGAGGGATGGACCTAACATGGTTGAGGCCTTGCTCTATCTTGCAAAGTATTACAAATCTCAGAAAAGATTCGAAGAAGCAGAGGTTTATTGTACACGTCTTCTTGATTATACTGGCCCGGTGAGTCTAAAATATTTTAACTGCACTTTCAATTTGAAACATTTTTGTCACACCAAATCATTTAATGATCCAATTCATTCTTTCATTTCAGGAGAGGGAGACAGCAAAAAATTTACTTAGAGGGATGCGATCAACACAATCTAGTTTGCCTCCAACAGATGTTGACCACTTTACTCCCTAATATCTCTTGTGCTGCATCAGAACTAATGACAAAAGGAATCATTCTCATACTGTAGTGCTGCAAAATGTAATAGCGTACTGCTCTAAACAAGCAGACAAGCATCATAGCACATTTAAGTCCAAAGTGGTGAAATGATTTCCAAGAACATGAGTCTAAAGCCAGAAAAGCCTTTCTTATCTTGTATCACTGGGTAAACAGATTAGGGTCCGTTTGATTTGTAAAAATTGTAATGGATTAGACATTAGATAGCATAAAAAGTTGTTAATTTTTTTTTTTTTTGTATATCATGACAAAACATAGGATAAAAAAGTGGTAGAATGATGTATTGCTTTATTCCTCGATCTTGTTTAAATAGAGATAATACAAGAAAAGAAGTTCTCTTCCTTGAATCAAGGAGATATTTGAGGAAAATTAAAAACAAAACATATCATATAATACAACAGAAAAAAATCTGCACTACTAAAATAGAAAATAATAAAGGATTCTCCAACAACTCCTTTAAGTTAGTGTATAGATATTTATCACGCCCAATTTATCTAATGTTTGAAGACGGGTCTAGTCAAACTCTCGGCAACAAGTCACAAAAGGTAGACATATGATTCTTGTATCCAATGTCTCGTTTAAATAGAGAAAATACAAGAAGTTATCTTCCTTGAATTAAAGAGGAATTTTTGGGAAATAAAAAAGACAATAGATATAATAAAACATAAAATCTGCAATGTTGAAATAAAAAATAATAACAGATTCTCAAACACCTCCTTAAATTCTTATCAAATGTTCGAATACGGGTCTTGCCAAATTCTTGGCTATAAGTCACAAAAGGTAGACATATGGTTATTCCATCAACTTTCTCCTTTATGTAGTGATGATCAATCTCAATATATTTGATTCTATTATGATGAACTCGATTGTTAGCTATGCTAATAACGGCCTTACTGTCATAATATAATTTTACTGGAAGGTCAATTTTCATTCTAAGTTCCTCCAAGACTTTATGAACACACAATCATTCACAAGTTCCTTGAGTCATTGTTTTAAACTCGATTTATGCACTACTTATTGCAACAACTCCTTTTTTGCTTCTCCGTGTCACAAGATTTACCCAAACATAGATATAATATCCAAATGTTGATCTTTTGCCTCTAGCTGAACTTGTCCAATATGCATTAGTGAATATAAACACATTTCTTTCACTAGTCTTCTTATAAGATATACGTTTTTCTATATTGGTCTTCAGATATCTCAATATTCTATAAATTGCCTCAAGATGTTCCTCGTAGAAAGAATGCATTAATTGATTCACATGGATGAGAATATATTGGGCCGAACTAGGCTTTGCTAAGTTTGAGTCTGACTTGTCAAAAAATTCAAGGCTTAAGTTTGGCATGTGACTTGTCATAGGCTTATTTTTTAGACTTGAGTCTGACATTGATAGAAGTCTGGTATGACATGTTAGCTTGCTTAAAAGTCTATTTTATTTTAATATTTTTTAACAAGTAATCAAACATATCTATAAATTAAGTTCTATTTTAATATTTAGCATCACATTTTAAAGAATATGACTTTATGTACATTTTACTTAAATTATATTTTATAATAATACATTTAAATATCTTAAAAACAAAATAAAGTTAATATGCGTTAATTACTAAAAGTTAAATATATATAACAAAAAAGTCGTATATGGCATGTAGTTTGATATTTTTAATTAAATTGACTTTTATAGAAGCCTTGATCTTATCAGTTTAGAAAGAAAAAAAAAAAGGTTTGATGCTTGACGTAGGCTAAGTCGTAGGCCCATGTCGGTCGGTCTAACCTATTCTCATCTCTATTAATTCACAACATTTACTGTGAATGTGATGTCGGGTCTAGTATTAGACAAGTTAATTAGCTTATCAATCGACCTCTCATATCTTCTCCCCGCACTTTTGCATAAGGGTCCATGGGGTGTCAGTTGGCCTATAACCACTCATTCATGTTTCCTTTAATAGATTTATAATGTACTTTTACTGTGAAATTACAATTCATTTCGCTGATCGAGCAACCTCCTCTGTACCAAGAAATAATCTCAAGGATCCTAAGTCTTTGATTTCCAAGTCTACATCTAATTTTTTTTTACTCTTGCCATTTCAGTTATATCATCTCCGGTGAGGACAATATCATCAAACATAGACAGTGAGGACAACAACTTTCTCACCAGAGGAAAATTTCTTGAATACGGTATGATCAATTTGTCCTTGAATGTAACCTTGTTTCTTCATAGTCTTGAGTAAACATTTAAAACCATGCTCTTAGAGATTCTTTTAAGTCATAAAGTGATTCTGGTTTATAATAATACCGTTTTTCTTGGTTAAATCTATTTGTGATTTTTTATTTTTTATTTATTTTCGTTTAAATTTAATTAATTTATTAGTACTAAATATATTTTTAGAAATTAAAATAATACAAATATACTTTTGTTGGATGTAGGATGATTAATGAGGTGATGGATGAATATGCTTTGAGATAGATTAAACACTTCTTATATATAGGTATGAGACTTATGTTTATGCTAAGTCTACTTTATTTTAATTATCACTCATTCAATAATGCTCTTTTCAAAATCTGACAATAATATACTTATACTTAAATTTGTTGACACTACTCATTACATTGATGAAATATTGAGATTTACAAAATTAAATTTTTGAAGTAATTATAATTTATTGTAATATTAGTTTGATTGTATTATTTATATTAGTGATTGAATATGAATATTAAGTTTATCTAGTAACAATGTTTGATCTATTTATACTATAAATAAGTTAGGCTTATTCCAGCATGAAATTTGTAACATAATACATCCATTATGAAATTTGACCTCTAAGATGGTGATTATAGTGATTTATTATCTCGATTGTAAATTTGAAGATAAAATATCAATTTTATGGTAAACAATCACTATTTTTAATTTAAAATTAAAATTATAAGTTGAAATTAAAATTGTAATAAATATGATAATTAAAAGATCAAAATATTTAATTTTAAATACAACACTTTTTTTGTGAGTTTGATTAAATAAATGACCAAACGTGCAATTAATCTTAATTTCTTTTGAGAATGCACCGGAACAATTTGCATGATTTTAAATCATATTAATAATTTAAAGTTATCAATCATAATTAGAAACACAATCAAATTGAAATTGGTTTGTTAAATATAGATCTTAATATTTTTTATATATATATATACAAAAATTACAAATATACCAAGATATTTTACAAATAATTACAAGGATATTAAGATATAAATTAAAAAGAAAAAACACATACTACACATATATTATAAGGAGATTGAATATTTTATATAAATCAACGTAAATTTTTACGGATCAACATTCTAATAAATAAATATTAATTAATTTTTTTAAAATTTATTAGTTTAATATAACACATAACATGTAGTAGTGACCATTAAAACATTAATATATTATAATTTTCCTGTGTTTAGAAAATTTTAAATACTTTTGAGAATTTATTTCGTGCGTATACTTTTATTCCTTATATACGAAAATTGATAACTCTTGAGTGTCATTCTTCTAAAATCCTCAATTATGTTCTCCAAATAATTATACTCACAAAAAGAAATTAAGAAGATCATGAATCATAGATCTAACTTCAAATTACTTGAAACTTCAATGACAATGAACGATGATTAGTTTTATAATTTATAAAAATATAGATGTTTAATTCCATTTTAAAAAACTCATTTTTTTTAAAATTAATTATATTTTAGAACTTAATTAATTTGTGTTTTGTGGATATTTTTTGTAATCCTTAACGTATACGGTGTCGTAGTTTACAGCAAGGGGAGCACAAATATATTTGACCCTACAAATATTACATGAAATATAATTGAAATTTAAATATTATAATTAAAATTTTTAAAAGTTATATAGTTTTTTTTAGAGTATTACATAATTCATACATAGTAGACAAGTTGAAAAAAATTAGAATTTTAATTTTCACAAGTCACATAATTTTTCACAATTCACACAATTCAATCAAATAAAATATATTTATTTTATAATTTTTATCTTTGTCAAAAAATTTCTTCTTGAAAAAATACATCAATTTTTTTTTTTGTGTTTAAATATTGTGGCACTTCTAAAAATACACATATTAATTAAAACAATTCACAATTAAAAAATTAATATCACACTATATAATATTTCAATTATTATCATGAAAAAATTTATTAATAGTTAATAGTTGAATTGCTAATTAGGGTGTTAGAGTTTATTGATTCCAAATGAGTTAGTTTATTCTTTCATATCACATAGTTTATGTATAGGTATAGTTTACTGTATTAATTTTATTATATTTTAATAATATAAATTCTAATAAAAGAAATCTAATTTCTAAAATCAGATTTAGTAAGTTTATTTAGAATTTCAAAACAAAAATACGTTGTAATTGGTCTTCAAAACGGAGTTGTGGCTACCGGGATAACAAGGCAAAATTAAGCCTTAAGGCCCTCCCTAAGTATTTTTGCATATTCTCTCATGTTGTATATTTTTTATATCGTTAAAATTGTAACATTGTAATTTATCAGAAACAATTAATAGTGATTGGAATATTCTATTAATAAAATAAAAATAAAAATATGTTGATTGAACGAAGGTTGCGTGGTTCTTTTAATGTATTTTTATTTTTATTTTATTAATAGAATTTTCTTTTTATTATTATTATTATTATTTTAATTATTATTATTATTCTTTTTATTATTATAATTAGTAAAAGTTATATAATATTATTAAATTAATTATTTATAAAATTTTGTATTTTTTAATGTTATAATTATTTTTAAAATATTTAATAAAAACAAATATAATATACTTAAGGGTAAAATTGGACAAGTAAAAAAAAATAAAATATCTAGTAGGAAGTGGCATTAATAACTCTGAAATTTGTTTGCTTCAGAAAGTCGCATCCCTAAGTTAGGATAAACAAGTAGGACTAAAAAGTAAGACATTTTAATATTATTTTTTAAAAGTGAGACAATTTAATATTAAAATTTTAAAAAAAATGATATATGTATCAAAATCCGGTAATATTACTTTTACAACAAATTTTTTAATTCAGTACAAAAATAACATTTTTTATTTATATTTAAATAATGATTTATTCCAGCATGAGTTGGACTATACTAATATAATGTTACATTAAAGAAATGTTCTTCAACTGAAGTGATATATGAAGATATATAACCATTGTGAGTGAACATAATCAACCTCATTACGTTACAATACAGCCAGCGAAACAATATTTCACCCCTTCCAATACGAAAAATATTAAGAGGATAAAATCTGTATAAACGAAAGAGGAAATATCTTTATTAAATTAAAAAATATTCAAAGAATATTATCAGTGTCAGAAATATCTATTATAAAATATTAAATTAAAATTGTAAATAATATTAATTAGAATATAATTAATAAAAAGATACATTAAAAATAATTTATTTTCTTATATTTTTGTGTTGTTACAAATGTATCAGTATCACAGACAGATAATTCAATTTTTATTTTTTATTATAAAGTGAAAAGAGTAACAAATATTTATAGCGATTTATACCTTTCTTTTATCTACGTAATGATTGTTTTGTAACTATTTCATTTCATTTGTTTATTCAACAATTATATTCCACTCTTACCTTTGCTACTCTTATTTTGTTTTGTACAAATTAGTTTAAGTTTGAATGAGTTGTATTCTGAATCAACCAACTCACAATTTAACAAACTAAACATTTATATATAATCTTGTTATTCAGACATTTTTGGAATTTATGAATTATTTCTGGATTTGTTAAGGTTAACGGTATTATATTTGAAATTGTTTTGAGCTTAAAGGTATATCTTTGAATTGCTTTGAGACCACGGAATGAATTATATTAAAATAATTCAAAATACACACAATTGCATAATAAAATTAAATTATGATTTTATTTATTATATTAAATTTAAATTTGTAACACTTAGATTTATAATTTTACAAGTAAATTTCTAAAATATAGATTAGTTTGAAAATTAAATTCTTACGATTTATGAGTATTTATATTTGATATTTAATTTATATCTGCAATATAATATACAAAAGAATTTAAAAATTAATGTAAATGTTATTTAAGAAAATAATTAATATATTTATAAAAGTAGAGCTTAAAAATTAAAAGTTTTTTTTTAAAAAAAATTATCATATGAAAGAATTTGATGTAAAAGTATTTAAATTAAATTTTAGTTTTATAATTTCTTTGTCTCTTTAATATATAACCAATTCAAAAAAGTCTCACAGTATAAATCTACACTAATCAATTAAAAAAAATTCTATTCATTTATCTCGTTCTATTATATTAATAATAGTTTTGTACTTTTATTTTTATTTAATTGTTTAAAACATTAACTCTTGAATACTCTTATATGTATAAAAGGTTGAATATTTTAACAAAAGTTTATTAATATATATTATTAAATGCCTAAAAAAATATAGAGACTCTAAAAAGAATATTATGATAAATATGTATACTATACAAATATCAAATTAGACAAACTTTTTTAAGATTCATTATTCAGTAGATTAATCAAGTGATTCAATGAATAAAATATTAAAATAGTATAACGGAAAATATTTTTGTCCCGAAGATGTTTAACATATAAAATAAAGATTTATGAAATAGGTTTGTTGTTTGTGTTTTTACCTATCTACCCCTTCACCCTAAACTCCAAACCACTTCCACCTTCCGCCAACGCGGCACCGTCTTTCCTTCTTTTTCACTGGTTTCGTTCTGGTTCGTTTCTATTCATTCTTACCAATTTTTTTCAATTATTTATTCTTCTTTTATGTTGTTTTAATTGTTTTTTTGGTGTCTTGTTTAGTTGAATTATTGTTATTCTATTATGTTGATTTTTTTCAAACATCGTGCCTATTTTGTGAAGTAGGAGAAGGGATTTTTTTTTTCAAAAATTGTGATTTGATTTTTTTCTCTCATTTGAGATTGATTTTCATGTGGTTTTTGCACTGTGACCTTGAAATCGTGACTTGCAAATGATTTTTCTAAAGAATCTTATTATAATAAACAAATTATTGTTAAACCATTTATGCAAACAGGGATTCATGTTATGGCTTGCAATGGCATGTTTAGATAGTATGTGTGGTGGTTCTGCAGGTGATGTTCAAGTGCTAAGATGGAACAAGAAGCAGAACAACTTGTTCCAGTTCAAGGAGGGAGCTCAGACTGTTCTGAATCAGATAGAGTCAGTAGGGTAAGGAAGCTGCTGTTTCGCCGAATGTTGGTTGGGATCAAAGATGGAAGATTTTTCTTGGGTAGCTTCTATTGCATTGATAAGCAAGGGAACATTATTCTTCAGGATACCGTAGAGTATCGTAGCACCCGACGTTCGTCGCCTTCTCCAATGGAACAGAGGTGCATTGGTCTTATTCTTATTCCTTCTCCTTGCCGCACCTCATGTCATGTGGATTGCTCCATAGATGAGCAATTGTCACTTTTAGGACTGAAATGAAACATGAGTGCTTTGGGGATTTCATTTGTTCTGGATGGTTTGTCTGTGAATGGAATTCAAGATTTTAATGTGTTGTGTTAAGATATAGCATTGTGGCACTTGTTTTTAATCATCAAGGAAAGAACATGGTTTACCATGAGTGTTAAATGTTTTCGGCTGTATATGAGTGGAGATAAAAATAAAAGTATGTTAATGACATTACACAGCTTCTCTATATTTTTGTTGCTTTATTCATGCCAATGCCTTCTTCTCCGTTAAAAATTTCGTGTTGTAAGCATCCTAAACTTTATATTACATTTATTTGGATTTGATCGTGGTGAAAACTTGTATCCTGGAAATTTGGAGAAGTTGCATATCCAGCATGTTGCACATTGCAAAAAATGATCGTTTGTATGAAAAAAATAAGAACAATAATTTTCAGTTCTAGAATAGACATGGTATTTTATTTTCATGTACAATAAATATGATATCCAGAGGGTGGTATCTCCAGGGTTCAACAAAAAAGTTGATTACATGCAGAGTAAGAACTCAAAACCTATTACTATAAGGTGTTCCATATACAATAAGGTATGGTACATTTCTGATTACAGTGTCGATGGGAATTGCAAAGTTAACACCTGATGATGCTCCAGTCCCTGAAATGAATCAAAAGCAAAGTAAAAGGGAAGTTAATCTAACATCTTTTTTAGGTTTAATATCCATACAGATAAAAATTCTTGAAGGTATAGTATAGTGGTTAGGACGTTGACTGAGTATTCTCCACCCCTTTACAAACTAACCACTAACATTTGCCAATCCAAAAAAAAAATGGTTAGAAGGCCATCCAAAAAAAATAAATGGTTAAAAGGCCATCTCAATTTCTAGACTTCAATTTTGTGGCAGCTTTTTTTGTCCAACTATTTTAAAAGAAGTGTGATGTGCAACTGAGTTTTGCGACAAAACTTATGCAAAAGAAGTAGAAAGAAGGGAAAGTAGTTCCTGACAAGTTTGGATTGAAAGCATGAGTTTTAATCCCCTCTGTAATAGGACATGTTCTGCAAGTATAGTGTGATGTTGCACCATATTACCTTTCCTTGTGAAGGTGGCTGTGTTTACTCCAACAACATGGCCATGAGAGTCAATCAATGGTCCACCTGAATTTCCTGTTAACATCCACGCATACATAAGGTCATATACTTATGATCAGTAATACAGGTATGAAAAATACTGAAATCCAAAACAATACGGAGAATTCTAAGAAGGGCCCAACCCTGTGTTGTGTAATAATAGATGTGGATTGTGGAGATAACTTGTTGGCATTGTGCATGGCTATGAAATATTTTGCCAATATACTGTATTTCTTTTGTAGATTTCTTTAAAACAATTTAGAAAAGCTGCTATGGTAAAAGTTCTGAAATGAATTTAGCCTTATTGGTAGAATCATATCAGCAGCAAATAATTACACAGACAAACCATATTTTTACCAAGATGAGCAGCATGGAAATGTGAGTATTGAGGAAAAAGTAAAGTGATTATTTTTAGTAATGTACAATACGAGTCAGGTTACAAACTACAATTTCTCCAAACTAACAACGTTCCTTAATTTTAATTCATGGGGCAACAAGCTAAGCTTGGTGTTGAGGTATAAACATAGCAAACCTCGATTAAGTGTATAGCGTACCTGCATTAATAGCTGCATCAGTTTGAATAGCCCCTCTGATAGCCCTTCCATTTGGGGAAGGTATCTCGCGGCCTAAACCACTGACCACCTGCATAATTTACAACATATAATACACAATCATCAGATAACAGTTTTGGTAAACTGTTCATAATGGTTACATGTTGTTGATTGCCTGTATATTAGTCATTATTCCGAAGAACCAACATATTTTGTTCTATCTAGAAATTGAAAACTACAACTTAACATGCCAAATCTTTGGATAGGATAGCTATGAATAATTTCTTGAGTTTTATCTGAAATTTAACATATTTCATGAAAGTTTACCATGTTGGGATTCAATTTATCAAAGAGATTACCCCTGTTGTGAGAGTATTCTCATATCCATAAGGATTCCCAATGGCAAAGCAACTCTGTCCAACACGTAAGTTCTTTGAATCACCAAGAACAACAGGCTTTATTTCGTATCCATCAACATCAACCTGCAAATAGACCAAGTGTCATGCATTTCATTAAAGAACAATGCAAAAATTGAACATAGATTACCTTAAAATTAGATTCACTAGGCAAAATAAAAAAAAAATGCAATGGAAAATCTCTTTACAGAAGCTCAAATAAAAAATGGTTGTGTTAGTATCAAACATCACATGAGGGCATGTCATGGTAATGGATTGGAAAGTGGAAAATGAGACATTTATGATTTAGAACATAGTGAAGAATCCTACAGAAGTAACAGAGAAATCAAATAAGAGGATTGGAATGTATATTATACCTTCAGAACAGCTAGATCATATGCTGGATCAAACCCAATTATTTTTCCTTCCCTGGAAAAGCTATTCCCTTTGGCATCAACTAGGAACACCTGTAGACAAGAGAATGAGCACAAATGCTAGTGAACTAAATGTCTACTCTCTAAATTAAGAAGTTTGATGAAATTAACAGCATAAGGGAAAACCTTACACCGTTGTAAACCACTTGTATCAGTAGCCAGTTTAGCTACAACATGGTAATTGGTAACCTGTCCACGAGAAGAAAAAAAAATCAAATGACTACTTTGAAAGTTTGAAACATTGGCGACCTGTGCAATTAAAGACTATATCTAAACTCTAAGAGTGTCAGCAATTCCTTAGATAGTTTGTCAAGTTATGTATAAAGTGCCTTACGTTAAGTTATTCACTGTACAATGATTTCAACCTATGAAGCATTGACGCAAACACACACTGACACCTATGATAATTTAAAAAATAGAAGTAACTATATGTGGGGTATCGTGTCAGTATCATAGACCGTCACATATCGGATCTTGAGTGTGCCTTCAATTTTACATGGATTTCAAATGTTTGATAGTATGTCCAACTTCATCAAATTGAGGGCACCGTTACATTACAGCATCTTGCAAGTAACAATTTGTTCAATAAGATTACTACTATAAAAAATTTAAAACAAAAAACTGCATAAGTGTAAAATAAGATAAACAAGCAAAATAAAATTTAATGGAAGAAACGAATTCCCCGTTGTGATTTATTGTTATAGCTTACTATGTGACCAAATTTATCCCAAATGAAGCCTGAACCAGTGCCTTCCACTTTTGCATCTATATCCTCGTTTAGCAATACTTCATTAGAAGAAGTCTCGGGGACTTTAGCCAACTCAATGTCTTTAATGAAAACAACCGAAGGTGAAGCTTCCTGTAATAATGCCAAGTTTAATTTTTTTGAAACAACAAAAATATAAAAGTATCCATAACTATAATTTCCATCACATTTTGGTAGACCTTATCTCATCTAAGACGAGACTCTCAATATTATGCATTTTGATCCAATATCAAAGTTTCCAACACAATGTTGAAACATGATTTTAATATTTAAATCAATTAAATGAAAATGTAGAGAGCAACCATGGTTTATCTCACCTTTCTTTTGCACATTTTCATCATTATATTTTATTGTTTAGAAGTTATTTTTGGCACATATATGATTCAATAATCAATACCCATATACCCAATTGTCAAATTTGATCACACAAGAAGAAAAGCAAACAACTTTAAAACGTATTTCAAGCTTCAATACAACCCAACAACACATTAGAAAAAAAAGTGAAAATTGAAGTAAAGGGGTGTCATAAAAAAAACAGAAAAAGACCTGAAACAGGTTAACAACGAGGTCTTCTTGTTGTTGAAGTTCATCATCTTGTAAGAGTTGTGAAAGTGAAAGTGATAGTTTTGAAGTGAGATTGAGGAAATTTAAGGAGGAAGCAAGTGAAAGGGTTGAAGTAAAGAGTATGGTTTGTCGTCTAGTGTGAGTAGCAGGAACAGTGGAAGTGGAAGGAAGGGTCTTAGGTGAGGGAAAGAGATTCATTTGGAGAGAGAACATTGCAAAATTAGAAGACGAGATGACATAGCCATTCCTTTTCTCTCAACTTCTATCTTAACTTAACCTTAATATCACTTTTTCTTTTTTTTTTTCTTTTTTTTAAGAAATTAAGTTACCTTTGTAAAGTTGTGGATAACTATTTTTTTAATATTTTAATATTTTATATATTATAAAAAAAATTCGATTAATTTAATAGTAACTATTTTTTGTATTTCAAATATTTGATAGTAATTATTTAATTTTGAGTTAAAAAATAATTTAATCTTAGAAAGGGTAATAACTAATGATTTTCTAATGATTTAGTTGTGATATTTTCTTTTTGAAAAAAATAAATTTTATTCAAATACTAAAATAAAAATAATACAATTAATTTTATGGTCATCTAAGACATTCTCTATTAATAATTTGGAATCAACAACAGAGTAAAAACCACACCAACGACCTACATAAATATGTTATAAATCACTAAAAAATTATCTAAAAAAACAATTTAATTCTATTATTCTATTAATTTAATTCACTATAGTTAACGGTCTAGAATAATACAAAATCTATAATTTTTAATTGTATATATTTTTTTTAAAATGACTATTATTATTTGTTCATATAAGTGTGATCTTTTATTTTCCTGAAAAAACACATGGATGTAATCTTAAAAAATATAATTTTCTAAAGACATGTGTGTAATTTTTGTAACTATTTTTAAAAAATTCCCCTCTAATTTCTCTTTGTAAAAAACGAAAATAAGTGTGTAATTTTTTTTTTTCTTTTTACATAAATATGTTTATATAATTTTATTTTTATAATAATTTGTGAAATACATATAAAAAATATCAATACAAAAAGTTAGACACTAATTAAGAAAATTGTCTTTTACCACTGTCATGTTAGTTAAGAGTGGATTTTGTTTCAATCAATTATAATTCAACGGTTAACTCTATAATTGTACAAGTAAATTAAGTCTTGCACCACATACAAGTATATAATACAAATTAAGTCTTGCATTATTTTATGAAGAATTTTTTTGATAAAGATAAAAATTATAAAATAGATATATTTTATTTGATTGAATAAAAATTGTGTGTTTTGTAAAAATTGAAATCATAAGATAAATATTATCAATAACTAAATAATTAAAAAAAAAATTTCCAAAAAACAAAATCATCCACAAATTAATTAACTAATAAGGAATCATAATCATGTATTTCACAAATGAATTAATTATAAAAAAAATGTGTCTTTTCACTGCTATCATATTAGTTAAGTATGGATTTTCTTTGAATCACTTATAATTTATTGATCAATTCTATAATGTACAAGTAAAGTAAGTCTTGCATTAAACACAAATTTGTTTTTATTAATGAATAAATAAGTTTCACCATTGGATCAAATGATATTTGATGTGACTTATAGATCTAATGGTAGAAAATAAATGTGCATAATATGCATTATCTATCTTGGACAAATTAGACTATTTTGTGTGTAAATCATAATCGAGATGAATATTTTTTATCTGTCAATTAATTAAAATATGATTAGAAACAATTTAATCATTAATAAATTATTTAAGTGGCGGTAATTCATTGATCAATTAATTAAGAGTAAAATATATATTTGATTATTAGTGTGTCTCTTGAATATTTTGTACACTAAACTGTAAAAAATTATAATACACTATTGATAATCTATAATACACAAATATTTATTACTAATCAATTAGTTAAAACGTAGTAATTCACAATTCAATTATTTAAGAGATGAATATGTATTTTATTTTTTGTGTGTATTTAATATTTACATTCTACATAAGAGAGTCATAGAAAAATACTATTT
>JBBPBS010001075.1:10970446-11052817 GCA_037974835.1 Cicer judaicum | reverse complement strand
TTTACTACCTCAAAGGAATAATAATTTCAATCTTGAGGATTGAAATAATCTGTGTAACTTATGCTAAAAATTAAATTTATAACTATATAAACTTATATAAATTTATATTTTATTTATAATTTTTTATTATTTTTATTGACTAACATGTTAATTTTGTCTTTGAACTAAATTTAAATTAAATAAAGAAAAGAAGACGTACCCTCAATAAAATGCTATATTTATTCAACTTGAAATGGTTAATTTGTTAATATCTAACATTAACAAAAAAATTGTTTTCGTATTGGATTACGAAACTATCTTTTCAAAATAAATATTCTCTTTACTTTAACAAAAAAAAAATAATAATATAATTTTCATATCATATAACTTTATTTTATATAAGTTGCTAATTGTCATATCTCAAACAAATCCCAATCCCCACTTGGGTTTGATGAGCTAAAAATGAAGTGTCAATCAATGTTACACTTGAACCGACCAATACTTTGTCTATATCATGATGCACTGCAATGAGAAAGCTGCACCTGCAAAGGATCACTTTCTACCAATTGCTTCCAAATTGTGTCCATAGAATCACTACAATGCAAATACCACTTAAATACCAATCATAAATAGGTCAACTCATCTCAATTAAAAGTTGAAGAGTAAAAACGTCAAATATCAAGGTTTAAATTATTATGAAAATGTAAAAATACTAATTTACAAACTATATTATATGATCAAATGTCTAATACTTAAATACACGAGAATTGTTTTTTTAAATATCAACAAAAAGTAAAATTAATTTTTTTTATTATTAAAAAAATGTTTTTACACTTTAATTTCTACCTTAAAAAAAAATATTATACATTTCATTTTGTGACAATTACAAGACTTGCTACTAGAATCTCAATTTTGGAGATTATTTTCAAAATTATAGTTGATATGGTTCATTCAAAGACAACTCATATAACCACAAATCCATTCGTTAATTTTTTAATGAATAGGTTTTTATTTTATTTTTTTCATTTAATAAATCTTCAAATTTTGGGTATATATGGGAGAAAAAAAAAGAGGAAATGAGACACGATGGTACACAAAATCCAAAATAAACAAACAAGACATACTGTGAGAAAAAGATAGGACTAATAACTTGGTTAGCACTCAGCAATGCAACATTTAAACAAAGTACAATAGGTACAAGACAAAAAAAACTTTGGAATAGTATTTGATTCTAAATTATTTCATCCATCTAAAATATAAGCAAAAATTCGTTAAAGAAGATTCATTTAAACATATCAATTTTTTTACTAATTTTTAGTTATATTTTAGATTATGGTAATACACTGAAAATACTTTATAATTTTAATAGACATTAATATTAATTTATAGTTGATGCCCGAAGTCTAATCTGCTTATTGAATTTTTGAATAAACTCTTCCACCCTCTTATTAAGATCCTCATTTGTCATCTTAGAAAACTCATTTTCTTCTTCTAGCACTTTTGGTTCTATCTTCATTGACTCTAACCTTCTCACAGATTTCTTCGTTTCATCAATCACAACATGCTTGTCTCTATTGTGTCTATAAGATTTACTTCTTCGGTACATTGATCTTGTAGGAAATAATGTTGCTTTCTCTTGATCATCATCACCTACTTGCAAATCAAGTGTTTTTGGCTTCTTCTCATTGGCACAATCAATAGTACTTTTCTTTGGTTGATTTTCTACCGCGATTTCCAACACTCGTTCGGGAATTGCAACAAACGGTGTTGAAAATGATCGAGTATAAATAAAGTTACGAGCGTTTGAGTGTTTAACAATCTGATCAGAGATTGTGTCTTTCTCGTCTCGCTCTGGAGTAATGCATTGTTTATCAACTTGTTCGTCATATGTAGATAATGAGACATGATTTGTAATTGTTTGACTATGGTTTGCATATTCTTGATGGAGATCTTGTTTTTGTTTTGATGAAGAGAATGCTTCATAGTCAGCAGCTATGATGAGGATTAGAGTATTTGACATGAAAAACCAAAATATGTTGTTGTTTAAAAGTGTATAAGGGGAGAGATTGAAGATATAAAAGATACACATGTAGATAAAAAGGGAGAAAATAGAAGCAAAGAAAGATAAATTAATCTTTGCCTTATTTTTGGTACTATGATTTTTTATTTTGTTTTTTTTCATACAATCTTCCTCTAGATATGGTGGTTTGGCCATGCTAATTATAAAAGGCTAGAAGATTGATTAATTATGAGAGTGTGTGTATCTATGAAGATTGAGATTTTGTGTGAGTTGTAAATATTGAATCAATTAGAGCTTATATATATGTGTGCTTTATTGATGATTATTTTATTTGATTGAGTATCAAATGATTGATAACCTACATTTACAAATATACCCTCCTCTCTATCTCTCTCTCGTGGCAAGTTTTTCTTCTCAAATTATTTGAATAATGTTCCAATGAATTGAAGATTGAATAAAAATATGACAGCTATATAACATGGTGAATAATTAAAACTTTATGATGTGTTTGATGAGTTGAACATATCTAATTGCTTCAGCAGTATTTGTTGGAATTTTCCTACAGCTAGACCACATGATATGTCACATACAAATATCTTAATTATTTAGTTGTGTTATGCAAATGAATGTGGTAATTAATTATAACAAAAAGAAAATCACAAGGAAGATAATTTATATGTATATGTAGTTGGAGCATGATTACAAGTTACTTTTAGGGGTAGCTAGTTATTTAATTTGCTACTTTAGGGTTCTGTTTTCTCTAAATTATTTTACATAATAAAATATCCTAAACGTCATGAAAAATTGGTATTGCTCAATCTAGGAGCAAAGTGTACACAAAGTCTTCATTCAGCTCTAATGATGGTCAGATATTTGATAAAAAAATCAATTTAATAATTCCTCAAACACATTCATGTGCCAACAAGGTTACCAAACCTAAATTTCTACACGTCAAGCCGAAAAGTTAATTTTATAAGTTATTGAGATGAAGTTGTAATTACAATGGCATGGGATTTATCTTATAAATTAAGAATGGCATGGGCTTTATCTTATAAATTAAGATTATATTTTATGTAATTTTAGGGTAATTGCATAGACATTTGATAAATTAAAATGTGAGATTAAATTTAAGATTTTCTTTCTCTACAATTATTACATTGGATAAGTTGAATTGTGATGTAAAATTTAAGATTCTCTTTCTCTATAATTAGGGTAAGAGTTTTGTTATTAGACTTCTTACTATTAAGAAAAATTAAACATGAGATTATAAAAAATTATTAGATATGTTGAAGATAGAGGTTTCAAATTTGTAATACTCATCTTTTTCACATTTATAAGTTTCATTATTAAACTCTTTTCCACAAATTTAATTTTCAATAATATAATTACATAAAAAATTATCAAGATTTTTTTTTTTATATGAAAAATTTAAAGTGTGTTGATAAAATTTTAATTTAATATGCGAAAAATATTATGTTTCAGAGAACATCCACAAAATTCTTAATAATAGTTTAATTGATTGAACATCTTATTTTAAATCTAAATTCAGAACTACAAAGTTGTATCAATTAATTATATTGAAATTTGTTATTTTATTTAAAAAAAATTAAAAAAAAAAACCCACAAATTTTGCATTTAGGTTTCTTCCAAGGAAAATATAGAGAACAAAAAACTGACCAGCATTAAATATTCCAGTCTATTTTTACCAATTAAATGCCATGTTCTCGAACTTTCATCAGCTTGTAGTTGTGGCTGAGCTGAAAGAGAAACAAGGCTTGTGATTGAACCAAATGTATGAACATGTGTGACTTTCATATCCTCAACACTACGCACACTTGTACGATTGAAACACAATTTTAGGATTCATCTTATATTTTTGTATCTTCAAATAAAATATATTAATCTGAATGATTAAGAATTTAATTAAGAGATGACTAACGATTGATGTTGTCTTGCTCGTTTTGTGTATCTTTCTTTATTGTTGAATCATGACAAATAAATCCCGAAATCACATGACCAAAAGCCAAGCAATCATTAACAAAAATTATGCCCAACTCTTGTTAATCTTGCATAAATTAATTAATATAATTGTGTATGTGGGTCTTTTTATTTTTTAAAATAATTGTGTTTATGGGTCTTAAACTAATTATTCAACAATTCTTTTCATTTATGTGAGACACGATAATTTAACACACCTCCTTCTTTTATTTCAATTTATAAATAGAAGTGAACCAATAAAGATTGATATATTTAATCAATTAAAATTTTAAATCAATTTATATTGATTCATTTTCTTATAATAAGATTGGAAGATTACTTCTTCTAATTAGCACTATACTAAATAAACACCTCTATTGTAATTTTGAAAATTGTGGTATTGAGTAGAATATTTTTTCTCTCCTTTCTTTTTGCATTTAATAATTTTTTTATAATAAATTAATTTTATTGAAATGCAATAATATAGAATTACAAGAAAATGAATTGCAGAAATATTGTGCTTTTTAATTATATTAAAAAATTATATGAGATGTACATGGGAGATCCACTTAAACACCAAAATAAAAAAAGTCATTGATCCCACTCTTTAAATCTTAATTCAACTACCAAAACTCTATTAAATTCAATTTTCATTAATATTTATGATTTAAAAAAAAATAGAAAAACATTAGCATGACCCGCAAATCAGAAACCCAACCACTTGTGCCGCCTCCCGTGTTTGTGGTCATTTACTGCTTGCGTGGCAAATATCCTTATGTCACCATCTTAAATATACTTATAACAAAGTTTACTTAAATATACTTATTATAACAAAGTTTAAATATACTTATGACAAATTCTAAGAGGGTGACATTAGATTGTGTGGCATACATATCTTTAAAATAAGATCTCAAAATTGAAATTTGTCAAAGATTAGCTGAAGTTTTGTTTCTTAATCAGTCTTTCTCACTTTAATCAAAATAAGTTGGCGATCCAACTTTTTAATGCCGAAAGATTTAGATAAAAAAGGAAAAATAAAACACAGCAACTTTTTAATGCTAAAAGACAAATTAGGGCTCATTTACTTTCTTAAGTTTTTTGTTTTTATTTTCAATTTAATAGTTCAATTAATAAAAATAAGAGAACATAGAATATTTTGAAAACACATTCTTTCAAGTTTGTCTTTCAATTTTTTTCCTGTCATAATTATGCATTATATAAGTTTTTCATCTCTTTATTACCTATGTAAAAAAATCTATTTGTTAGTAATTTAAAATAAATTCAAATTTTAATTAATAAAAAATAAAAGAAAATAAATAGACTTCTAGATTTCTCGAAACTTATTTTAATTAAATATTTTTCTAAAAAATATATCATATTAAATATAGTTCGGTGAATCAAGTCAAAATTAATGAGTTGCCCCTACTAGCTCCTAATGAGCTACTAATACATTCTTGTCCCAATTTTGAAGATGTTTGATAGTTCCTTTATTTTAGTGGTCCTTAATTTGATTGAATGATGAACTTTGTCATATTGTTAGTACTATATATAATTTATTAGAATTATTGCGACAATGTTAGGAATAACAAGAATTGGAAAAAGGGTTGTCAATTTGCAATTGGTTAGTGATATCTTTGTTGCGTGATCAAATCACCTAAAGATTATGCATGCATTATAAAACCTTGTTTAACAAGACTTCATAGTTACAAGAGGAACACACCAAGGACATCAACAACAAAAAAATGGGAGTTTCGTTGTTTCATCACTTTCATTGATGCTTACTACTCATGGAAACACGGATACGTGATTTTGGGTTTGCGTCTAAATTAACATGAATTTATGTTCTAAGTACATTAGCAAAGATATTTTTTGATTAAAGAATTAATATCTAAGTTAGACTTGATTTACAAATCACTAATTATGGTTTTAAAATTTAAATACATTGATATTTTTTTATAATGAAAATCATATAAAGTGATCAATAGCCAAAAAAATGTGATTATTTTTAATTTGTTGGACTTGAATATTCAAATAACTTAATTGTAATAAAAATTACATATAAATTGTTTTTTATGTGAGATTAAAATTGTGAGTTCATTGATGTTCTATTATTTATTTATTTATTTGCTTACAAATCATATATGGAGTAATAACGTTGTGGATTTTGTTTTTAAATATCATAATAACCTTGTATTGCAAATTTGATAATTGGAATGGTTATATATTAGAAGTCAGTAAGTTAGGTGATCTTGGGTGTTGTAGCAAATTTGTATATTAAAATTGTGCATCTTCAAATTAATGCTTATGAAGGTTTAGACTCAAATAGAAATCCCTGTGAACTTAATTAGATTTGTTTTAGGGATATTATCATAACTTAGATTCAAGTTGAAATGTCTTTTTTATTGGTGCAAATTATTCTTAGAAGTAACCCACTATCATCTTTAACGAAGTCTTCTCATTCAATCACATTATTTTCATCTATAAAATTCAGGATATGAGACCTTGTATAGAAGTTTTAAAAAATAATCATGTAGATATCTTAATCATTTGTAACAAAAAAAATACCGTAATCATTTAATAGAAACTTTAATTTTATTTTTTTTATATAAAAATGTTATTGACTGTTCTTGAAACACTTGCTAGACAATTAAATACAGATTATTTTATTAGAATTTGTGTATTTAAAATTTTAAAAATCTAAAGAAGGTGTTTTTCAAGTTAATATATATTTTTCATCCTTTAAAAGTGTCTTTAGGGCATAGAACACTCGTTAGCCTAAATTTGTGTAATAATTAATTACCATTTTAAGGGCTCTATCAAGTGAGAAAAAATTTAAAATGAAAAAGTGAAAATATTAAATTTTGACAATACATAAATGATCAATGATTAAAAATTATTAATTTAATTATCTATTTTTATTAATTCACGAAATTAATCTCCACATTTTAAAATCTTATTGTTTTGATGACTTATTTTAATATGATGATGTAAAATGACTAACACACATAAAATTGCAATAAAATCATATAAAACTTCAATTTTAACTTTTGAAATGATTCATTTTTATAATTTAATTAATGACATATGAATAATTAAAGTATTTAAATGATTTTATATCATGAGATCATATGCCAAATTATTTAAAATATATTAAATCGTCATTTTTCATTAAAAAAATATAAAAGAGAAACAAAAATTATCGAATTTTAAAATATAGAGACAAATTCTGTAGCTACATAGAGGATCAAAATTTTAATTAAGACAAAGTTATTTTAGTGGTACATAATCACTTAAAAAAGTTACATAACTTTTTATTTTAATTTTGACTATTTATGATTTAATAAATAACTAGTGCACTAAAATAAAATATAAACAAAAATAACAACCGAAAAGTTCACGTATACAATTTTAATTTTTAATCAGTAAATAAACTTTTTAACTATATTTTGGTTATATTTTATGATGATATATGTTCCAACAATTGGTAAGGAGATGTAGGGTCTTGTAAGTTTTACCACTTTCAAGTAGTTTTAAGAAAGATAATTGTCATAGAAACTATATTCTATTTCAAAACTCATCATTTTTAATAGAGAAGGGTACATACACCTATTAGGACGAAGATATTGATTGAAGCTATAGATATTGATATTTCGAATGCTCTTGGTCATGAGCAGTCCCTTTCACCCAAACATGTTATGAATTATGAAGAGAGTGACAAACCAGCAAGCTTGTGGATAGAGTAACTACTTGTTTGGTTGCACTTTGGAAGGAGGATGTGCCATACATTATCAAATGTGATTTGACATCTAACATGAGTATTTAATTACAATGAAATTTACATAAATTCTTCAAATTATGTTAATGTTAAAATATTCTTAAAATTAAAAATATATTAATTATAAATATATTTTTTTAAATTATTTTTTAAATAAAAGTGAAAGTGTTTCCTCAATTTTTTTATTTTTTCCACCTCCAAAGTCATCATCTTCCATATGTTAGTTATCTCCAAACTCTGAAATGAAGTATTAAAATTTTGAAGTAAAATATGGTCTACAATCCACTTCTATAGTTTTTTTTAATCAAATACTATGATGACCTTCAAATAGTAATATTTATAAATGTTTGACATAACTAACTTCTTAATCCTAACTACGGTGGAAGCGTGAGTGAATGAAAAAATTTCAATGAATATACCTAACTAATAGATGGACTCACATTGAGATAAATATGTTGATCATATATAAGTATAAATTAAAGTCTCAAATTAGAAAAGAAAAAAAAACAGATATTTAACATTGATTGAAAGTATTCGTATACTTCATATTTTAAAATTATAGAATAAGATGAAATATATGACTCAACTATATAATTACTCTTAATTCAATGAAACCATATTCGGGACCCATGACCCAACTTAAAGTGATTGTCTTTCCACGTGTAATAATAAATAAATATGAAGAAACATATAATATTGTAGAACAAGCTAGCTAGCAATAGTTCACATGACTGAGTACACTAGGAACTGGGAAATGAGTAAAGGGCAAATATTTCAAAAAACTGAAGAAAAAAACTATGCATGAGTTGATGGATTGAACTGAGAAAGAATGTATTTGTTGGTTGAATCATCCCTATAATATACTTTGTCACATGCTAACAAAGTCATGTCTTATCAATGCCACATTTATCAGAATTAACCATATAATATAACTGTTCTGGAAACATGTATTGCCTCTTATAGCAACCATTTTTGTCTTATACTCTCTCACACCCTTTTCCATGCAAAACTTTCTCACACAGTCATAATCACATTATCAATTTATAGCAACTTTAACTCGACACTTTTGTTTATATTTTTTTCTTTGCAGCCTTTCACTTCTGACACAAAAAATTTAGATGCTTAGAATTTACCTTTACATTCTTCTCCTTTGCCATCACCACAATTTAAGAAAGTGGATCTTACCCTTTTCAATTTCTCTCAAAACCAAAGAATTTCTCACAATTCCATTTTGTTGTTTGTCTTAGATTAAAGTTGTTTGTCTAAGATTAAGGTTATTGTTTGTTCTAGTCAACTCAAATGTCTTCTTCTTCTTTGTCTTTAACTCTTATCTTTGTTATGTTTCTTTTGTTTACAATGAGAAGAAGCAATGCACAAGGAGAAGAAGAAATTGTGATGATGGAAGAGAAAGAGTTATTAGGATTGTTTGAAGTGATGGAAGCACTTTTGGATGAACCTGATTGGTCACAAACACATCCTCAACCATGTACTGATACACCATGGCCAGGAATTGAGTGTGAAGTTAGTAGTGACACTCAAAATCCAATCTTTCATGTCACAAAGATTCACATTGGTCCTGATATAATCTCACCACCTTGTAAAACCTCTGCTTATTTGTCAAAATCACTTTTGAAACTCACTTTTTTGAAAACACTTTCAATTTTCAACTGTTTTGTTGCTTCACATGTCACATTACCATCAACTTTGTTTGGTACTTTTTCTTCCTTAGAACACCTTGCTTTGCAATCTAACCCAAAACTCTATGGAGAAATACCTTCAAGTTTAGGTAATGTTACTAATCTTAGAGTCTTGAGTTTGTCACAAAATAGCTTAAAGGGAAGCATCCCAAAAGAGATTGGAAATTTGGCTTATTTGGAACAACTTGATTTAAGTTACAATAATTTCATTGGTCCAATCCCCTATGAAATTGGAAGTTTGAAAAGTTTGACCATTTTGGACCTTAGTTGGAATCAGATTGAAGGGATTTTACCTTACTCTATCGGACAACTTCAACTTCTTCAAAAGATGGATTTGAGCTCAAACAAGCTTAGTGGAAAAATACCTCATGAGCTAAAAAATCTCAAGAGGTTAGTTTTGCTTGATCTTAGTCTTAATTTTATTATTGGCCCAATTCCTGAAACTTTATCAAGTTTGGAATTTTTAGAATATTTAATCATTGATGACAACCCCATCAAAGATATGATACCACATTTTATAGGAAACCTCTGGAATCTCAAATCATTGAGCTTTTCTAGGTGTGGATTAGTTGGTTCCATACCAAAATTTTTCACTTTCTTGAAGAACCTTTCAGCACTATCCTTAGATAACAATAGTCTCAGTGGAAATGTTCCACAAAATCTAGCATTGTTACCAAACTTAGATCAACTTAACATTAGCTATAACAAGTTGGATGGAGTTCTACATTTTCCAAATGAGTTCATTGGAAAACTTGGTAAGAGGTTAGATGTAAGAGGAAATGATAAACTCTGTATAAGTGATGAGGCAAACAATAAGAATCTCTCTTCATACTTGGAAGTTTCATCTTGTGTTGGATTGAGACACATTAAGGACAATACTTTTGATGAAGATCCAGCTGGAATAAAGCCATCATGGACCAAAAGCAACATAAGTTCAACATATGTGGATCTACAAGTCATGTTTTTTAGATTGGTTTTAAGTTTTATCTTTAGTTTACTTAATTTGTGTTTGTAAAACTTAGGAATGTAATTTTATAAGATGGTGATCGACTAATGATGATATCTATATATAACTATTTGAAACTTTATATGTTTTTATAAATAATATTATTATTGGTGATTGATGTTCGGTCATAGAAATATTACACTCTATATTTCATTATTTAAGTTAGTGGCGGGTCTTGCACAAAATATTTTGAGAGTCGGAGAACAACGTTAACTAAAATATTATAATTGAAATTTTTAAAAGTTATATAGTTTTTTTTAGAGTATCACACAATTCATAAATAATAGACAACTTGAAAAGAAATTAAAATTTCAATTTTCATAAGTCACACAATTTTCACAAATCACATAATTCAATCAAATAAAATATATCCATTTTATAATTTTCATCTTTGTCAAAAAAAAATTTCTTGAAAAAATAAATTAATTTTTTTATGTTTAAATATTGTGTCATTTCTAAACAAATACACATATTAATTAAAATAATTTACAATTAAAAAAGCTTATTAATAGTTAATAGTCGAATTGTTAATTAGAGTGTCAGAGTTTGTTGATTCAAAATTAGTTAGTTTATATTTCTATATCACATAATTTATGTATATATAGAAATTGTTGTATTAATTTTATTATATTTTAGTAGTATAGATTCTAAGAAAGTGCAAAGCAAATACAATATACATAAATGGAGAGGAGAGAGACAAAAATTATTAAAAAAAAAACATAATAAATAATTTTTTTTTTTATTATTGTTGATTTAATTTCTTTAGCGTGTTTTATTATTATTGATAGAATGCTCTTGCAAAAACGTTTGCGTTTCAATACCGACATAGGGTCTTACGTTTTGTATATTCGTAGTGTAACTGGATTCTTCCGCCACTAATTCAAGTTATGTGAAGTTATAAAATCTAAAAGTCGTCTAATCTTAATGGAACATTTGAGATGCATTTATAACATACAATCACATTTTATATAATTCAAATTCATAAGTCTCATTATTTGACTCGAAATATTTTTCTATTTTATAATTTTAATACAATATTTATTACCTCTTTTTCATATTATCCTTAGTTATTATAAAAAGTATTTGCAAATATGTAATGGATAGTGAATAAATAAAAAATAAGAACAAAGACATTTTAGTAGTACTATATATTATTTTGTATTGAAAATTAATGAGTAATAATTTTGTTAAGAAGTGTGCACATTCTAAATTAAGGAGACCTGTAAAATCAGGTTACAAGAATAAAGGAGATTAATAGTGATATTATATTTGTTAAAAATTTCTATTGTTACATAATTTTCTTCTTTAAAAGAGAGGGACCAAATTAATATTATAATTATAATATTTATTGTTGATTAATAAAAATATAAAATACTTACAGGTTTATTGATAAATAAAAGTAATGTAGTTGAAAATTAAAAAATAGATCTTACAATAAAAAAAACACATAAGTTTTTTCAAAATGATTTTACATTTAACAAGGTTATTATTATTATTATTCAAAAATATATACTACTTCTGTTTCACAGTTTTTGATATAAATTAAAAAAATTATACTGCTATTAAATAATTATTATACATATAATTACTTTAAAAATATTATTATAATTTACACTAATAATGTTAAAAAATTTATTAATAATTAAAATGAGTGATTTAACAAAATAATTTATTTGATTATGATATGGAGGGAGTAATTAATTCCATGCATTGGTAATGCTTGGTGGTAGATGAGTAGTGGGTTGAATTAATAGGACTGTATTTTTCATGCAACGGTGAAAGAAAAAGATTCACATATTTTGGAGTTTTGTGTTTGATTTATGTATATTTTGGGATAGGATATGTCACAAGTCACAAGTACTATCCCCGAGTGTTGTTGTCTGTAACAGCCTTTTAGAAAGAGTAAAAGGACTGTCGGTTTCTGAGATACTAATGAGCATGCTGCTAGCTGCAACCACCCTTGTTCCTGCCAAACTACTAAAAGATGCACTCTTTCAATACTTGTTTTAGTATACAGTGATACACAGAATCTTTTTAAGTAATTTCCATTTTTTACCTTCACCTTGCAAACTTATAACATAATGAGAACTAGTGTTGAATGGAGTGAAACTATATATCAAAAAAGGTGTTTGAACTATTTTATATACCTTCAACTTGCTGTAACATGTTTATTGAAATAGTTTATAACTTTATATATTAGTTTCTATTGTCAGAGATTATAACATAATCTAATAAAAGAATGTTTAACTTTTTACATTGATCTCTAATCATTATCATGTTTCAAGAGATTAAATTTATATTTGGTTCCATCTTTAAAGCAATCAAATTTGATTTTGAAATTATAAAATTGATTTAAATTTTTTGGTTGTTTTTGAATAAAATTTTATCTCTACAATTGGTTCTAATTTAAAAATAAAATTTGTAGTTTCTGAGTATAAACATAATTTTCAAACTGATTGTTTTGTTTAATTTACTTTTAATTGATCATATTAAACATAAATCATGTTATATTAAAATAACTATTAACTAAAATTATACACAAAAATTAAGTTGCATATAAAATTTGTTATTTTGCAAAAATTTATTATCTATATCTGTTTGAATTTATATGATAAATCAATTATTTTGCAAAAAAAATTATAAAATTACAATAACTCATCGTAATTTTACAATTTGATCGTAAAATAAAAATTTACATAGTATCTTTTGTAAAATAATAATAGCTCTACTTAGTTTTATCAAATTCTTCATGTTTTTAATTTTAAATTATATTTTTCCTCTGCACAAATTATAATTCCTTTGGTGGAGATGGATAAATAAAATTTGTTATTTGCGAAAATTATTATCTATATCTATTTAAATTTATATGATAAATCAGTTATTTTATAAAAAAAAATTACAAAATTACGATAACTCATCGTAATTTTACAATTTGATCATAAAATAAAAATTCACATAGTATCTTTTGTAAAATGATAATGGCTCAACTTAGTTTTACCAAATTTATCATGTTTTTAATTTTAAGTTATGTTTTTCCTCAGCACAAATTTATCATGTTTTTAATTTTAAGTTATCTATATCTCTCTATCTCCATCTCTAGGAGCATATTATGGAATCTCAAGATAATGTAGAAATTGACCGTGTCAAAGCCAATGTTGAGCGAAGTAGAAAAATACTTCAGACCCTAGGTTATGCAGAATTGACTTTTGAAGATTTTTTTACAAGAATTTATCAACTGCATTATTTGTTCCTTGTGTTTAGGGGTTATATTTTTGTTTATTATTTTATAAATATCTCAATGATTTACTAGCCAAAATGAATATACCCACTGAACTTATGGAAAATAGTTTCTATGGGCAAGTCGAAAGTAGTTTCTATGACTTTACATCTCCCTTCTGTCTATCAAGTCTTGAATTATGGGAAGTATTTGAATAGATCATCCATATGTGCAGTTTTAATTTTGTTAGTAATTTCTTAAGTCATATGAGACTCGGATGACTCAATTTAATGATATAAGAATTTGAATTCATCTTTTTAATAAGAATTTACTGATAGCCTGCTGCTCTGGACCCGAGCCTGCTGCTCTGGACCCGAGCCTGCTGCTCTGGACCCGAGCCTGCTGCTATGGACC
Organism: Cicer judaicum; assembly: GCA_037974835.1. Taxonomy (NCBI): domain Eukaryota; kingdom Viridiplantae; phylum Streptophyta; class Magnoliopsida; order Fabales; family Fabaceae; genus Cicer; species Cicer judaicum. The sequence continues at coordinate 11,038,732 of JBBPBS010001075.1, read as the reverse complement.
CGAGCCTACTGCTCTGGACCCGTGCCTGCTGCTATAGACCCAAGCCTGCTGCTCTGGACTCGAGCCTGCTGCTTTGGACCCGGGCCTGCTGCTCTGGACCTGAGCCTGCTGCTATGGACCCGAGCCTGCTCCTCTGGACCCGAGCCTGCTCCTCTGGACCCGAGCCTGCTCCTCTGGACCCGAGACTGCTGCTCTGGACCCGAGCCTGCTCCTCTGGACCCGAGACTGCTGCTCTGGACCCGAGTCTGCTCTGGAGCTATTTTTTTAGAACTATGTTATGGGGTGTGTGTTTTGCTGTGGAAGCTATGCAAGGAAAACTGGCCAGTAGTTGAAATTTAAACTCTTGATTTTTCAAATAGTTTTGGGAGATCACACGAGAACAAAAATATAGGCTGCATTCAAACTGAATTCTGAATAAAATTTTCTATTGAAGGGAACAATATGGAAAATTTTCTGGCATATAGTTCTTCTATTTGTGTTGGTGAAAGTATAAACAAAACCAGAATTACTTTGTTTAATTTTTTTTTTAAATGCTATGATTTGGACATCTGGACCTTAGGCAGCCTGCTGCTCTGGACCCAAGACTGCTCCTCTAAAGCCGAGCCTGCTCCTTTGGACCCGACCATGCTCCTCTGAACCCGAGCCTGCTCCTCTGGATCTGAGCCTGCTGCTCTGGATCTGAGCCTGCTCTGGAGCTATGTTTTTAGAACTATGTTATGGGGTGTGTGTTTTGCTGTGGAAGCTATGTAAGGAAAACTGACCAGTAGTTGAAATTTAAACTCTTGATTTTTCAAAAAGTTTTAAAAAATCACACGAGAAAAAAAATATAGGCTTCATTCAATCTGAAATTCTAAATAAAATTTTCTATTGAAGGAAACAATTTGAAAATTTTTCTGGCATATAGTTCTTCTATTTGTGTTGGTGAAAGTATAAACAAAACCAGTCTATACAAATTATAATTCCTTTGGTGGAGATGGATAATAAACCTTGACTTCAACATGTGGATAATTATTGTGCAATGGAGTGGCCCTCCTAATAAACTTTATTGATCTGCTTCTGGTTGTACCCTATCTATCTCTACCTTGAAATAATGCTTTCTATGTGAGCTTCTAGTTTTTGAATTTTGGAAGCTAGTATTTAAATATTCTTCAATTTTAAATGTATTAAATTGAATTGAATTTTATGTTATTTATTTTTTCATGTTTGTAATTGAAGTTACCTCCACATGTCAGCATAATAAATGTTGTATACAAAGATGGAAACAAATTACGTTACCGAGACGTGTTTTAAAGATAGGCATCAATAATTACAAGTGAAAATTAGCCAAATATGATGTATCACTATTGACCACTGGTTTTCTTAAGAGAACCTAAATGCATCTCTGTTCTGTTTTTCTTTTCATTGTTAATCAAAATCTGAATTGCCTTCCTTTTGATTAAATAGAGTATATCTCTAATGGGTTAATCCAATTTGAGTTTTGTAATAAAAAATAATTTCTACTTTCCTTTATATATTAGACTCGACAACAAACAGTTTCAAACCCTTTGTAATGTATTATTCATTTAATTTATCACTTATCTAATTGTAGAAGTTGACCATTGACCATTTAGTAAATGTTTGATATCACAATGAGACTAAGACTCTTGTTATGTGTTGGAATTGTTGAAAAGTTCACATTGCTTGTATGGTGAGTTAAAATAGTCAAATCTCAACCAATGTAATGAATGAAATAAAAACAAAAAACACATGTTAAACAAGAAATAAGCTATTACAATTTATAAATCTGTCAGATTAAATTTTTAATCTGATAATTAATAAATAAACATATTTAAACTCGTGGTTTTTTAGATCTATTACAAAGTCAAGGTTTGAATCTGGTCAAAATTAAATGAAGTACTTGGGAGGACAAATATACCTTTAATATTTCACAATGACATTAAATACAGGAATTGAATAAAAAAGAAAAAAACTTTAAATAAAGGAAAAAGAAAAAGAATGTAAAAAACCTTTAAAGGCTTAAAAAAAAAGAAGAAAATAATAAATTCTAAATAGGCTAATCTAGTAGAAAAGGACAAATTTGATTTTGCTAGTGATTGTATGGAGATGCTTCTAGGACCCGATTTTTTCTCTTTTGTAGAAACCGCTGCAAAGATCTTTTCATTGAAAGGGCTGGGCCTGCTGGGCTATACAATTGATTAGGAGATTGCACTATTGTTGGTGTTGATGGTTCTGACCCTCTTGGTGTTGGTGTGTTCACACTTTCTTGTAGCTTTTTATTTGCCATCATTAAGATGGATTTGGCCTGCACGTGATTCACATTAACTTTCATTAGTTCAAAGAATATATGCCTTTCGTATCCGGAATAATTGACCTCATACTTATAAAATGACGATTAATTCCGATATAAATGGAAATTTTTAACTGAATATAATATTTTTTAAATTGAAAGAATTAAGTCTAACACTTTTTATAAGGCACTCGTTAATATATTTATTTTGGAATTAGTAGTAGTATTATTTGATAGATAAAAAAACATGCATAAAGAACTTGGTACAAACATTGCGTGCAATTGTTAAAGTCAAAGTTTGAAGTTTCTTGGAAACTTGCCAAATTTTTTTGAACAAGAGCAAACTTGTCAAACTTGCTTCGCATCAAAGTCGAAGATATTTTTACGTGCACCAAACTAAATTAAGTAATTAACCTTAGTATAAGTTTTACATCAAAGTTGGAATATTTCCAGATGGGCACCACCTACCCTCTTTCGTGTTAGTACCAATATATCCTTAATTTTCTTTTTGAGGTTTTTACCACCAACTTGTCGGCAACGACTATTTTAGTGGTGTGGTGTTAGTATCTTTTACTAAAGGGTAAAAGGCATGCTTATGAAACTCTTAAAAATTGTTTCACTGTGGAATTTTACTATTTTTAATTAAAAAAAAAAAACTTTTAATAAGGTCATGAAAACAAGTATTTTCAGATGATTTATTAAGATTATAAATAAAAAGTTTATATTAAAAAAGAAAAACATTTAAAATTTTAAATTTTAAATGCACAATTTATAATAAATTTTAATGTAAAACTTTTATATTTAAATTCTTAAATAACACTTAATATTTTCCATAAATCAAATAATAAAGATATTCACTCCATATTTACAAAGATACAAAATTGCTGCAAAATTAGTATAATATTAATTATTTTTTCTTATATCATTGAACTATTTCATCAAATCCTTTTTTAAGAGATAATAGAGCCAACAAAAATATATATATATATATATATATATATATTTAATTTATATTATGAATTAAATATATTAATTTTTATTGATTCATATATTTAATTTATATTATGAATTAAATATATTAATTTTTATTGATCCTATTATGTCTTATATAAAAAACCATAATGTGTATTATTCTCAAACTAATATTCTCTACTTTACAATTATAATAATGATGAATACAATGATTCTTATATTTCTTGTGACCTCATCTAATACTTAATTAGTATAAACAAAAATAATATTTCTATACATTAAAAAATAGTTAATTTTGTTTAATTTTCTCAAAGTAGTCAAAGAAGTATTTATATTTTTGAATTACTCTCATGGACACTTTTCATGATAAAATTGATGTTATTTTATTTTTTTATTTATATTTTCCCTTAAATTTGTGTGAAATAAAGAAATTTAATACTCACTAAGGGAGGGAGTACCTTAGTAAAAACACTTGTTTTTTATATAGTTATTGAAATAAATTAGCACAAAAAATAGTGAAGATCAAAGCGATAACACTGAATTTTTAGAAAAAAAGAAAATTACTCAAACCAATTCTCGTTGTGCCAAATTAAAACCAAAACAACTAAAGCTGGGATAACACCTTCTTAATCATTGTAGATTATATATAACCATTTGTCGATCCATGAATCTAATGCCTAACTATGACACTCCGATTCAAATGATGTAGAAATAGTAGTTAATCTAACTAGCGATAAATTCATTTTGCTTTCGTTATATATATATATATATATATATAAGAAAAAAAACTGAAGTGATGCACGGAGAATATATGATATAAACATAAAGTGAATGAATTTACCTGAAACTCGGTGACATCAGTAACACAAATCTTGCCATCATAGAAAATTGTTAGCGGCTGTTGCTGATTTTGCATTGGCCTCTTATCACTACGATCCTCTTCTTCTACCCTTTATTGGATAAATTAACAAATATTTGATTCAATACTCAAATGTAAAATGAAAAGGGATTAAAGAAATAAAATAAAATAAAATAAAAATGACTTACAAATTGCATTGGTTGTGGCGATTGGCAGAACTATGGTAGGGAGGGAAAAGGCAAAGTTCCAAGTTGCAATTCCTCCTCATCTTTAGAGAGAGAGATATATGAATATGAAGTGATCCAAGTTATGTAAAGTTTATGGTGAAAGATGATATGTTATATAATCGTATAAGGTGCAAATTGGGCGCAGCTGGAAATGGAGTTGCAAAATAAAAGTGAATTTCGGCGTGGAAGAGAAAAAGAAAGGGACAGACGCAGACGTTGAAGTTTCAGTGTCTTAGGATTTATAATTAGACACATGTATTTTATTTTATATATGAATATTAATCAAGTACTCCTACTAATACTATATCAAATAATTACAACATGTGTTCCACGTCTTTTTTTCAACCAAAATGTGTGTCACGTGTTTACGTCCCGCACACTAAACATCACAACTATCTCATTCGTGTCGGCACCACGGGATCAACGCTTTCTAAACTTATCCTTTTGCAAAATACTTATGCTAGACTTAGCTGTACAAGATGTTATTTTGCAAATATTTCTATATTCACTTTCGATTTTAAGCCTGAATTTTCGCTACAAAAGGTAAGAGTAATACTGCCATTTTACTCCTTTAAAATGTAGCTTTTTGTGATTTTAGTTTTTAACCGTAACAAAAATTTAAGTTAACTATCGAATTATTAAAATATATATTAAATTAATATTTAATGATATAATAATTATAAATTATTTTGATAATTAAGTTATATTTTTAATTTTTTTATAATAATAAATTTAGAGGTGGACCTTGTATAAAATATCATGCGAACGATAAATATTAACTAAAATATTATAATTAAAATTCATAAAAATTGTATGATTTTTTTTTAGAGTTTCACACAATTCAATCAATTAAAATATATTTGCTTTACAATTTTTATTTTTATCGAAAATTTTCTTCTAGAAAAATATATCAATTTTTTATGTTTAAAAATTGTATCACTCTTAAAAAATTATACAAATTAATTACACAACGTATTCAGACAGACAAATAATTCATAATTCTCAATATTAGAACTCGCATCCTCCTCAAAGTAAAATCGTTCACAAATTCACACTACACTAATTAAAAAAAATAATAAACACTTCATAATCACAAAGTCACAATTGACACATGAAAGTTCACAATCTCAATTCTTACACTACAATTGTTCATAAATCACAAAAACAATTCACATATTACTACTAGTTTACAATCTTAAACTAAAATAATTAATAATCAAGAAATAGTAGAAGAGAAAAATAGTATTAACTTGAAAATATAAGAAATAGATTGGATAATATGAGGACTAATACTAACAGACGACAATGACGATTGGAAATTGTAGATGCAAAATGAGATAGAGAAGCGAGAGACCTCAAAATAGAAATGCGAGAAAATAAAGTCTAAATGAAAAACTAACGCGTGGAGATTGCATAGGAGTTGAGAGGGAGAAACGAACATTACGTGAAATACAATGTCGTCGTGAGACCGATCAACATATGCGACGTAGAGGATTGAGAGGAAGAGATGACATAAAGTTAGTTATTAGATAATATAGAAAGAGTTGAAGAGAAAAAAAAAAGTCTCAAATCTACAAAAATTGAGATATTTTAATAATTCATCATTCAAAATAAAATAATAGAAGATTTAAAAAAGTGATTTCTTTCGTAAAAGTATTGTTTTTAATAAATATATTAAAATTAAAAAGAAAATAGAATTGCAAGAGACAACGAAGTAAGTTACATGAATTTAAAAATTGTAAATAACTACAAAGTACATGACTCGAAAGTACATGACATAATTGTTATGGTATTCGAAAGGTAAATGAATTTAGATATTTCTCATCCGAATTTCATGGTAATGGATGCGACAAATACAGCTTCTAGGTGGGAGCAATTGCCACTAGGAGAACAACTGACAATGATCCACTTGTAACTTGTAAGCGTTGAAACATAACTCCAAAATCAATTAGACCTTCCTCTTAGACGTTAATCAGGTTTTCTTTGTTGAAATAGTGGTAACCATTTAAGCACGAGAGAAAAAGAATGTTAAAAGAAAATTTATTCTTGTGTTTTTTTATTGAAAACGTTATTGTGAATAAATAAAGATAAATAAATAAAAACACCTTATGACTATGAGTCAAAATTTTATAGTATTTAAATTGATAAGAAAATTATTTTTAGTTCCATGTATTATTATTATTATTATTATTATTATTATTATTATTATTATTATTATTATTATTATTATTATTATTACATCTATAGTTCTTTAGATTTAACTCAATTATCACTTAAGCTATTTAATTGAATTTTATTTCAATTTGATAATTTAAGTTACATTTTATTTGTATCGTTAGTTATTTATCTCAATTTCGACAACAATTAGTATAATTAATTTTTTTTTATAATTTAAAACTCTACGGAATGATGCATAAATATATTCCTCATATATACTAATCATTCGGAAGACATTCATTAAATCTTATAAATGATCTTTATTTATTAATTTTCTCTACAATAATTTAAATATGCCTATATGTTTAAAAACAAGGTAATAAAGTCTATCGACATAATCAATATATTTAACTTATTTCACAAAGTAGTTTGAGCGATCAACTTGTTGCGATATTTCAATTAGATCTTAATATTTTACGACAATAATTCAAAAAAAAAAATCAAACTTAAAGGACTGCATGTGTGATTTAATATATCTTAAAGACTAATTATGCAAATTGTGCACCCTAAACCCCAAAATAACATTTATAATAATATATACTAAATTATTTGAAGAAAACTTGCAGCGGATAAAGAAAATCTGTTAAGGAGAATAAAAACTTTAATTTCTAATTTAGGATATCATGTTTCTCTAAATACACATGTAACAATTCAACTTTGTTCCTCAATTAAAACAGTGGAATGTCAATGAACTTGATTTAACTAGAATTTCTTGATTTCATTCCCAAGACTTACTCGTACTAAGTTTTCATATAAAAAATCATTTTGGACTATGATACTCCATTAAGACCGTAATTAATTTATCACTCAAATGGCTACTACCGTAATTAATTTATCACTCAAATGGCTACTGTCGTACGTATCCCCGAATGAATCGTTGGAAATCCTGACGAGTTTTTACCTTCCGCGGGATTCGAGCCCAGTACCTAGGGGATAAGTACCGCCTCATCACAATCCCAATCATCAGTGACAATTTTCTTCTAATTTTGTTCCAATTCCTCGTAGGGAGCAAAAGCTGTCGTGCCATTTTTTGTTGTTTTGGTTTTATTCTATAATTAGGTTTTACTTGGCTTATCCCATGAAACACATTTAATTTTTTTTTTAATAAAATCAATAATTACCAAAGTTATTTTTTTAATTTATTTTTTTAATAAAATTTAATTACTAATATTTCAAAAATAATACTTGATAAATTAAAGAATTAAAATAATTAACTTTTGAAAAAATACATATTATTAATAACTCAAACTCTCATATTCAAATTAATCATTATAATTATACTTATTTTTCAAAATATTCACGTTATAATAATATATCATTAGAGAAATAGAATAGTCAAAATTATAAAATAAATAAATATAAAATCAACACTTTATATTAATTACTAAATCATAATATATATACTCACAATATCATAATAAGTATATAAAAATAAAGAAAATCAAACACAATATTACCACTATCTCAAAATAATAATTTCTAAAATAAATAATTAAAATAAAATATATTTAGAATTAAATAAATATAATTAAGTACACATTTAATATTAGTCCAACACATAAAAGAATGTTATATTAATTGGGTGTGGGAATATACGCGTAAAATCACATAAAATCTTATTTTTCAAAATATTACACTAAAATATTATTGCTTTTAAAACAAATATAATATAATAAAATAAAATATTTATTATTTATATTGCTCATCTAGTATAATGTGTATCAAACTAGCACATTATAGAAGACATCCATATAACAAAAATTAATCACAAAATTTATTAACATATATTTTATAATAATTTTAACATCAAATTAATTATTTAAAATCCTATTTAATAAATATAATAGTTTATCATAAAATTTAGGGTGTTACAATTTTTCCCTTATTAAAGTAATTTCATCCTCGAAATTTGAATTGAACAAAACTGAACTGATTCACCCTAAAGATTCAAACTTAGTCTATAAACATATTTAAGGTATTCACTACTTTTTTAAGCACAATATGTCCAAAAATCAATTAGTTTAACATCATAGACTAACATGACATAATAAATCAATTAAACACATCATATTCAACAACAACATACCACATTCAGTGCATCAAATAAAACATATCAAATACGCTTTCAACTTCAACTAATTTTTCAAACAATATTGTACCAGTTTTACTCTCCTTTAATAATGTCTAAATCAAAAAAATGTTTGCTCTATAGGTTTCACAAAAGTTAGACATATAGAAAACCATTTAAAATATTTCACACCTTCAAGAATTACAAATAGAAATGCATATAACAACTCAATGACATACAATCACTTAATCTTCAAAAAAAATGGGTGTATAATAATAGTGAAATAAGATAAATATTTTCACATATAGTTAAACACTCTCAAAGTCCAACTTAATTTTCAAAGTCTTGTAAACAAAATTCATTTATAGAACTCATACAATAGTTCTAGTCCTTATGAAATGAGATAATATAGAACAAATAAGATACTAATACAATGTTCTTATTCATCTTAAGCAAATTAGTTAAAATATCAAACATACTTATTTGAATGTTTAATTTAAGTACACACCACTAACGTAATATTCGTGTCACGTAATCAGTTATTAGCATTCAACATTGATGTCACATAAGACTCATAATCACTTAAAGTTGTATTAGAGATGAATACCTAACTATTTCCGAAATAAAATTAATCAACATTTATAACAATAATAACAATGGGTTATTGTTGCCTCTTTTATCGACAATGAATCATTGAAATAGCTAGTCCCTCCTACTCATGTAGTCAACTACTTAAGGTAACTATAATTGTAATCATTCAAATTCAAACATGAGTAATTAAAAGTATCTTTAACGTGGTTCAAGAGTGTGAAGCCGGCGCCACAACTCCTACTCCTTACTTCAAGTTAAAAGTTCGCTTAATTACACCTTCATAATAATTTATTTGTAATTTACAACTAGTTACAACAACAACAAAAAGTTCACTAACATCAATATATAACCAATAATTCGATTGAATAAATATAAAACTATTTTACTATGCTCTCGACTACTCTAACTCTATACACCAATTTCCAACAATTAGAACACTTGAAACACAAACAATTTAATATGCGGAATAGAATATTATTTATTTCAAATTATGCGGAATGGAATACAAGATTCATAAATAACTTACAAGATAATTTTTATTTGATTCTTTTCAATTATGCGGAATGGAATATTATTTATTTCAAATAAAGAACAATTAAAAATCTATGTAAAAAATACCGATTTACTGCTTTCTTCATATCCTCTATGAATTTAACTTTTTATTTTTCTAACATATTGTTTGTGACAAATTCCATTATTCATTTGATTTTGGAATGGAAAAGAAAAAAGATGTGATACATACATAGCTGAATAAGCTTTTCAAAAAGCTGCTATATATATACTTTAATAGTGTTATTATGTGAGTGGTCCCTTATACTCTTTATTTATACAATTCACTTGTAAGGAGATGTACTTTTACGAGATAACTTTATATTTGTATTTTAATGTTTAATGTTAATCGTTTCATATTTAATAGTTTTGAATATTGTAGAAAAAAAAAATTATGTTTGAATATTACTTCACTTTGAATCAGTATTTAAGGTAAATTTCAAAATAATTTTAAGTATACACTATATATAATAAGCATTAATTAATTATTTTTTCTCTTGAAAGTTAATATAATTTGACCATTCAATTGTTTCTAGTAAAATATAATAGTATTATATTACTTTTTAAGAAGTTTATTTAATTATTGACAGATTTTTTTTATAAAAAATTATTATATAAAATATATCATTCCTTTCTTTCGCCATCCTCCACCATATATACAAACCAATCTATGTGTGGAAAATATATGTTCAATTCACAATATCACTTCTCTCCATGACACACTTTGATAGTAAGAGGGATGCCAACAAAATTGTATTTCATGTGACTTGTGCTATGCCTTTTTATTTCAAAACAAAACAACAAAAAGGGTTAACACCTAATAACTCGAAGAAGACCCTAAAGAAAATAATGAGCAAGGCAATTGATCAATACAAGTCAAAGGTGCAAGACGATGATATGTGTTTGTGGAAAAAGAACATATTGATGGGTGAGAAATGTCAACCACTTGAATTTAAAGATGCAATTTTCTATGATGATAAAGGGAATAGACTTGTTGAGTCGCCGTATTCATCAAAGCGTAGTACATTAAGCATAAGGCTTTAATTTTCTTTGATTCCAAAATATGCAAAATATATGTCTAATTTGTAAAGGTATAAAATATCGTGCTCTAGCTTACAAAAATTTACGAATAAAATTATACTTTTTATAAAGTCACTGTTTTATTTTGAATTGAGACCACTTAAACTAACATTAAATTTTGAATAATTCAAGCCGAATTGATTAGTATAAAAGAGCAAAGCTGTCTATTTTTTTTTCATTCGTTTTGATTAATATAAGAAGTTATATGTAATTTTCAAAGTTTTGATCAACTATGTGAAGTATTTATTGATTAATCTCTGTAAAAGACTATGGATGAAGTATTTATTGATTGATCTCCGTAAAAAACTATGGACGATCATCTTTAGTGATGTCTTTCTTTTTTATTATTTGCTTTTTCATCTCCGATCCTTAAACCTAAGACTTTCTTTAAGAAGTTTGAATTCAACTACGTCAGTTTAATTATGATTAATATAACATTGTCATGTTTTTGTTTTCGAAATAAATGGTCACGAATAGATAGATCTGACATAAGAGATTGAGACACAATCACTAATTATTTCTATCATATTTTATTGATTAAATTATTTTTTTAGTCTTTTAATTCATTTTTAGATTTCACTTTACTCTTCTAATTATTTTTTTCTCTATTTTTGTCCTTTAATTGTATTTTTGTTAATCTAATTGATTTTTTCAGTCAATTTCTAAAAAAAAATGTTAAATTTGTTATCTCAAACACATAAATTTAGAAATTTATGATTCATTCAATCTGAAAATTCAGAAAATTTATCAAACCTAACTTTAAATTTATACTCTTTCAAATTTACAGCTTACAAATTCACATCCATAGTCTTTCTAACTTAAAAAATAAAAAATCTCTAAATTCATTCATCTTGTTAGGGATTTGGAGATTTTTAATACAGAACATTTGTATGATTTTAAAAACAAAACTCTAACCCATGAATAAGAAAGGGTTTGAAAATAAGCATGTAGGTGAGTTGACTAAGTCCGAGTTGATGAGTGAAAACGAGTCAAGTGAGTTGGAATCGGTTGGAGAAAGTAATAATGTACAAATGGCGGTGGTAGTGAAATCGGTGAAAGGCTTGTTGCTGCTGAAGAAAACGGGAATATAAAATATGATTATTTGGTTAATTGGTTTTGTGATGTTTGAGTTAAAAGTTGTTATTAAAAATCATACAATATGAATTTGGAGATTTCATTCTGTAAGATATTTAATAAATTTTCTTAATTTTTAAATTAAAAGAAATGATAAATTTATAGATTTAAATATAGCTAAAATGACAAAATTTAAGGAGATTTTATTCGCAGAAATATGATTACAGGCAGATAGTTTTTTACTTTGCTTTATACAATGGAGAGAGGTGAGAGATCAGTTACCCTTTGAATGAAAGAAATGATAGTTGAAACCAGAATACAAACTCAGTCTACATGTTTACCATTATTACCCCTTTGGAAATGTTTGTTAAGCAAATGCTTCCTATTTTCTATGACCATGGCCATTTGGCATCGATCCATCGAAACCGCCGGTCTCTAGGGCTTGATTCGGCTAAACAGGCTCGCTCGCTTCCTCTTTGTTGTACATGTCTATTATCATCACTCAATACACAACACTGCAGTTTTCGATCACGTATTAAAGCTTCGTCTCTGTACGTCGGAATCATATATCTAGGGTGTTGTATAAATTGCACATTCTTCCACCACAATTTTAAAGCCTGAAGGATGAACACAATAGATTTAGTACATGTATGAGAAATCAATTGAAATTTGAAAACACATTAATAAGAATGTAAAGGAAAACTGAAGCTTACATGCCAATATATCCATACAGCAACCTTATGAGGCATCAACCAAAAGAAGACTGCATGATCTAACGACGACGATGAGCGCAACTTTTTGGCTTTCAAACTAGCAGTAAAATAGTTTCCAAACTCAGGATGATGGACTGAAATTGATAAGGTAAGATTCTCTCCAGGATCTTTTGCTTTGATATTCCAACTCCCAAGCATATCCTGTCATAAGTTCAGGGAAATGCTTACTGATAAACTATTTTAATTTACTGTCATTTTTATCTTAAGGCCTAATTTGAATACACAACTTAATTAAGGATAGAGTGAAACTGAGGAAGTAACTGTGTTTTCTGAATACATTGGATAAAATTAGAACAAATAGCAATTTGAACCAAAGTGTCCTAAAATCTGTAATAAGCAAAATGGCATAATATTTTTTTACATACCATAAAAGGACTAACATGTAAAGCTTTGGCCACTAGATCAGAATGAGGATTGAAAATAAAAGTTACTCTTTCAGCCCATGGTGTATTTGTTACCTGAAACAAGCAACAAAAATGCCAGTAGTTTCACAATACTCTACTTAGTGAATAGTGACAACATTAATAGAAATAGAAAAAGACTCCTGATTTATCAAACATTAGATTTCAAATTATTACATATCCAACATAAAAGTGAAAAACAACATACTGTTTCTCACTCAACCAAGATAAATTCTATAAAGAAAAGAAAGTTGATAAAATGCAGTCCAATACTTAATAGCAAAAAAAAAACTCAATCTAAGGTCCAAATCTGTAGGTATGCCTTATTATTCTACCTATGTCTCTAAACACGATGTTCCTTTTTATAGGATATCTTTCAAATTTGTAACTACATTAATTATTTCTATAATAAAATACTTATAGTTATTGTAAATCTTTTTCTTTTAACTAGTAATAATAAGTATCATGAAGAAAAGAGAAAAGTTAAATTTAGAAAAACAATACTAGCATTAACTTTCTTAATCTTCTTAATTTAAAAATCAATGCTCCTATACTTAGAGAGTTGGTTTGAGCAAGTGAAATGAAGTTGCCAGCAAAAAAAGATGAACAGCTAATGATATGAGTAAACTTAAAAGATAAGTTTTGAACTGTTTGGATAATCATCTTAAGCTTTTATCACATAAGTAGTTATCAAATATATACTTTTGTATAAGCTATTTCTATTAAAAAAAAAAAAAAAAGTTAAAACAGTTATCAAATAAGTGATAAGTTGTTTTGATAAACTATCAAAGTGATCTTATGAAAATTAGCAGAAATCAGTTTATGGACTTGAGATAAACCTTTTTCTTAATTTCTCTCAAATAGTTTCCCGACTGTTAATGTCATCGGAAAAACTCAAGTCAATCCAAAGAGAACAAAAGTCTCAAAAACTAAGAAAATAAAGCGTAATTTTCACAAACCTCAGCAATGCACTTCTTCAAACGTGTAGCAGAATCTTCAACATCGTAGCAATAATACACACTCAAAGGATTCTGTTCGTACCCCACACTAGGAGGAATTGTCAAAAGCAAACTACAAAATTGGTTCAACAATTAATCAATTTCAAATCAAAACAAACTTCACAAAATAGCATATTTTACCTTCATTTTTTAACACAAGCAAAACGAAAACAAAAAATTGAAACGTTAATATGAAATTTTGAATGGCTCTGAAGAAACCCAATGGAGAAAAAGTAAAAGAAAAAGCATTACATGGGTCCATTGGTATCGGTGATTTTGCGAGCTTCTTCGGGAGAAAGATGACCGTGAGGCGCGTGAGGTTCACGATCGAGATCAATAAGCGCGTAGCGAACTTGGTATTGAAAGGAATGGTGAACGGGGTGCCGGCGCTGATGATAGACTGTACCTTCGTAGAGAGATATTGGTTCAGCTCCGTCAGTGGAAGAGGAAGAAGTGGCGCGTGAGTATCCTAAACGCCGCCATAGCGCGTGAAAAGGAAGGATAAGAGATAGAATAAGAGAGGTGAAGGAAGTGAAGACGATAGAGCATAGAAGATAAAGTAATTCCATTGTATTTTTTTATTCATAAAATTTTAAAAGTTTTCTTTTCTTTGTTGTGGTTAATTTTGGGACTTCAGTCCATTTGCTTTGTTTAGATGTGTTTTGTCATTTTTTATATTAAAAAAAGTAAATCAATAAAAATTAACGAAATTAATTTAAATTTAATAAAATATATTATTTATTAATATATTTTTATTTAACAATAAAATTAGTTTATTCGTGTTTAGAGGGATTTGGTCAATAAATTAATTTAGATATCATATAATTAATTTAGGAATATCATAAATTGAATTATGTCTTATAAGATTTGAATCGAAAAGTCTATTTTAAAATGTATTTTAGACTACTTTAATTTAATTTCAAGTAACATTTTAGTATTTTATTTTTATTTTTTATTTTAATTTTAAGTGACAATTGGATATATATATTATGTTTTAAAATATTAATAAGGTTGTCCTTTTTTTTACAAAAATTCAAATAAATCATCAAATTTCTTAAACAAAACTCATAAAATTCATTATCATATTCAATAAAATACAAATTTAATCAAATTCATAACTTAAATCTTGAAATAAACTCATATTTTCATTATTTATTTAATGTTGTTGGAGATGAAAATATGAGTGTATTTGAATATTTGAGTTATGAATTTGACAAAATTTGCATTAGATCGAAGATGATTATTAATTTTATGGGTTTTGGTTGAAAAATTTGATAATTTTTTTGAATTTTTGTATAAAAAAGGATAACATTATTGAAATTTTAAAATATAAAATATCAAATTGTCACTTAAAATTAAAATAAAGAATCAACTCAAAAAAAAAAAAGATAAAAGACTAAAATGTTACCTGAAATTAAATTAAGGGACCACTGATGTAATTTAGCTTATATTTTATTATTATTTTATGAAAATTTAAATTATTCATCACTTAAATTTTTATAAATATACAAATAAATATAAGAGATTAAATTCTATTTTAATATTTAATATAATCTATTAAAGTATATAATATAATATTATATTGTATTTTATTTTTATCTTTTAATAATATCTTTAAATATATTAAACATTAATTTAAATTAATATATTTTGATATTTTATATATTATACAAAGAAATTCAAATATTTGATAGTAACATATCTCTATGAAAACCTTGAAAATCTATTTATAAAATAAAATGTATATTTAGAACAATCAACTCAAACTTAACAGAATTCAATTTCTGAAATCAAATTTAGTAAGTATTTTATTGTTGATTTAGGATTACCCAGCTCTGCCACAATTGGTATTCAAATGTTAGGTACTCCTATGGGTTGAAATGTTCTTTCCTCATGGGAGTTGGAATTTATTTAAATGAATTGTGAAATTTTTTAAAAATAAGACATAAAATATGTGATTTGTAAAAATTGTAAAGTATATAAAAATTGAAATTTTAATTTTTTTAAATTTATCGATTATGTGTGAATCGCGTAAAATTTTAAAAAAAAATTATATAATTTTTATAAATTTTAATTATAATGATTTAATTAATACTTGTAATTCTTTGTCACTATTTACTTTTATATATATATATATATATATATATATATAAATAAAAATAAGTAAGCTTCGCGTCGTCGGTTATTTTCATCCCTACATACATTGAAGATTGTTCCCAAGATAAGTTGATTATTATATGACTTAGCAAAGAAACTTGATGGATGAAGTAATTCACGTTATTTTAATTTGTAAAATTTCGTAGAAATTATTGGACAAAGTAATGTATTAGTAACATGTAGTTAGTTTTGATTTTTGGTCAGATTTTTCCTTTTCGTGTGAAACTAGTAACCTATAAAGCGCGTGGTTTTATTTCCATCTATCTGCTCTACTGTCCTTCATATAATAATCAATTCTTTCATTTTTTCATTTTTCATTTTCATTTTCATTTTTTCTCATCACAAACAAAACAATCATCATCATAAACGGGTCACCTCTTTCCCTTTCCTCTTTAGCACTCTTTATCTCTGTTTTTTTCTTGTTCTAAAAAGCAAACTCTCTACAATCTTGAATCTCATCTCATCTCTTACTACATACTACTTTACCTTTCTTGTAAGTTTTTGTTTTTTTACCTTTCTGTCTGTTACTTACGTTGTTATTATGCTTCCATGTTTGTTAACACCCACATAAATTCAGGGTTTTCTTTTAATAATTCAGAAAACCACTTATGGTATTTTCTCACTTGTTTTTTCAGATAAACTTGAGATTTTTATTTGCTGCAGCTTCTGGGGTGTTGGTTTTCAGAGACATGTGAATTGGGTTATTTGCTATTGGTGCAAAAATTGCATCTTTTTTGGTTCTAAAGTCTCATTAAGTGGTAAAGTTACTAGCTTTTTATGAAGGAGTAGGTTCTAAGATACCTTTTTTAAAGTTGGGTATTTAAGAAGGAGAATTTACTTTTTTGTTTTATTTGTATTTTAGATCATTGTGGAGTAGGAATTGGTGCCTTGTCTCTTTATTGTGGATTAGGATTTGATGATTCCTTTTATTTGCCATTAAAATGTGTGATGGAATCAGCTTTGGAGAATTTGGAATAGATTCTTAACTTTTGGATTGAGAATTTAGTGTGATGTTATTCTAACTCATTTAAGAACATAGTAGAAACTAATATGTAACAGGTTTTAGTGTTTTCTTACGGGTTTAGGTTTCTATTTTGAGATTTTTAAAGATAAGGATGCAGCGTGTTCGATTTTCATCTCAACAAGCACCGGTTCACAAGCTAGGTGATCCTCAAATGACACTATCTCCTAAGTTTAGGTTAGCTGTGATTCAATCTTCTTTAACAAATCCATCACAAGAGTTAGATCATTCTCTATGTGAAGAACCTTTAATACCGGGCTTACCTGATGACGTTGCTCTAAATTGTCTTCTTCGTCTTCCGGTTCAAAGTCATTCGTCATGTAGGGTTGTATGCAAAAGGTGGCATATGTTACTTTGCAATAAAGAGAGGTTTTTTACCAATAGGAAGCAATTGGGTTTCAATGATCCTTGGCTTTTTGTATTTGCATACCATAAATGCACTGGAAAGATTCAATGGCAGGTTCTTGACCTCACTCACTTTTCTTGGCACACCATCCCTACAATGCCTTGTAAGGACAAGGTTTGTCCTCATGGTTTTAGGTGTGTTTCGATTCCACGTGATGGTACTTTGTATGTATGCGGTGGCATGGTTTCTGATGTTGATTGTCCTCTTGACTTGGTGTTGAAATATGAGATGCACGCAAATCGATGGACCGTGATGAATCGGATGATCAGTGCTAGGTCGTTTTTTGCCAGTGGAGTAATCGATGGAATGGTTTATGTAGCTGGTGGAAATAGTACCGATCTTTACGAGCTAGATTCTGCTGAGGTATTAGATCCTCAAAGTGGGAATTGGCGCTCAATTGCCAATATGGGAACGAATATGGCATCCTATGATGCTGCAGTTCTTAACGGGAAACTTCTCGTTACCGAAGGATGGTTATGGCCTTTTTATGTCTCTCCGAGAGGACAAGTTTACGATCCAAAGACTAATAGCTGGGAAAATATGGCTGTTGGACTTAGAGAAGGGTGGACTGGTTCAAGTGTGGTTGTTTATGGACACTTATTTGTCGTTTCCGAGCTCGAAAGAATGAAGCTAAAGGTTTACAACCCGGAAACCGATTCCTGGGAAGCCATAGAGGGTCCCCCTTTGCCTGAGCAAATATGCAAACCTTTTGCTGTGAATGTTTTTGACTGTCATGTTTATGTCGTAGGTCGAAATCTTCTGGTTGCTGTTGGTCATATCTCTAAACTGAACCCAAAAGAAAGTTGCGAAGGGAAATGGAACTTCGGTGTTCGATGGCATGTAATTGACGCGCCCAAAAGTTTATCCGATCTTACTCCTTCAAGCTCTCAGGTGCTATTTGCTTAGTTTTTGTTTTCATTATTCTGTAATACTATTATGTTGTGAATGTTGTTTAAATAATATGTGATTAAATATAGTTATTAGAGGTGTCAAAGTTTGTAATAGTTATCTGAAGGAAACTTTAATCAGTTTTTGAGTTGTACTAGAATAGTATCTTGTGTTTGTATGGGAAATGTTAGTTTTACACTAACAATTATCTTAATGTTTTCTCTTTGAACAACGGCAGAAATTCTAAATAGATTTGTTTGTGAAGCCATATTAGATGCAGTTTTTGAAAGGATAAAGGAAATGCTCTGTTAATGTAAAATTGTTTTACATTGACAACCAGTAACAACTCGCCACAATAATAACTTATTGAATAACTACCTCTGATTTCAAAAATACACAATATGATGATGCATATTAAATGGTTATGATGGAGTGATAATGTAAAATTGTTTTACATTGTTGGTGCAATACCTTTAAACTCTTATAATTGTATAGGCCTTTTCCTTTGTCAATTTGCTTCACTTGACTTACGACAAATTTAGATATCGAAGAGCTTGGTCCTTAGATTGGAATTCCTATTTGTTCTATATAGGGTATGTTTGATTGAGTTATTTTAACTTATCTACTAGAATAAGCACTTGTGAGCAGTGTATAATATGACATGTTTATAAGTTGTTTTTAGCTTATTTCCATAAGTTCTTTTAAATAGCTTATAAAAACAGTCTGATTTTATTTTACTTTTTGTTTTAAAAATAGTTTATATATAAATAGTTATATGATGCGTGTTAATGTTATAAGCGCTTAATTAAACTATTATTAATTTCATACAATTGTGTGACTGATCATGAATGTGTAACAAATTTTGTAATTATCGTGTAATAAAAATAATCAAAATCATATTGTTGGCTAAGGTTGAATGTACTAGTATGATAAAAGAGTCATTATTCTAAATGGAAAAGGATTATATTAACATATATACATATCGACTAGAATTTGTTTGTGGGATTGCCGTCTATAATTTAATTTATATATACCATTAACTTTTTGATACTATTTGTTGAAACATAACAATTTGATAAAAAAAAAATTACTTAGCTATAGCTACATCCAAAATTATACAAATGAGTAATTATTAGAGATGGAAAAAGTTCGGTTTTAAATTAGAATCATTTGAAAATTGAACCTAATTGATTTTCAGTTTGAAAAAATTGAATCAAATTGGTTTTCAGTTCAAAAAATTGAACTAAACTGTTTTACAAATTGGTGAACCAGTTTATTATTTTGAACCGAAGTGAACCAGTTTAACTTCGTGTTTTTGTTTATATAGGCCAAAATTTACATAAGTACCTCTAATTACTTTTAAAAAAATAAAATTGGTTCGGTTCAGTTTCTTGGAATCAAAAATCGGTCTGGTTCGGTTTTTTGAACTACAAACCGGTTTGGTTCAGTTTTAGTTTTAAAAAATCAGTTCGAAAACAGTTCGGTTCTCAATGTTTATAAATCAGTTCAGTTCAAAATCAGTTCGGTTCAATTCGATAGTTTGATTCAGTTTTTGATTTTTTGTAACACCTCTAATAATTATGGTTTATGACAACGAATAACTTTTGCGTTCACAATTAAAATTAATCTCCACCGATATTTAGAATATATTATATATATTCTAAATATAAAATCTATATTCTATATTAATATTAGTATAAAATGAGTGTTAAAGAATACTCTTTAAATCGAGTTAATTCTTTTTTCTTTTTAATTGTTAAGAAAAAACTTTTTGATTTATCTGTAAAAATAGATTGAGCTAATGAAAAGGTTTTCAATGCTGTCGTGTATGTCTTTTTTTTCAAAAAAAATTGCGAATTTTTGTGTGTGTTGATATCACAATTAAAATTAATCTCCACTTTATAAAAGGCCGATAGATTTTGAGGTTATACTTTTATGCAATAAGATTCTATATTTATTGTTCAAGTAACACTTCAACATATAATTCCCAATTTTCAAGAGTTGTTTTGAACATGCATTTATCTCTTGGTCAATAATTCTTCTTCATATTCATTGTGTAGGTGAATTTATTCCTTTTCATTGAGTTGTTTTCATGTTGACTCTCTAATCTCTATCCCAATTCCCAAAAGGCACAAAGGTTATCTTTAACAAGCCGTTTCAATTGGTGGTAGTCACTATCTGTGAGAGTGAGAGGACTTTTTTGGGGTTTGATGGTCGAATAGAGCTATCTATAGATAGACAAAATTGATCTAGTTTGTGTAGGTGAGTGTTAGGAATTTAATGCAAGTCTTAATTTTATATTTGAATATAAATTAATTAAATGTTAAATATAAATAAAAAAAGTTATATTATTTTTAATGTTTAAATTTGTTTATAGAAACTTAATATCTCAAATTCTAAATGTTCTCAATGATCTCGGAGTCGGAGGTATTTAAATTCCACAAATAATTTTCTTTCAATTGTTTAAGGTATGCAACAAAAGGTGACGTGCTTACTTGTCACGAGAATGAAGGAATATTGTGGATTTGGCTATTTTAAATGGATGCCTATAATCAAATCCCTTGATTTGAGGTAAAATACTATATTATAATTCTTAATCGGAAATGCAAAGATATATTTTACGGCGGTAAATGGATGTATTGAATAATTTTTGTATGAATTTTAATAAATTATAGTAGGTAGAGATATTTGATACGTCAAGTTGCAAATTTGAATAATACATGCTACTTTTTATTTTTAATTTTTATATATTTAATATTGTTTGAATTTTTAGTTCATTATTTTATGATCTATAAAAGTTTATTGAAATTTTCAATATGTTAATTTTTTTTAAAAAAATAAATTTAAAATAGAGTTTACAATGAAATTTATGAATTATCCATCAACTAAATTATTTTGAATTTAAAAATTCAAATCAAAATAAGTGTGGGTTGAAAGTCAACTAGAGTTGCCAACTTCAATTTAAATCCATATGGTTCGAATGAATTGAAAAATAATGCTTTTTTATTAGGGTATAATTTATATTTCAAAATATATCTGTTATATAATACATTTGAATTTGAATTTAATATATGGCTATCTAGACAAATTTATAGGATATCTAATTCAGTGTGTCTATCTGTGTTTAAAAAGTCATTAGAAATTACCGATGATATTTTTTAAAAGTATAAATTAATAATCTTTCTTATTTTTACGGTTGAAACGACAACCTAATTGATTACAATATGACGTCTTTTTATTTAAGTAATTGATAAGAGAGAAGTAGAAAGAAATAAATTAAATAATATTAATAATAAATAGAAATAATTATATTAAGGTTTACAAAAACTTATATATCAACTTAATTAACTAATACCTATTTATTCAATATATTTATTTATTTTTATTTTTATTTAACTGATATATTCTAAGTGATTCATTCGTAAAAACAATCGTGAAATATCATTAACAAAAGACAACTTATCGTAACATCCATGTACATGACTATCTAATAAAAGAGTTACTACCACTTTTGGAGATTAATTTAGTCCTAAATAAAAGAATAATTCCACAATTCAAATTGGTCATAGGGTATAGGCGAGTGCTAAAGTTTTACTTAGTTGGGACTGAATGATACGCAATTATTGTTGTGATTAAAATGATGTGTTTCACGTGCAAAATCTTAATTGCTTGAAGAAGTATCTGTTTTTCTTAGAAACTAAACAATTTGTGCAGTTGGGTTCTCTTATTGTGCAGTTGGGTTCTCTTATTGGTTTTGGTTGGTGAACACAAATTATGTGGTAGTTTGGTAGTTGAGATCAAAACTCAAGTTTGGATGAGATAGCTTTTGAGTGGTTCAATATGTTTCGACTACTTTTTACAGGCTGGCTATTATATCTATATCCATTCCTTTTTTTCTTTTTCTTTTTTTTATTATTCCGTAGGATCCTCTAAATTAAAAAATTTGTAACCAAATCTTTGACCTAATATATTTTTTTAAAGTTACTTTATTTTGTTAGTTAAACTTTAATGAAATCATTTAATAACAATAATTATATTAGTTTAAGAACTTCATTAATTTTTTGTTAAATTATGAAACTATTTACAAAAAAATCTAATAATTTTAAAAGTTGTATCGTAACATTGAAAAAGAGATAGAGGAAAAGATTTAATTCTAAATGATATAGTATAATCTAAAGTATAACAAATAAATGGAAGATAAAATAGAGAGAAGATTCATTTATTCTCTCTCTTATGTATTATTTAATCTCTCTAATTTATCTCTTATTCTATTTCTAATCTCTTCTCTTTTGTTTTATTCTCTCTTTTTATTTTAGGCTAAATTACATTGGTGGTCCCTTAACGTTTTAGTCTTTTATTTTTTATTTTTCGAGTTGATCCTTTATTTTAATTTTAAATGACAATTTGATATTTTATGTTTTAAAATGTTAACAATGTTGTCTTTTTTTTGTAAAAATTAAAAAGAAACATCAAATTTTTTAAACAAAACTCATAAAATTCATTATCATCTTCAATAAAATACAAATTTAATCAAATTCATAACTTAAATCTTGAAATAAACTCATATTTTCATTATTTATTTGATGTTGTTGGAGATTAAAATATGAGTGTATTTGAATATTTGAGTTATGAATTTGATAAAATTTGCATTAGATTGAAGATGATTATCAATTTTATGGATTTTGGTTGAAAAATTTGATGATTTTTTTGAATTTTTGTATAAAAAAAGGATAGCATTGTTGAAATTTTAAAACATAAAATATCAAATTGTCACTTAAAACTAAAATAAAAGACCCACTCGAAAAAAAAAAAATAGACTAAAACGTTACCTTAAATTAAGTTAAGGGACCACCGATGTAATTTAACCTTTATTCTATTTTAATTAACGATAATGTAATTGAAAGATTACATAACATTTTCTTTAATAAAAAAAGTCAAAACCTATTGAATTATTAATTTTCTTTTCACATATATTATTCGTTATTCTTTATGGCGTGAGATATACATTTTTTAATGTGGTAATTGACTAGTCTCATTTGATAGTATTATTATAAAATAGTCAAAGTGAAATAATATAAAGGTAAATTTAAATATATCAAGGCTAGGAAATTAATGGAGTTTCTCTTTTCACCTTTTTATATTTTTAAAAGTCTTTTAATTTTTAATTTTTTCTTTTTAATTTGAACTATTTATATATTCAAAAGTATTTTAATTTTTAGTTTTTTTCTTTTTAATTTGAACCATTTTCAAATTAATTAACTTAGACGATAATTTTCATGATTTTTTACACTTTTAAACTTGTTGGTCTAATAATGTAAAATGTAAATTTAAATATTTCTTAAACCACTAGACTTATTTGAATGTATATGAAATTCTGACAAATTTGAAGTTAGTATTTATATATCGTGTGATTTTATCCTTATCACTTAACTTTAAACTCAAAAATTTAGAAATTTATAATTTATTTCAATTTAAAAGATTATTGCTCTTTAGCAATCTCAAATATGTTTTTTAATTACTCGATTCATATCATTTTATGATTGTGCTATAGTTTTCTTTTCATTTTACGAATTCAATGTGTTTAAATTTGAGTTTTATCTTTTTTATTGGTGTTTTGCTTTAGGTAGATTTTTGTTTTTATGTACATTCGTAGTTGTCACATGAGGTATTGTTTCAAATTTGTTTTTATGTGAATGCTTAGCTTACAAATTTTTATTTTATTTTAATAATTGTGTTTGGATGTCATGTCCAACGCTCATTTGATGTCATTTCTCTATATTTTGCTTTTGATGAGTTTTTTTCTTTTTTTTTCAATTTGAGGTTGAGATAAAAAATTATAGGTGATGAATATTTTTGAATTTTCGAAATGAAGGAGTAACAAATATGTGGGTTTGGATAATGTAGGTGATAAATTTATATATTTTTATTTTAAAAAATTTCTTTGAAACAAAATTAAGGAATATATTTGTTGATTTATAAGAGAATTCTAAAGAAAAAAGAATGAATTTATGGTATTTTTCATGTTTCTAAATTTGAATAATATGAATTTGAATTTATGAGTTATAGACTTGATAGTTTGTGAGTTTGAAAATCATAAATTTAATAAATTTTGTGTTTTTAGATTAAATGAACATATAAATTTTTAAATTTATCAATTTGAAGATAAGTAAGATAAAAATAAGAATATAAAATTCAATACTTTTTTTGATAGAAATTACCAGAAAAAACAAACCTGACTAATATAAATATTGAACCAAAACGGAAAAAAAATAATAATTAAGAGATTAAAATTAAAGAAAAAATAAGTTAAAAAACTAAAAAAGTAATTTAGTCAAAATAGAATAGCCCAGGCCCAAACATTATCGGGCCAAGATAGGGGCCCATTTCGAACGATGATCGATAGAAGATAGCTTGAAATTCAACGGAGAGAGAGAGAGAGAGAGAGAGAGAGAGAGAGAAGAGGAAGAAGGGATGGGAGCAATAACAAGTGCAGTGATAGCAGTGGTAGCGGTTCTTCTAGGTTGGATCACCATCGAGATCGCATGTAAACCTTGTCTCCAACAAGGTCGTGAAGCCATCGATCGCAACCTCAATCCTGATTACGATCCCGACGACGACGACGACGTTCGAGCACCACTAAACCCTGATCCCACCCCCTCCCCCGCCCCCGCCGCCTCCTCCACCACCGTTAAATCCGTTTGAAAACCTATCAACCCCTCTATGGTATTCACTTTTTAATTTTCAACAACATGAAAAATGATCTTTTTGTATTTTGCTTATTGTATAATGTATTTGATTTCAGAATAGTATTATCAATGCGTTGTTAATTGATGTAACTTGCTTAGCCAGCATATCTGTTGTTTTTCTTCACAAATTGCTCTCTAATTATCAATGTATAATAATAATTAAATTCAAAAGTTTTTATTTATTTCTTTTGGAAACAAAAGTGTTTCTTTCATTAGGAATTGAATAAATTGTGCAAGCAACCGACAAAATGAGAAGTGCTATAATAATAGAGTGATCTATGTATATACTAGTTGTTAATTTCTTACTTTCAACTGAAATTCAAGCACGAAGAGACAATTGTATGAAACAGAATGTATTCGCTTTTTTACTGGGAATATTTTGATTTTATTTTATACTTTTTTTTATATAAAAATAGATATACATAAATATTTATACTATAAGAAGTATAAGAAGTTAAATAAGTTTAAACTATGTTTATATCATCTTTAAGATGGTAGACAATCACATGGCATTTGTTTTGATATACCAACTGCTTATAAAAAAATTGCACTAGTTATTGGACTTCTTTCAAAACTTTTTATCACATGGCATTATATTTTATTTGACTATAATGCCTTTTATTTTAAAATGAGATTTTTTTTTCGTTATGCTATTATGTGCATGCTGTAACATCTTGTAATTTTATTTTTTTTATGTTTTACAGAGACAAGAAAAGAGATGGGTTTCTCTTCATTCATGCACGTATGAAATAATGTGTTCCACATATTAGAGATTTAGGGTTTAAGAGTTTGAAATAAAAAAAAATATTTTTATTTTATTCTTGGTTGGATTTAGGGATTTTGTAATAGATTATTGTATAATTGAGTAAACTGAAATTTTTGCTGCTATTTTTATGTGTTTATTACTGATTTATTCATGATTTATAGCATTATTGTTGCAAAGAATTGACTATACATGCATATAAATGTTGTAAAAAAATTGAAAAATATAAATTACTTATAAGATTTTGTTTATATGGTTTGGCAATTATTTTCTAAAGAATTAGCATGAGAGATTTATTGTTCTAAAATTTGATAGAATTTTTAATGAAATATGTTTTTAATTGCACTAATTATTATTTAAAATGAGATAAATGACTAACAATGTAAATATGATATAACTTAAAAAATTGAATCAAAAAATAAAAACATAAAAGATCTAAATGAGACTAAGCTAAACTTAAAAAAAAAAGTAAAACCTTAAAAAATCTAAATGAAACTAAGCTAAACTTAAAGAATATGTGTTAAAAAAAAACATAAAAAATCATATTATTATTTTTGTGAAACATAAATGACTTAAGGATGTATTTTACATTTAAATTAATGAATTCACAATCACATCAAACACCTTAACGATAAATTTAAAACATAAGTTATACCGTTCACTCGGTTACATACTGCAAAATATTATTTATAAAAAAAATTAAGGTGAGAAATTGTTGCTTTAGTATACGGTAGAGAAAGACTATAGAACTTAATGAACACTTGGTGCAGAAGTTTCGATTTATTATTAGTTAAAAATAATTTTGATCAAACAATTTTGAAAATTAATACTTTTGGTCTCATCAAACATTGTTTTCAATTAACAAGTATTTAAAAAAGAATAATAATAGTATACTCTATAACATATACTTTTTTTATTGGCTTTTACTCTAATAATTGAAATTAATACGAATTTTATCAAATTTATTTGAGGTTCACATAATTTGATCAAACCAAATGTGAATTTCAACCAACAAAAATGTGTGTTGGAATGTGTATTGCTAGCAATCAATATTTTAAATCCTAAAAATCTCTTTTAAATTTAATCACTCATCTAATGATGTCAATAGAACACAAGTGAAGACTCTAATGATGTCAATAGAAAGAGACACACGTCAAGGGGGTTGTTATAACGACTACTAACGGTAGAGTGATCTACCTCAAAGTGAGGTCACACGAATCATAGACGGAACGACGGATAGAGTCAATTGGGTGGCCAAAAGAGGATAACTGGATGCCCTGTTAGTAAAATCACTTGTAAATTTATAAAATTTTGATCTGTAACTTGTAACCTGATTAATCTCAACCCTTAAATATTTTACAACTTACATTGTTAGTCGATCCGTAAATCACCCAATTGGTTGTCCCCATAGACGGCACCTATTTTCTGTTATTAAATACTTATCAGAAGGCCGACTTTTTCGTGGTCCAAATGTGGACCTCTAGTTCAACCGGTGACATCAAATTTTTGTAAGAGTTTTTGGTCGTAATGCTTATCTGGCAGTCAAGGAAGATATGTTCAAGATGAGGCAACGAGAGCGTTTCGAGGTCTAGTGAGCCTTACATTGTCACATGTGAAGATACCTTGTGCTTTCGGTGGTTAGTGATTGGACATAATACCTAATTCTACTTTGGTTGACATCACTGGTTCTTGCTCATGCAGCGCAACAACATCCTAAATACATGGGTTACGTGGATTGTCTAGCAGTGGAGGCAGGCGATAGTTACGGTGGGGAAATTCTTATCAAGGAATATGAAGACGAGGCAAGCTTGCACTGGACAACAAAGGCAGTTGGCACTTGTTGATGTTAGCAGTTATACAAGGCAATTCAAAGGTGATGGCGCTGATTAAAGAAAAATACTTAGTTTAAAGGCCTTTGTTCACAATGGTTGTTTCTGGGCGAAGTCACGGTGTTACTGTAGGCAGAGCGGTGCACAGTGACAATACTGCAGGGTCGAAATTTATAAGTTGGTGGATAAAAGGCACAGTGATGAAACAAGGGGAGGCTTGTTTACGTGCAATAACCAGTTGAGGGAAAAGTCCATCGATAATATATATGAGGATCCATTATGGAATCTAGGTCATTTTTGGGAATAACTTTGAATTTTCAAGAAAATGAAAGGAAATTCAAAGAGGAAAAATATGCTTTACAATTACAGTACCGTTGTCGATAAATGAAAAGGTAAAAAAGGAGAGGGTGGGATCCATTGTTACTGTACATATATATGACTAGGGAATAAACATCAAGCTTATCCCATGTCATTTTAAAATTTAAAAAACAAAAAGAAACTTTGAAATGTAAAATTAAGTAAAATATACTACGCCAGATAATTGTATACTTGAGGGTTGCCCTTGTCCCTCTCCAGATACTCTCTGTCAATCAGGCTTTCAATCCTTTTCTTCAAATCAGCTGGTTTAATAGGAAATTTGAGCTGTTCACAAAAGCAAAAAAAAAAAAAAAACTAAAATCAGTATTTATCCTGACAATCACAGAACAGTTCACACCTGAAACTAAAACAGCTCTGCAGCCTCTATCTGGGTGCACCCCCTTTCCCCAAGAGCCAACAGCTCAACAATGGTGGAACTAATTTTTGGTTTCTTACATATTTATATTTTTTTAATAATAGTACTTAATAAACACTCAATCCCTCCAACCTAACACCTCAAAAATTAAATGGGTCCACTAATATCATTACATTTCAATATTAAAATTGTGTGGGAACCTTGGAGAGAGTGCTTAATAAAGCATCTCTCCCCATAAGTGCCCATTAAATTGTCTCCCCAATCAAAGTAACTATTTGGTACCAAGCTTATTTAGCTAAGACTCCTCCATTGAGAATGGTATTAGAGATTTGGTTGCCGCATAACATATTTTAGAATATAATCAGTAGTAACTCTGCAAAGTAGCTTTGCCATCAATACTATTTTGATATCGAGGTGATGGAATGGAACTACTTGGGGTTTACACGGACTACAATTGTTGCAGTAAGGAAACAAAAGGTAGCAATGATGTCACCTGTTGGAAGAGTTCAGTAATAAGAAGTGTGTGACTAAGCACTTTCCTAGTCTTCATTATCCTCACAATAGCAGCATCAACCTGCAAATAAACCATGCCAACAAGGAAAACGTTAGGGATAATAATCATCATTAGATGTTCAGTACATAGATTTTTTTTTAATCAATCAGTATTCAGTACATAGACATTCAAAACTCATCTTAGATACCTAAAAGATACTGAAAGAGTGTAATGGGATGTCCAATCATTCATAAATATCCAAGTTCAAATATCTAAAAATAATATTTTCCAATTTTTGTGTGCATAACTAAAAAAATGGTATTATATATAGGTTTAAATATTTGCTGTCTTGCCAAATTCCTAAAATTTGGTATTAGTGCCCCTTTCAAAAGGTAACATATTTTATCCACCTACTTTTGAAGTATTTAATTTGTGGTCCTTATGGCAAACTGCGAAGAGAGACTAAAACTGATTTTCAAGGGACCACAAATAACATTTAGGGGACGGAAACACATCATTTTTCAAAGGGGCGAACAAACAATAAATTTTAGGAATTTTTAATGGATTAAAAACATATTTCCTTAAACATATAACAATTTATTTAACCATGAAAGTAACAACACGTTTCTTGCTAACAACTGTATTTCTAATGCTATTTTGTCTTGTATTACCACTAAGCCATTTTAACACTTCATCTCATGCCACATCTACTCATTCATTTTAATATTTAATATATTTTGTGAAATAAATCTAATCGGAGTAAGATTGATAATCATAAAGAGTATAATGCCCAAGCATATTAGGTTCTTTTGGATTTGAAGGTGCATTACATTCGCCTGTATATCCTCGGAAGTCTGAGCTAGAAGGAAGCTTTTAAGAAAAGAAAAATGACCTGATATTGTCGATCTTGGAAAACTCTTTCAGTGGTGCTTGTGTTCTCCTCCACTGTTTCCTTCAACTGAATTGCATTCACCTGCACTCAGGAACACCAAAATTAGTTTGATTAAGAACCTCAGTCATAATTTTAGAGGAGTAACCCACTACAGACATTGATAATTGCAAAGGACTAAACTACGGCAATCACAATTAAAACCCAAATGAAAGTTTGAAATCAGTTAATCCGGTGCCTTCAGTAGCAGGCAATGGCTATGGTACCTTTATACGGTAAAGAGGAGCGGTAAATGTATCATTAAAAACAAACGAGTCATCATCGTCCACTTCTCTACCCTTTGGCATCTGTTGTGTGTCCAATAAAAAGTCAACATAAAGAAATTAAAAGAGAACATATTATAACAAATTCTATAAACTGATTAATTCTGCAAATGATTACAAACAAACCTTTTGTAGCACACGAACTTTTCCACATGCAAGTGATTGCAGAGTCCTTCTTAGTTCCTTGTCCTCAATACCAGTAGAGTCCTTCATATCTTGAAAGCTTAATTTCTCAGCATCGTTGAATAGCATCAGAACAACAGTCTGCAGCAAAGCCAGGCATGCATAATTAATTCCCAAAAAATATACACAAAACAAGATAGACAAATGAAACTATAAAGAAAATAAAAAATAACAGCTTTATAAAGGCCAACCTGAAATAGTGAGACAGCCAACTCCTTTTTTCCTTTGGGAAAGTCTGCCTTTAGGACACAGTGACCTAGTGAGTTTTGCCACATCAGACGTCTTCCACTATATTTGCTTAGATAGAACTCTTTAAAAATATCCTGAAGAAGGAATAAAGGAAACAACCATGTCAAGGAAGTTACTTTATGTATCAAGAATGCCAATTGCTAACAGTTAAAAGAGCATTCATTTATGGCTTATGCTGAACCTGGTAAACATTCAATTCATGAGGAAGCCTGACATCCATGGGTGGATATGTTGGCCAGTACCTGCAGTCATCAAACAATTATTGTAAGATTCTGTGGAAAATAGAAGCACATCAACATTACTGACACTAACAGATAAGAAAGGGGAAATAAAATGCTTACCCAGTCGTCAAGACATGAACACTCATTTCAATCCCTGATGGGAGTTTTGTTCGCGCCTGGGATGACTGTTTGAAGGACTCATTTATTTCTTTTGATAATTCAATGTCCTGTATCAGAATAATTTTTAAGATAACTGTAAAAAAAAAACAAAGAATAAAAGCTATAGTTTATGAAGTTTGTCAGATTATTGTCATTAAAGAACTTGATAAAATAAAATACTATAAATTAGAGAAAATGATGTATTAGTGATGAAAGTCTTCCCAACTCAGTGGTGGTACCAATGAAGTACCACAACCAGTTCAGGGGGAGAACAACTTCTAGGTACTTGAGACCTAGACTCCCTCTCAAACTCTATTCCTGAACACTCATAATTGTCATCTCAATTACTAGTACCTATTTACAGTGTCATATCCCCGCTCTCTAACTGAATGCTTTAACTAAATGATCGCATCTAATTAATTGGGTGATG
This sequence comes from Cicer judaicum, assembly GCA_037974835.1. Taxonomy (NCBI): domain Eukaryota; kingdom Viridiplantae; phylum Streptophyta; class Magnoliopsida; order Fabales; family Fabaceae; genus Cicer; species Cicer judaicum. The sequence continues at coordinate 11,007,146 of JBBPBS010001075.1, read as the reverse complement.
CTTAACATCTTATTCATAAAGTAGTTATATTAAACTATGACACCCAAACATATGATCAACCTAAGGACTTTAATCAAAGAAAAATACCAAATTCCTGTTCATTCAGCATCATCAATATACGAGTGATAGGCCATTTGTTGGCTGTCTCAAAAATGTTTGTTTGACGAGCAAAAGAAATTTATAATTGATGCATAAAAATGCTCTGTCGTAGATTTTAAAACTCATACAGAAGTCTACTAAGGGAGAAGCGTAACACTATCCTTCGAAAGCATGTTAAATATTGTTTATCGGCTCTTCAAGTATTGCAAATAAATTGTAAAACATCAAAAAAATTTAGGGGTGAAGAAGTTTTTTATTCAAAATCAAAGTTAAACCTCACAGCTGAATCATAAATGTGACCGCAGGCCGTAAAAGATAATCTCTCACTAGGTTAGAAAAAGAAATGGTAAAAAACTGAGGTTGGTATATATGATTTTGATCCAGTCCATGCCAACCAGAAGCCTAATAAAATGTCTTAAAGCTTTAAACTGATTCAAAGATATATACCTTAAACATTCCTTCCAGTTTGTTTGTAAACTGACTGCCACACTCAGTCTTCAACTGCATTGATGAAAGGAATCATCATGTTAATAAAAATTTGCTGCGCAGCCATCTAATTATTTCAAAAGTTAAATGGAAAAGATGGGCCTTAACCTTGGAGATCATGGATTTCTCTGCGTCAATAGAAGCACTCTTTCCTAACAGTAGTCTTTTAGCAAGATCTTTCTTATAAAATGCCTCAAACACATCCTTACCCTTTAACAATAAAACGTCAAGTAATCTAGCCAGTGTCAGTATGGAAGAAAAAATATCAGTAGAAGTGCATCATATCACCACAAGCATCAATGAAACATACAGGAAACAAGGTGATTGTTAGCTGCTCCACAATGAAACATTATGCTTACCTGGATGAACCTGAATAAAACCAGGACTTTATCAAGTGTACCCTCTAATTCCTCTTCTGAAGTACCCTTATTACCCGCACGGAGTTTATCATCCAAAAATTTCGCAATCAACTCTGCAGGTCGGTTCTGCCATGTAAAAAAAAGGTAACAGTCAGTTAACCGCAAATCACATGTATAATAAAACCCACGAGAGTACAAAATTAACACCTAAGTTCAGACCAAGAAGCACATGTTAGCTATTTAACAAAGCCCTATCAAGGACAAAATATAGTCCTTAAAAAAATATAGACCAAGAAGCAGCACTGGCTGGCAGAGATATTTAATAACAAGAATCTGAGTGATGGAAACCCAAAAATACTTAAAAAATTAAGCTGTTTTCTTGATATAAGCAAGAGCCCACCTAAAATATGGCTGAAGTACTCTAGGAGAAGAGAAGTAAGAAAACAAATGAGCAGAATTAGTAATAGGGAAGTTATATACCAGGACAGTTATAAGGAGTTATTGATAGGGCAGTTATGTAACAGTTATTCAAGTATATGTGATGTAGTTGCCGGGAGGGTTTGTGAAAGTTTCTGGTGTGCATTCCGACAAAACAATTAACTACTTCTACTAACTACTTATAACAATATCAACCAATTAACTACTTCTACTAACTATTTCTCCTTTATTTAAGTCCTAGCAATACATCCCTCATGAAAACAACCTTGCCCTCAAGGTTTACATCTACTATATTCTTATAAGTGTAATATTTGATAACAAGCCTTCGCTTCCCTTTTCCTTTCCACACACTCATTAAAATTAAGGTCTTGTTACCCTCCTGCAACACACTCTCATTTAGACTATTGACACTTGTATCCCACCAAAGTAAGGAGCTATTAGTCTCATTTGAATTGTTGCCACCTGGATCCCATTCCCACTGGTGGAGGAACACAGACCCACAGATCTCATGATCACCATTTGTCAAAGATTCAGCAACCAGATTATTATCACAATCCAAAGGTTCTTCTTGAGGCTGACCAAATGGAGTGGTGTTGTTCCAATACCATATTCATCTCGGAAATTGGACCTGAGCTTCACAATAATACTGTTGTTTGCATGAATATAGAATAAAGGGATTCTACAACAGACATACATTGGACATTGCATAGGATGGTGGCTGACATGCGGCAGCACAGAAACTTTATTTGTTTTTTTTTAAGTTTAAATTTTAAATTTTAGCTACATATTAAGTTATTTGACTTCAAAATGTCAATATCTTGATGTTTGCAATGTTTCACCATCTAAAAAGTATAGTTTGTTATCTTAGGCTCTGTTTGGGAATTGGGGAGGGGAGCGCTTCGGAAAAAAAAGGAAGGAGAAAAGGAAAAGTGAAGGAAGGCCCCAACTTGAATGAGGGATTTAATTTTCTTCATAATACAAAATCCCCCTAAGTTGGGGGAACTCAAAAAATGTTTTGGAGGAGGATTTAGGAGAACTTAAATCAATTCTTCAAATTCTTTTCATCTCTTTATAATAATCTCAAAATTAAAAATATATTAGTCATATGCACCCCTTCACATTCTCTACGAAAACACTTTCTCAAATAAGACGAAAGATTTCTGATAGAAACCAGAAATTTAAAACAAGAAACCAGAGTTTCAACAGAAGAAATGTGTTTATTAATACTTAAATTCAATGAGCCAAGCTCTTAGAGTGATGAAATTCTGGGGAATGCAGAAAAAGAAACTAAACCAGAGCTTAACTGCTCCTAATCCAGAGAAATATTCGCCTAACAGTTTTCTTGAAATGATTCTGAATGACTTCCCCTCTACCCTCCCTCATTCTTATAACAGAATTTCCCTAAAATCCAGGAAGGAACAAACTAACTTCCATTCCCTCCTTTCTAACAGCTGTGATTGTGTTATTTGGGCTCAATGATTGGGTCATCACACCCAATGCACTGTGGTGTCCTATCAATTTCTCTCTCTTTCCCTCTCCTCCCCTCTTCCCAAAGTCCTCCCCTCCTCTCCAAAATCCAAATTTAATTATTTATAACACATTTTAGTTAATGATTTGAAAGTAGGCCATCCCATTCACGATTTCACAACTATGAGCAATATCATCAGTCCACATGTGGCATACTATTGAGTAGAAATGGGTTTTTTTTGGCACTGAGTTCGTTGAGATTAACCAGTAAGGCAGTGGTAATCATCAATATAAGGGAAAGGCTACCGCAGACATGAAGGCGCCAGATGAGTTGACCCAAATGTATGGGCTGGAGCTTTCAACCTTGAGATATTTCTAAACTCTAACCATGGAAACTAACTAACAACAGATACGGTAAAACAACAACAAAATGGTAAGTACCTGACGGAGATTGATAAGATGCTCAAATGCATCTTTAATGGTGTTACTGAATGCTTCATTCTTGACAAAGCTTTCTTCCCATGTTAAGTCAAGTGAAGCCTTAAATTCAAGAAGGGATGAAACCATGTCTTTATCTTTCTCCTCATCCATAACAATGCCCTGCCCAGTTTTCCTGATGTATGAACTAAGGGCCTGTCTCAGAGACTCAAGGGCATTGACCCTTGAAAAGAGTGAGTACATTCTTTGAAGGTCTTCAATACGATTTCCATCCATTAGCATAGAGAAACCCTGTAACATGAAATAAAATTGAAGCAATGAGGAAAAAATTAGAAGAAAATAAATCACTAGAGAAAAACCAAGATAGAGGTGATCAAAACCTTATCAAGAATGGCAGGTATATGACGTTCAAGAAGTTGCTTTTCTGCCGTTGCTATCAATGGCTTCTTAGTACTTGCATCTAAGTATATCAAACATCTTTCATGTTCCTCTTGCAATCTTGTCTGCAAAAATGAGTACCGAAAAACATCCCTACAGTGAGCATCAAGGTTGCACAAGGGAAGGGTTGAATATAAAAAGGGATGAAATTCTGATATGGCAGGGCTCCATCTATCTTAACAATTTAAGGAGGTACATAGCTCCATCTATTTTATTTCTCCATTTTATACATGATACTCCCCTCTAACTACGTACCCCTAATTGCTTTAACTTATTGACTTCTCTAACTGTCCCTCTTCCCTAAGTCGTAACAATAATACAAGGGGATAAAAAAAGTAAGCACCTCCACATGCTTCAAGTAGTCTGGAACATCTGATTGCTGCATGTATTTTACACCTTCAGTGGCATAAAATTCAGATGTACATTCAAGGAATGGCTTCTCAAAGCTTTCTGCATAAATTCCCAGAGCAGTAAACATCTTCAAAAGATGGTTTAGAAGAGTTCTGTCCACTGCTTCACCTAATCTGGAAAACAAGACAAAAGTACAAAATGTAATGCAAGCCACACCACAAGATGAAGAATTTGATGGCCTTACTCAAACTCAGATGGATCAGCCGACTAAAATTTTCTATATTAATAAGAATTTAATGCGGAAAATCACAAATGATTATCTGAGAGAAAAGGAAGTATCTAAGTTCCTCGTATGAAGGTTGCATTGAATTATACTTCTGTTGGGACATATTCTTTGCAATATAAAAAGATAGACTAGTCTAGCACTCTAGCCCCAACTCCATGCATCCTTAGATTTAGACCATTCAAGTCAATATTGTTCACTAAATTATCCTTTGTACCACACCAGCCAAAAACAGCTCCAATACCAATATATTTTACAGCAGTAAAACTACAAGCATATGCATCCTTGGATTTAGACCACCCAAGTCATTGTTCACTAAATTATCCTTTTAACCCCACCCAGTCACCCACTAACAAGTAACAACGGCTCCCATACCAACATATTTAACACCAGCAAAATTGCATGTATCTTTTAAAAGTTTGTTAGGGAACTTAGGAAGACTAGTTAGAATTTGAATAGGATCTGAATTGTCCAATTCAGATCAGAATTAAGTTCTAGTTTTCCATACCTTATTTTCTGCTTTCTATTTTCCTAAATTGTAGCACAGATCAGTTTGTGTTTCCTAAGCAACTTAGCCTTTATATTATAGCACTGTATGACTCCATATGAATAAAAGAGAAAAATTATATCTATAAAAATTATACACTCAGTTATACTTGACAGGACATGCTCATTCAGTTATCCTCTTGAGGTTAGTTAAAAATACAAGTTTTTAGCACGTATCCAGGTCTCCTAATACTTGGATTTATTAATATGTATTCCAAAACTAAATGAGAAAATTAAACTGCAAGAAGAATACAAGGCCTTATATTATGCAATGGATGCAAAACATGTCAGGCCAAGACTCGGAAGACTCCTTCTTGCAATCTATAGTGAAAGACAGAAGCAGACTATCCTTGCCAGGACCCCTCCTAGACTAACAGTTTTTTCTGAATTCTAAAAATAATTATAGATTGTTTCTTTTTCTTCCAATCCAATTCTTCCTTTTCAAAAGGCTACATAAAAGAAAGGGATCCTAATTGATAAGATCATAACATTTATGCCAATTGATAGAAATCAAAAGTGGCACTTACTAAAAAGAATTATAAGCACCGGAATCTTATCAAGACAAAGAAACTATAAGTAATTCAAATTTTGAAAAAGATAAAGTATCCAAATGAGCAAAAACTAATTAACAGAAATTTAAAATTAAAAGGATGAGCAAATTCTAACCCCTCTAGACCTCTCCAACCTGCATCTCATGTGCAACAAGGGATTATCCCTGCTATTGAGAATAAAAAGAAACATGAGTGGCCACCCTAGGTCATTTTGCTAACTTCAAAACTAAATGGCCACTCCTCTGGATTTGTATAGCAATCACACAAACACAAGTCTGAAATATTTTTCAACTTGAACAAATGAAAAAATATCATAATTATAACATCCTTAGTTCAAAACATCTTACAATTCTAACTGAAAAGATATAAAATATATAGGAAGGGAATCGGTAGTGCTTAGCATAAAAATCAAATCGGTAATTTTACATTGGAGAATGATACTATCATGATCAATGATATCAATATTAGCAAGTATAATTTGCATGTGTGCATTTCATTGGATACAGAAACAACTTTTGAAAAGGAGTTGGGGCAGAAACATAAAAACTAAGATAAAATCAGTACAATAAAAAGAGACAGCAAAATACACTCTCCAAACCCACCCATGATCCATACATACATGAATGGAAGTATGGAACGTTTGATCGGTGACATGAATGTATATACAGAAGGTCTACCGGTCATTTTCAAAAGTGAGATTGCAAAAATTGGTTTTACCTTTCACTTTCAATCATTCGTAGAAGACCAGTAACAGTTTTATGTTGAACTTCAGGAGACAGTGAAAGATGTTTGCGGAAAAGTTGTAGGCCCATGTCCCATAGTGACCTTACATTTGGTGTTTGCTTCACATATGTCCTATCCAGATACAAGGCTATATCACGAATCATCAACATTTGATCACAGAGGTCCTGCCAACACCTCTCAACTAGATAAAGAAATACAACCAAATCCGGGCTTTGTCCAACCAAAGACTGCAGTACTGCCGATATGTGTACTTCACACTCCTTTTCAATCCGTTCATAAAGATTTCCACCCATTTTATAACTGCAAAGACTACTCACGGCCTGTGGAGATTATGAGTTTACCATTTAATGCCCATAAACTAATGCACACTAAATATTATCTAGGCTAAATAAACCACTTTACCAAAATAATAGAATAAAGAATTAGAAAATGTCAATGATTACCTGATAAAGATTCTCCTTCTCACAAGAGTTAGGTTGCTTCAAAAATATAGCACAAATAGCAGACTTTAGATTTGCCCATGTCTCCTCCTCAAAATTAGTAGGTAGTGTTGGTTTAGCTTCAAAAAGAAAACAGGGAAGTACAAAAAAGAAATTTAGAAGGCGTCGTATTCGTAAAATAAACATTCGATGTCAATAGATTTTTAAAACAACACAGGACAGGAGAAGAAGAAATACATTCCATTCCAAATCACTAAAATAAACTCACTCTACTGGCATACTATATGCAATCTCAACATTATAACAAAAATACATAATATATTCAAGGTTCCGGCACTGATTCTAGATAAACGGTGATAAAATATATACATCACCATACTAAATCACATCCAATTAAAGCTTAATTGCAGCTCAACCTACAATTACAATTTTAGAAATGAAAACAAATAAATAACCTAAAAAAATAACAGCAGATATATCAAAACCAAACTCACTTCAAAAATCAAATTATCATCATAATATAGCTAACTCTACACAATCACAACACTATCCATTCATTCAGCAGCATCTAAGAAAAACAGAATCAGCCTCCACAAAAAATGAAAGAAAAGAAAAACACATGCAATCTTAGATTAAATAACTGTTTCAAGCTACGCATAGTGTTCACAAAAGAAACCCTCACTCAAGATCGTGTTTCACTTACAAGTACTAAAACGAGTGAAGAATCTAACGAAGTAAATAAATAACAAATTAGTGATCGATGACCGCAATTGAAGCTGTATAGAAATAAATAAGAAGCTAAACAAACGAAAAATTGAAAAAAAATGGAAAGGATTGAAAAACCCTGGAAAAGAAAATTGAAGAGAGAGAGAGAGAGAGGACCTTTGTGAAATTTGATGAGAAGCTTCTTAAGAGGTTGAGGAGGAGTGGCTTTCTTTCGAGAGAGATTAGCAGCCATAACGGAACGAGCATTAGATTTGAGATCGTCGTCTAAAGGCATGGAAAGAGAAGAAGGGTCTAAAACGGCGTCGTCGTGATGTTGTTGTTGTTGTTGTTGGGAATGAGACTTAAATTTTTTCATAGAGGTTGAAGTAGCGCCGCTAGAACGTTTGGTGGGGAGAGACATGAAATGAAATCAAACTCAAGTTAAGGGACTCGTCTCAACACACCATTTTGTGTTTCTCTCTATCTCGCTCTCTTTCTCTGTCAATTCAATTCGCACTTCGCATCCAATACAAATAAAAAAAATTAAAAATTACAAAAAAAGCCCAGATCGAGCCTTCAGATTATGCCGTAGAATGGCGCACACACATAACTAGGGATTCGAATGGGTATTGGTTTAACTAATATTTTACGGATTTTTATTTTTAAATATCCATATATATTATTGGATTTATGTGGAAATTATTTTTTAAGTAAAAAATAATCCATGTGCAAACAATTTTTTTTAATTATGTGGAACTTTTCTTTCTTTTTTGTCATTGCAAAAAATAGTAACATATATAAGCATTAATACATTGAACCATAGATAAAATATATAAATTTTATCTTAAAAATTATTGATACTTAAACAAAAAATATTACAATATATTAATTTACTAATTTATTGACAAATACAAATATTCGCAGTGTAAATTTTATTACTATATTTATATTTGTATTAATTAATTAACAAATAGTTAAAATATTAATTTATTTTATCTGTGGATACTTTTAAACTAAACCCCTTAAAATGCAAATTTTATATTATTTTATTGCCATCTCTACACGTAACACAGTCTTTTTTATTTTAAAATATTTTATTTATTTTTTTATTTCTTATTTTTTATTTTTATGAAAGATGCAGCATCATAAAAAAAGGATAGATGATATATAGAATATAAATTTGATGTGTCAGTTCAAATAATAGTAGGGTCTTAATAACCAGCCTTATTTTGTATTTATTTTTTAGATAATTAATTTTGAAGAAAATAATATTCAAGAATTGTTTTAATTAAGATTCATTTGAATTTGGATTTTCGAATAATTTACTCTTAATTGAAGTTTATTACCGTTGAATTACTTTACTTATTTTATCTTATATGTTTAGTTAAAATTATTATCATCAATTAGAATTGATTTAGAAACGAACATGCTATGATAAGTAAAATAATTTACTAACTTATCAATATATCAAAAATAATTTTTATAATATATGAATGTATGTATGACAAAATATGTATATAATTGTTTCATAAAATAATTTTGTCAGATAAATAACTACGTTAATAGTTGTCATCTGTAAAAGAAAATTACATTAGTAAAAATATAAGTTGAAACATGCGTTGATTAGCTTGTGTAGAAATATAATGTTTGTGTTGATTACCTTTATTTGTCATACTTCCTTCACCTAAGTGTAAATTTAATTTAGCGGTTCTACCAAAAAGACGCCAAAGACGCCAATGAAAATAAAAAACATATATGAGATAAGTTTTGAGTCCTCGTTATCTTCAGATATATACCACGATATTTCTATACTTGTTTGGGGGTGTTGATAATATCTTTTAAGTTAATTCAATTTCAATTAACGTTTTAGTTATTTATTTTTATTTTTTGATTTAATTATTTATTTTAATTTTAAGTGACAATTTGATATTTTATGTTTTAAAATGTTAATTATATTATTTTTATTTTTTGTTAAAATTCAAAAAATTTATCAAAATTTTCAAACAAAACTCATTTAATTAATTATGATCCTCAATATAATGCAATTTCATCAAATTCATAACTTAAATTTATAAATAAATTCATATTTTCATATCTAACAATATCAAATAAAAAATGACAAATATGAGTTTATTTGAATATTTGAATTACGAATTTGATGAAATTTGTTTTATATTAAAGAATATGATTAATTATATGGGTTTTGTTTAAAAATATTGATAATTTTTTTGTAAAAAAGGGATAACATTATTGACATTTTAAAATATAAAAGATCAAATTGTCACTTAAAATTCAAATAAAAGAACAAATCGAGAAAAAATAAATAAATGATTAAAACGTTAATTGAAATTAAGTTAAGAGACCACACGTGATATTTAGTCTATATTCTATTATGTCGACCATTCCCCATGTGTACAAAAAACATGAGAACCTAAAATAATATTATCATATTTATTATTATATGTATGCATAAAATAAACCATATAATACATATTTGTAATGTCTCTATCATATATTAATCTTGTTTTATATTATATTTTGTTTTTTCGTATTTTACTACCAAATTGGTCTTGATGTTTTGTGGGGAATGAAACTTGGAAAATGTATTTTAAAACACAGAAACAAATTAAGTCAAAAAATAAATTGAGAGGGAAATATTATAAATTTCTATATTTAAATAGATATAAAAAATGTGAGTCATTGAAGAAAGATAAATATAACTATTTTAATAAATGTTCATTGAACCATAATAACTCTCATATTTTGAATGTGACATTTTTTCACTCAAAAAATTTATTATAAAAAAAGGAAGAATTGTGTGATTTTATTTTATTTTTGCTAAAAATGTATTTATATTAGAGTACTCTGTATTTTACAAATATTATTAAATTTCAAACTAATAAAACTATTTGCATGTAAAAGATTTTTCTTTTGCTCAATTTTGTTTTCCTATGGGGTGAGACTACTAGAGGTATGTATTTTCTTATATTGGAGAGATTATTTATTATTTTCTTATGCCAAAATAAGAGAGAAAGTTTTTTTTATATAAATAAATAAGTTCTATTCAAATGTTAAAATAATATTAGTCAGAAAAAATAATTCTAGGCTGAGACATTCTTCTTTTATATTTTGGAATTAACAAGAAAATTAAAAATACGCTAACAATATACATAAGCATTTAAAATGTGAATGATAAATTATCAAACTAAAAATTTATACTAACAACAAAATTAATTACTTCCATATATGACTAATGATAAAAAATAATGTGATATTTACAATATTTAATCTCATACAATTACGAAAAATAGTATAAACTAAATCAGTAATTTATAGATGATATAATTCCACCAATAGACAACTCTAAAGTGTGGATATCTGAAAAAAAAATTAATCTTATATATCATATGATTTTATTAGTATTGCTATCAAGTATATAAATTGTTTATCTAATCAGTATTTTTAATATAATTGCTAATATTTTTTAAAAAAAAAATGAACTATAATTTTGCTATAAATTATTTTGATGCTCCAAAAACATTAATTATACCAAATTTTATAATTATTGTTTACCTTTCTTTCTACATTATTACCGTAGTTTATATTTTTAATTTAATATACACCATTTTGTTATAAATAAGGGTTATGTGTTTGTAGTATAAACTTGAATAACTTTTTAAAGTCAGGTTCAGAAGTGCATGATAAATACGCCAAAGCCCAATTTAAATCTTTAAAATCTATAATTCCCAGTCATAAGAATGATTATATAAATAATATTTAAATTTAAATATTAAAATAATATTGATTTAGTATATATATTATTTGTCAGTACCCAATATTTTTTTATCAACTCATATCCAATATATTTGAAGGGGACTAGAAAGTTCACCTTAAATTAATGTGTAGTGAAGTGAGGCAACACTTTATGTCTAATAGTGGATTACTCTTTAATTTAATGGACTTAAGATAAGAGCCTTTATAATAAGTGAAGGGGATTAGTTAATGGACTTAAGAAGAGAGTCTTTCTAAGAAACGAATTGATTTTTTTTAAACGAAATGAAGTGAATTTACTCTTCAACCTATTTCAAGTTGTATCTATTTAAACATATATAGTTTGAATGTATGATATGATAACATTGCAAAGACATATTTACATAAGATAACATCTAATTTGACCATATTAGCCATTAATATCACTACCTTCCTCTTTGAGTGCATTTTCTCATTATTTTATAAGGTATCTTGTTCTTCATCTTAAATTCCAAACTCACCCGGCCTCCTCAAGTTGACATTTTGTTCAAAAAACTCATCAATTAACATGACTCGACACATTGACATTTTATTTTCTTCTTTGGACCTTGTTGTAATTCAAGTGATTCAATATGACATGTAGCCATTTTCATGGTTGCTTGTGGCTTTGATGCTTTGGTTCTGACTCGTTAACTTTAGATGCCACTTTAAATCTTCACTTTGTAAGCATCCAATGCTTGGGTCCTTGAAGTTCTACTATATGTGTCTTAGCCTTAGTTCCTCCACTAGGTGCCTTGATTCCTACATTTTTGCTCAATATCTTCTCAAGCTTAATCTGAAACCTCTTGAGCAATTTAACACTTCATTTTACTTGTCCTTAAAAATTGTTATTTTTCTTTTGACATTAAGTCTCCATCTTTTGCTTTGAGTTTACTTAGTTAATAAATAGAGAAAATCATTAAACCAACTAGAACTATAACACACCTAATATATATATGCATGATTGTACCTTTTAAAACTATAGTACACTTTATAAATAAAGAACTATAGCAAACTCTACGGTAATAGTAACACAACTCCTGAAGGACCAATTACTCTTTAAAGAGTTTTAAGCTAATAGTATATTCAAAAACACACACAAAAGTTAAATTGTAACAACACAACAAAATGGAAATGCAAAATTCAATATACAATTTGATTCATTATACATATTAGTTTATATAGTACAACAATGTGTCATCGAAACTATAATTCTCCCCATCTTTTATTTCTTGTAAAACATGTGAAGGTTTTCAATGATTGTTGTATGTATATCTTCCCTAAATAAGTTGAGTCTATAATTATTTGTTGCACTTACACTTTTTGCAGCTTCAAATGGACTGATTTGATAAGCATTTTCAACTTCAAACTTTGTTGGCTACCCATATTAAACAGATCTCTTAGATTTGTATTTGTATCATAATGTCTATTTACATTTGAAAGGAATTTTGAATATAAAAAAATGTGTGGACTTGAGAAACAACCACAAAAGCTAACATATTGGTAAAACCTTTTTATTGAAGTGTACACATGTATGTCCATATCTATTTTCTCAAACTTCAAACCAACCACAACTAAATAGAACAAATTTGAAGAGGCTATAATAGTATAACTTAATTATATCATTAATTTTTTTAAAACAAAAATTATACAGTAAAAGCATCGCATAGAAAAATTAAATATTCTAATTATGTTGGCACCTCTAAACTGCCACACATCCTTTGCAATACCCTAATCAATAATATTAAATAAAGGAAAAAACATGAAAAAGTTTAGGTGATCAGATCAAAATTCAAACAAGTTACAAAGAAAATTAGTTGTCTCCTTAAAAAATTTACTTCCATTTGGATAAAATCAAGGTGAAGGAAAAAAAATATAATAATAAAACAACAAATAGAGAGACCCACCAAATCCATCAAAAAACAGAACCATCCAAATAAAATGACTTAACTCCAAATAAAATACACAAATAATCATTGATGTATATAATAAGGAAGACTAAATTTATTCTTAAAAAAATCTCCTCTAACAATGCTCGAAATGGAAGTCTACTAAGTAAAACTCTATAAGTTGAACTCAAAATTTGTCAGCTTATGGGAACAATGATTATCCTCACAATAAATGCGTGAAACAATAAAAGCAAGGTTCTTAGTAGTGTTAATACAATTTAGCCACCAATTCATAAGCTTCTAAGAACAATGAAGGGGGACTTGAAGACTATAACAACCAACTCAGAGTCAATCTCGAAGCACAACTAATTTGTACCACTAGAATATGCAATCTCAATAGCAGTAATAGCTTCAATAAATTCAGCATGAAAAACAAAAGCAGTCTCGATAGGCAAAGCAAAACAATCTAAGGAAGCTCATCGAAAAATACTCCCACAAGAAGCAAAACCAAAAACGCCTTTTATAATACCATCAATGTTATATTTTCACCCACAATATTAATTAGGGGGAATCATAAGATTTCTTTAATGATCATTGTCATCTTGAGACAACGCTGAATATCAAAACTTGTGATAGAAACACCAACCAATTGCTTAGAGGAATAAAAACATCTAACCACGTAGTTGAAATATATGTATTCTCAAAACGAAGCAAATCCCTACATCTTAAAATAGCCCAACAAAAGTAAAACAACTCGAACCACATCCAACGTCTAAGAGGACCAAACTCTATAGCAGACAAAGAAGAGAGAAACAAATGAGTTGTGATCCAAACTACAATACCAACCCAAATCCAAATACAATTGGAAAATTTGCAAGAGCAGAAAATATGATGCAACAATTTCGAAGTCATGTTGACATTAACTACACAAACTAACCAAGTAACATCCCCATCTCCACAATATGTCATAAGTAGGAAGCTTGTTGAGAAACAGTTTCCACATAAAAACATATTTGGAAGAAGGTATGGTATTATGTCAGGTGAATTTAGTCCAATCATGTTTATTTATTTAAGACCATAAGAAAATATAAGCATCCTAAAAAGTTAAATCACCAGAATTATAATATTGTCAAACTCTATGATCCATGGCAGAAGAGGGAGGGATATGAATATGTCTTAGCTCATCACAATAGCTTAAAGGAGCTGCCATATTACTAATTGCTTCATATTAAGTGATTATTTATGTCCTTAAATTTTCACCCTTAGAATTTGCTAAACTTAAGGTTAATGAAATCAAAATCACACCATAATTGAGTCTTGCATCACTTATCATAGTATGTAATGTATATCTATTTGCATGATATCCTTAAAACCTCTTTGCAATATTATTTGATCTTGTAGAGAATTCTTTAACTTAAAGTGATAAATCATCTCTCATGGCTCAATTTTTGAACCACTCACTAAAATCCTGACTTTGAACATTGGCCTTAACTCACTTGTGTTCTTTTAGTGTGATTTATTAACCATATCATCATTGGTTTTTTTAGAGAAAACAGTAATATTCATTAGCGAATTTCAAAATAAATTTTAGAGACAATTAAATAAATAAAAAATGAGATGTTCACACACATGATGTATACTTGAATTTCTTCACAGTTGAATAAGCTGTATAGATGGGCTTGGACTAGAGTAACCAATTCCATCTACCTGATTTCAAAAATAAAAAATAAAAAATATTCCATCTACCTATGACAAATTACTATTATCATAGTTTCAGCTCTTTTTATTCAATCGTCTATCCACATGGTTTTGTATATATCTAAAACAAATAATTCTATGGATATATTTGTTTTTTCTTCTTCTTATTTTTAATAAATTAACATCCATAGAGTAAGTGTCGCATATGTGAAAATTAAGAGTACTCTTAATTTAGATTTAAAAAAATATATCGTTATAAATTTTAAATATTAATTTCGTGTAAACTATCTTCTATGAAACGTCTACTAGTATTAAGTATTTAATTAGTTACTTCTTATTGTTTTTTGACAGACTGGTTTTTTTAAATTATCTGCCTCAATATTAGTATTAAATATTTAATTCGTTATTTTTTTGTTGTTCTTTGACAGATTTTTCTTTTTTTTGTTTTTTATTATTTGATGACTTGAATTATTTGGGTGTTGAAAGTCTTTGTATTCGTTAGAAGAAAAACTATACTATAGTTAATTAGTTTTGTCAGTTACTATAATTATAATCATAGCAATAGAAGAGTGAGCTTCTAGATCTTCATCCACTATGAGTCAAAAAAAAAATCTTCATCCCCGAAATCTAACCGAATGCTATGACCCCCTATGGTATTCCCCACTTATTATATCACAAAATACTAACAAATTCAATTATCATAATCTGATTAGGTAGGACTAACGAAAATCAGTTGATTGGACAAAATTTGAATGATCTAATTTGGTATTTAGATGGATTATAGCGAACTGTGAATCAGTTCTTATGAGTTTGAACGGTAAAGTGATGATAAAAAAATTGATTAACAGTTGTCCAAACTCAACCATTGCACTTATAATTTTATGTATAAAACTTCAAATATTTTATAGCGAGTCTCTTAATCTCACATAATCATTAGTACTATGATAAATAAATTATGTGATAAAAATTTATTCAAACATTATTAAAAATATTAAAAATCCAATACAATATTTCTTTAGAAAATGAATTTGAAAATAAAATGAAAAAAAAAACTTAAGAAATAAACAACTCAATAAAAAATAAAAATTTCATACAAACCGTAATTCATCTAAATTAATTAAAAATTTGTCGAAATTAGACTTGTAAATTGTAAACTCAATTTTAGATGGTTTGACAAAATTGGCTCAAATCTCCCAACAACTATGGATCTTCAGTCTTATAATTAGGTGTATGTGATTTGTTTACTTTTTAAATTAAGGTATATGTACATTAATAAGCAATCAATTTTACAAGATCATAACTAAGGGTCCGTTCGGAATAGCTTTTAAAATTTTAATTAATAAGTTACCATCTTCGATCTAATAGATATTTATTCACACACTATATTAAAATGAGAAACAAATGTAATATTTTATTAAAGTTTTCTATAAAAAATGATAAAATCTTTCTTTGAACTAAATCAATATTAGACAATATACGTTGCATTATTGATTAAATATGTTTGGTTTTAAGTTAAAAACCAAAAAACCAACCTTTAAACAATTGACTATTTGAACGAAAAATAAACAAAATAATTATTTAATAAACGTAATGTATTGATAATGTAATTTAACAAAAAATGTATTTAAAAAAGTTAAAAGTATACACATATACCTACTCCAGAAAAATATATAAGTAGCTATACAATAACTAAAATATAAAAACTAATAAATTTCTTCTCAAATAATCTTAAACAAAAGTACATAAATTTTCATGCCACGTGAGATAGATAAAGTTTGGACTAAAGCAATATTTTTTTGTTTTTAGGTGTTGAAAAATGAAAACCCCTTCCTAGTTCCTGCTTTTTTTTTCTTCTTAATATTAATTAATAATAATAATATTAAATTTGACTATATTCCAAGTTGCGTGCTATTTGACTTGGACCCCTGAAATTTCAACTGACCAGTCTTCTCCGACTGCAATATCCCTTTAACTCTTTCAATCTACTTGCATGTACTTTTTCCACCTCCTATTTAATTCCCTCATTCTCATGCATTTTTTCTCAACTCACACACTACATCACACTATAATAATATAAACCAACAAAATCAATAAATAGTCCAATATTTATTAGTATCAATTAAGATCATGAGGAGGAGTAGTGAATTAGGACCAAAGATAGTGCAAATTGAAACAAGGTATGTGCAAACCGATGCTGTGAACTTTAGAGACGTTGTTCAAAATCTTACTGGCAAAAATTCATCCATGGATTGGATAGGTCAACGACCAGACAGTGTTGCTGCTCCCGGTGCTTCCTTAGAGATCAAAAGAGGAAGTATTAAGGTAGAAGAAGTGGATAATGTTAATGCTACTTCTCATTCCATGTTAATGACTAATATGTCCTTCAAAGACTTTGAAAGATTGTTGTTAGAGTTGCCTCCTATTCAAATGGAGGAAGTGATGATGCCATGGTTATAGAAAAACCAAATTAATTATTCATGGTTTTTTTTTTCTTCAAGATTTTTTATATATATTGTTTTCTTCCATGTTTTTTTCAGAAAAATTTGCAATGATATATGATAGGAACAATTTGCAATGGCATATACGACAGATTATAACTTTTACACTTTTTAGTATTAATTTACCTATTTTTAATTATTAGATAATTATTTTATGTGGATATCAATTAATTAAAAAAATAACGATCGATACAAGATTTCATGAGAAGAATCGCCTATACATATATGATTTTATTAAATATCTATTAACAATTAATTAAAGAGTATAACATATATATTACGCTTTTAATCTAGTGGAAAATAGGCTTTATTTTGTATTTTGTTTGATAATATATGTTTAAGATGATGCGTATGTTGAGTCATTTGAGGGTTCATTTGTAGCCACGTTCATGATATATACATTGATAAGGTTTGGTCGATTATTATCTGGAAATGTACGTGGAAGACTACGTGGAGGTATTATGTCCAAGCTCTTAGTGTTAACTAACTCTTAGGTCAAGATACGTATATATAAACATTTAATTTTAACAAAGCTTATATATGTGGTTGCGTCTGGCCAAGCTTTTTTTTATCTTGAAAGCTACTTTAAACTTAAAGTTAGAAACAAGGACTTAAAAATAAAGGTTAAATTGTTTAGTAATTTAAATAAATAAAAAATTAACTTAAAAGCTCTTATCTTATTACAAGTTAACACAAATAAATGAAACATTTTAAAATAAAATAATAAAAAAAACTATATAAAAAAATTATAATACATGAGAAATGTAATTTACAACAAAATATTTAATTTAGATTAATTACTGTTAATTAGTTATTATTTTTTAAGTATATCGTAATTGATCATAAATGTGTTATAATAACATCGTTTATTTTCTCACTTTACTGATTTCACTTCACGATCCAAATCCTTCCTTCATGACATAGGGGTGAGTGTTTTCAACATGGAATTACATGGCAAAACGGTAAAATAAAAGTGATAATGTATAATGTAAGTATGCAACGACACAAACGAACGGAATGTTAGTAAAGAAAAAAAAAACGAATGAAATATTAGTAAAAAAATTATCATTGTAATGTTAAAATTAAAATAAAAAGGTGAATATTGAATTCGTTAAAAAAAATAAACAGTTCTAATTATAAAAAATGAATATTGGATTCAAGCGTTAAAAGTAAAAAAAAAGTTAATGAAGTACGGACAAGAAAATACAAAAAATTAGTAATCTAATTCATAACTATAGTCCAAATCAAGGGATCAACTTTCTTTACTCCATAATTCAATTCTAAAATAATCACAATAGTTTTAAAAAATATACATCAAAACGACATAGTTTGTCCGAAAGTGTACTTTCGTATGACACAAAATTTGTTTTTAATTTTTTGAATATATGTACATCTAAAGTGATATTGAGAGACATGGAAAATTTTCCCCCATGAGCCAATGGCTGGACAGCCCTATTAGTCTAGTTAAAAAGCCCATATCCTAGAGCTAAACAACCCATTAGTTTGGTCAATGATCCTCCAACACCAAAAATAAATTAGTGAGCCCATAACAAAGGGTCTACCAGCCCATTGTATCAGCCCGGGTCATGACTTCACAGCTCCGGACCAATTTACCCTTCCAAATTTATTAGCATTTCATTGTCTGTAAAAGGCACAAAGCCTCTTTAACTAATTTAGCCACTAGAAGGTTTATTTACAAAAGTCTTGAAGGAAGGTTTGGAGAGAATAAAATAGAAAGAATTCCCCCTCTGTTCTCCATTCAAAATGGATTAAGTCACAAAAAGACAACGAAAACATGAACATGCATGTGATGTGCTTTAAACATAAATTGTGCGTTAAAATTAATGTCTTTGAGCAAATATGAACAATACATGTGTGATGTTTATATGTTAAAATCCCCTTTAAGCGACTATAACAAATACATCTCCCATATCCTCCACCCATGCATCCATCCATATTTACAACAATTTTTTTGTCTTCTACTTTACTAAGTGAAATCATTTTTATTTTATTTTTTTATTTTATCAACATTCACTTATAGAGTTTACATATTGATATGAATGAGCTTGAAGATGTAGTTTTCTCTATAAAATATATTAGACGATTATGTAAGTTTTTAATTTTCGTGTATTATTGAAGTAGTTTAAGATGTAATGTGACGTTAGAAATGATTATTATGATAAAAATTAAATGTTTTTAAATATTTTGCGGTTGATTCTTCGAGTAAAAATCTATTATACTAACAATGCATATAAATAATTATTTTTTAATTTTATGTTAGTAGATATTGAGTATTTTTGGTACAAGATTTTTTAATCGATGATTATAGTATTTCATTGTTTTATTATAACTTTTTTAAAAATAATTTTAGAAATAAACATTCAAATGGTGAATTGGTTTAAAGAGATAATAAAAAGTCATTTTAAGTATTTCATCTCTTTGATATAATTTTTTTCGAATAATAAAATTTTAAAAAATGAGAAACTATTTTGAGAAGATTCTCATAAAAATTATTTTTAAAAGATATATTTTTTTAGAAGATGTGATTCTTATCATATTAGAATTACAAATAATGAATATCTATATTATTGAATATAAAAATTACTCTTTTAATTTGGAAAAAAAAAGAGTTGAATTTGTTTTGGTCAACAAAATATATTGTTATGAGTACAAAGAGTATTCAAAATCTATTATAATGAGGCAATGTTCAAACATTTTGGATATCAATAAAAAAATATAATAAATATTCAATTTAACTAATTTGCACCGTGTTGGATGATTGTAATTTGACTTGATTATCTTTTTTTAGTCTATAAGAGGCTTTGAATCTTAATTTAAAACCTTAAAATAATAAATATATGAGTTCATCCTGGTTATATATCTAATATTTTATTCATTTTTAATTAATGTGGGACTAACTATTCACACTTGAATTCCATAAATCTCCTACTTAGGTATGAGTCACTCACATCACTAGATTGAGATTTACAAGAGATTTTGACACCATATCTTAACATAAAAATTTACGATAATGAGTATACGAGTCATCTCTCTTATATATCCAACATTTCCTCTATTTTTAGTTGATGTAGGACTAACAATTCATACTTGAACTCTAGCGATTTCTCCCTCAAGTGTGAATCACTCACATCACTAAATTACGATCCACAATAGACTTTGACACCATATTTAAACTCAAACCTTAATACAATGAGTATATGAATCACCTATCTTATATATCCAACATTTTCTCCATTAGTTGATGTAGGACTAACCACTCCTACATAAATTCTAATAATGTATTCCTTGTTGAATCTAGCTCAAAAATTTTAAATACCAATATTTATTCAAAATTTACACTTGTCACTGAATCATAGTCATTATAAAAATAACATTAAAAATAATTATAATATAAATTAAATATTTATAATAATCTAATTTATGATTGACTATATAATTATAAAAATTCTTTATACCGATAATATATATATATATATATATATATATATATATATATGAATTAATTCCTTCAAATATAATAGTTTATTTCCATTCAGTTGGACAAGGACAATATTGCTGGGCACTTTTTTCTATCAAGTGATATCTTTAATTATAAACGTAGGCTTTTCTTTTTATCTCTTTTAGCCGTGGAATCACATGCAAGGCTCAGGGTGATGACATTCATAAAGTTAGCTAAAGTGAAGTTCTTCAACCTAAGTGTTGCATGCTTTTCTATCTCTTCTCTTCCGGATCAACAGTGAACACCTAAACATATTTTTCGGCTCACCATCTCTAAGTTTGTTACTACCTAATGTTTTTTTAAGTCGTAACTTAATTGATAATGTTGAAATTTTGCAATTGTCTGTTTGAATTTTTTATGATATTTACTATATCTTCTATTGATAAAAAAACAACCAATGGATATTAAAATTTAAGTCCACATCATATATATATATATATATATATATATATATATATACACACGCATTAAGAAGAAATATCATATAAATTAGTATAATATAATTTATTAATTTAGTTAAATGTAATTAAGGATTTATTTATATATTTTATTAAAAAAAATTTATTTTATTTTATTTTATTTTTTGTATTTGTTAATAATATTAAAAATTAATTTAAAAAAATATTGAAAGCATTTTTTAAGAGAAATTACTCAAAACAATTTCATAATTTAAGAATCTTTTAGATTTATTTATATTCAATATTTTATTTATTAAAAAGCTTCAGCAAATAATTAATAAATGCTAAGAGTGATTTTTTTCTTTAAAAAACCTGAAATAACATGTCCTTAAATGTTTGTATAAAACTTATAAATATTATTTTTCTCTTTATTTTTCTTCTTACTTAAGCATTTCTCAAAATACACAATTGCACAGTGGATTTAATAAGAATAAGAACTTACGTTTCTTCCTTACTACAGTTTTTTTCTTTTTCCTTTTTTGGAAAAGGCAAACTAGTATTGAGGGCAAAGAAACCTGCAGGCATAACATGAGCGAAGGTCAAGTAACAAGATGCATTAATTTGGCCAAATAAAGGCCCAGTCATCAGAAAACAAAACAATTTTTTCTTCTTATTAATTAACACATGGCAGAAAATCATATAATAAAAAAGCGCTGCAATATTGAGACCTTTGATAGTGTTTTTATTTAAAAAGAAAGTAATCTATACTTTTAATGAGTTTAATTACTATATGTACCTTTTAATGAATTTAATTATATGCACTGATTATTAATAATTATGAATTTTTATGTAGTTACTATAAAAATATAATATTTCTTATGTTTCGATGGCTGAAATTAATTGACAGTGTAAAATACATTTATAATAGACTAAATTATATCTGCGGTCCTTAACTTAATTTTATGTAACATTTTATTTTTATTTTTTCTGAATTTGTCCTTTATTTGAATTTTAAATGACAATTTGATATTTTATATTTTAAAATGTCAACAACGTTGTCCTTTTTTTTTTTTTTTTACAAAATTTCAAAAAAATTATCAAAATTTTCAAACAAAACCCATAAAATTCATTATCGTCTTCAATAAAATATAAATTTAATCAAATTCATAACCTAAATCTTGAAATAAACTCATATTTTCATTCTTTATTTGATGTTGTTGGAGATGAAAATGAGTGTATTTGAATATTTGAGTTATGGATTCGATAAAACTTGTATTATATTGAAGATGATTATTAATTTTATGAGTTTTGGTTGAAAATTTTGATGACTTTTTATTAAATTTTTGTATAAAAAAGGATAACATTGTTGAAATTTTAAAATATAAAATATCAAATTATCACTTAAAATTAAAATAAAAGATCAACTAAAAAAAAATTAAATAAAACGTTACATAAAATTAAGTTAAGATTTGATAATATTAATGTATACAAGTTAAATTCACTTTAATATCCTATAATGCACAATGCTCTCTAATCAAATATTTGTAAGGTTTCTTTGTGGGTGTGATATATAGAACAATAATTCACCATATATATAAAATAATGTAAATATTGTGGATGTGGTATATAGAACGATAATTCAAGATACATATAAAGTAATTTAAATTTTAACTAAAATAATTACTGATAAAATTTTATTTATAGATTTGTTGGACTCCGTATTATCATAGTCCATGTATCTTTTTATTGCATGAAATAATAAATGGATTGAGATGATCCACATATCCTAAACCTTATTGCAATAAACTCTCAAGGAGACATGTAACTTTTTGCTAGGGTGATTGTCTGATCCAAACAAGATTTTAGTGGAAGAGGGCATGAACACTTGGCTTTTAAATTTTAATTCCGTTAATTTGACCACCTTACACATTTCGGCCATAAAGAACTCACTCATATATAGAACAGGAACATGGATATGCTCTATGACCATGAGTCCATGACCCGTATTAATATATCTATGGATAAACCCAGGAAAAGTTCCAACAACTACCCGACCAGATAAAAGGTTTCTTGGCAATGACACACACACAAATTAAGACATTTCAGTTAAATGTAAGATTTTAATTAAGACATTTCAACCACAAAACGTAACCTTCCCATATGTACACTTCTCTCATTCATACTCTGCTTTTCAGCTCAAAGTTTTTCGGAAGGTATATGTCATTCTTTACCAATTCACTCAAAGTAATGGTCATGATAAATAATTAATTATCATTGTTAACATATATAAATATTCCTAATTATGACATAGATATTAAAGTTATAATTAATTTACATTGGTTTCTAATACACCTCTGATTTTTATATATATTAACATTTCATTTTCTCTGTCGTTCGCTATTTCTATTACATTATCTTATATCATATCACTCTCTCTATTCTCATATCTCTTCATGTGTCCATTTCATTTAAATGCGACTGATCGACTTGTTGTATATCAAATGTGAGTAAATTCTTATATTATATTAAAAAATATAGATATCGAACATTATAGTGGTATTAGAGACTAGTCGTCAGCATAGTTAACGACTGAATATGTAGTGTTAAACTCACTTGTAGTAGTTGTATAATTAATTTCAGAAATTTATATTTGATGGACATAATATTGAACACTATATAAAGAAGAAAATCACATAAATATATTGATTTAATTTTTAAGTAAAGATGTGGTGTCCAATCAATTTGTGTGGTTGTTCTTGAGTCAAATATTTTTACAGACAAATGTTAATAAATTAGTATAATTACGTTAATTTGTTAAGTTTGAATAAAAAACTTCATTAAGTGTTCTTTAACTCACCGACTAAACTATCTACCTGATAAATTATTACAAATTGCAAAATATGATATAAAATAAAAAAATAATTAATACAGTTAAAAATTTTGAAAGAGACTTATAAAGAAAAATGTGTAGAGTATTTTATATTTAGAGAGCAAGATAATATGATAATTGTTGTTTGGTAAAACATAAGCTTATCTGAGCTACTAAATATATGGTTGCTTTTGTTCGGACCTTCCTATTGGTATACACAACAAAAAAGCATGAACTAAAACATAGATTATAAGATAAGAACACCTACATCTCATCACCCCACAAACTTGTTTTCGTTTCCCTTATCTACCCAATTTCTTGAAAGTTTAATGGATGACGTAAATATACTTGCTGTCTTTAATTTGTGAATGAATAGGTTCAATCATATATACACATCAATTTGGTTGCTTGCATCCTTTTTATATTTTTGGGCGTAAGAAACTCTTCCGAATAAATCGCATACCC
The DNA here is from genome assembly GCA_037974835.1 of Cicer judaicum. Lineage (NCBI taxonomy): Eukaryota > Viridiplantae > Streptophyta > Magnoliopsida > Fabales > Fabaceae > Cicer > Cicer judaicum. The sequence continues at coordinate 10,982,675 of JBBPBS010001075.1, read as the reverse complement.
AAGAAAAAAATATGAGGCCTTATGACATTAATTTGGATTTCGATAATTTATACTGAAATAAAATAAAAGAGCTGTATTATTTAAATACACATTATATTAATGAGTATGAACATTGAACATAAAGTCGAGAAGAAGCACTCTAGAATACAGAAAAATTAATAAATAAATAAAACTATATAAAAAGATACGTGTTAATGTCAAAATTTATGTCAAAAAATTATTTCTCTAAATAAAATTAGATTAAGTAGATATAATGGATGTCATTAGTTTATATTCTATTCCATTATTTTAAAAAAATTCAAACAAAAAATTGTACATTATTTTATTAAAGACAGTGAATGTAAACATTCGGTTATAAACTATACCCCCAATATAAAGGATATATATTATAAAATAGAAAAAGAAACCAATTAATTTTATATCTATAAACATAGTTAGCCTGAATTTATCTTTATCGTACAGAATAAACAATTCCTTATCCACCAACAAAAGACTGCTTCTTTTATTTTGCCAAATTTACCAACCGCAGGCTGCTATTAATTTGGTGCATGTGTCTCTCTGCCCAATTACGTGATTAGTTATCTTTTAAAGATAGACATATGTTGAGTCAAATAAAGGAAAGGACAGATAAATGTTATTTCCACACCAAAAATTATTAAACTTTAATTTTCATGCACTTCAAATATTTTATATAATCAACAAATTATAATAAATTATATAACTAGTTATATAACAATTAAATATTATTAATCGACATTCTTTGTTTCCCATTACAAAAATGGTTATAAGCATGAGAACTGCTAGTCAATTTGATTTTTCTTCGAATTAAAATAATTAAGCATCAATACATACAATTCACTTTTCTTAACAACAATGTTAACGGGACAATTGTTAAGCTTTATTACCAAGAAAATCCCCTATTTTTAACACGTCTTACGTAATTAATTTATTTTAAAAATTAATTTACCTACCTATAAACTGATATTTTAAAAATAATATATTTAAAAAAACTCAAATCCTAAATCTGTAACCAATAAAATACTAAAATAGCTTATAAATAGAAACAACTCTCATTTTACAAAATGTTTGTAAAAGATAAATTATGCCTACTCGACTAAGGATCACCGTTTATATATATAGATCAAATCAATAGTGTTTATCGTGAAGTATTTTATAATAAATGCCATCATCTAAACTTTTTAGTTTTTAAACGAATAAAAAATTAAATATTATTTTTTATATACTAAAAGATTAAAAATTAGCATTTAATTTATCATTTGTTAAAACAATTCAAATTTTATATAAGGAAGTTGTTTGATATCTTTTAAATATGCTACAAAAAATAATTTAAAAATTTGAATGATACACAATAATTAATTTAAAATTAAAAAAAATAATTAAAATTGACAAAAAATTTCATAAAGATTAAAATAAAATAGTAAGATATTATAAAATTAAAAATTTATTTAACTTTTTTTTCAAATAAACTACTTATTAAGGCAAACTACGAAAATTAAGAGAAGTAATTTATCTACAATTTTTTAAAGGCGGATTTAGAATTTACCAATTATTAAATTGTGCAACTATAGTGTATATCTAATAATGATTAAAGTTGAGCTACATGGCGTAGTTTTAGGAATCCAAATGGCGAGAGCTATGCAACTAATCATATAACTCATGTCATTGTTAAAACTAACTCTAGTCAGATTGTTTGTATGATTCAGAATCATTACTCACACATACACCATATTCAACATCTACTTAGTATACATCCCTTCTAAGTTTGAACATTCATGTGACTCAAAAAATCGGTCGAATGATTAGTTTACTAAAACAGTAAAACCATCGCTTAGATCTCTATCACCATCGTTTATATCTTATATATATTTTAAATCATCGTAACTTGCAAAGTCATTAGATTTTTTGACTCAAGCAAACTAATTAATTATTTAAAAATTCAAAATAATTTTTCAAGTTTTTAAAAACTTATAGGATACTATTTTGTGAATACAAATAAAGAACATAAAGTCAATCTAGAGTAATTCAAATTTTAACATCATTCTAATTTTCTCATTTGATATAAAGTAATCGTCTCAATTATTTTTTTAACTAAAAAGTTTATATTGAATTAATTGAATAAAATAAAGAATGTTCCCGAAATTTTTTTAGAAGATTTTTGTAGTGCTTGAACTTTCCAAACTGGCATCAACTTAATTCCATGCGGATGTATCCCTAGATTTGATATTATCTTTCAGCATCTTGTTGATTGATGAATAATTAGCTAGATACAAACCACAATAAAACGATGCATGAATATTCTAATCTCCAATAGAATTTATTTCTATCATTCAAAATGTCGGTGACAATTTTTTATTCGAAAATTATATAAATAATCACTATTTTTATTTTTCCAATCTCTGCACGTACTATATTGATTAAAATGTTGCCTTTTGAAATAACCAGCAACAGTATGATTCTCAATTTAGAATTGCTACCAAAATGGCTGTTCCACAACCGTCAAAAGATTGTGCAGAATCTACGCTTTATATTTGATAAAAATTAGTTAAATTGAAAAATAAAAATTGAAAAGGTCATAGAATTGAGTAAGCAACCCGTTTATAGAAATTGCATGAAAAAAATAAAGGTTAAATAGTTTTTAGTTTATATAATTTTAAAATATAATTTTTTTTATGAATTAATTTTCAAAGTTAATTTTAATCTCCAAATTATATTTTATTTACTTTTAATTTCTATTTTTTTTTTTTATAAAAGTTATATTTTTAATCTTTAAATAAAGTCCCTACAAAATTAAAATAAGGACTAGCAAATGAAATTAATTCTAACAAATGATAAATTCAGATTTGAGTTCTTACTAGAAGATGTAGACACATTTAATGTTCCATGGTCTTGAATAGTATCACATTCCATAAAGAAAATTTATGCGGGCCAAAAAAAAATGAGTATATTTAATTATAATTTTAATTCTACTATTTTTATTTATTTGTTGGTTTCTATTATACAATCTATCAATTTTGATGATTTTCTCAAAATAATTTAATGTATAAACGGTGATATAATATATTTAAAATAATGCAAAAGATGTTATCATCATGATGTCATTAATTAAATTATAAATAAAAAAAGTTTAAAAATTAAGAATAAATTTATTAAAAAAGTTTATATCACATTTTTCAAAATACATAAAATAATTACTTTTAATCCAAAAATCTTAGGAAGAAATTAAAACTGAAAACTTTTAAGATAAAGAGTGGAACAAAAAGTGGCCACTAATTAACTTTGGTGAGTTTGCTCAATTTGTGAAAATTGGGAGTAATGAAAAAACTTACTTAAAAACACAAATAGAGATCCTATGGGTGAGAGATACATGCTGCTTTTGTTGAAAAGAAACATTTTACGTGATATATGTTATATGTGATTGGTTAGTGTTTACTACAAAGAAATGGACCAATGTTACAAAACCAAAAATTACTCAAACTGTTTTATTTTTATTGGGGAAAAGCATCTCCGAGTTAAAAGGTGTGAGTTCCAGCAGAGCTACATTGCCCTTATTTTTGTTGAAGAAAGCTACATTGCCTTTTAACACAAACAAAAGTAACGTATCTAACGACGCCGTATCGATACTATCCACTTATAAAGTTATAATGTAACTGTCCGTTCTTATAATGTTCATGTTTGTAATTTTTGAAATAGTTAAAATAAAAATCAAATATTTATAACATTAAAGTTTCTTCACTAGATTTTGATGGAAGATTATTAATGTTTATATTTTTAAGAATTAATTGTTAAATTTAATTCATTTGCATGTTAAAAAAAAATTTACAATGACATTCAATTAGAGTTATTAAATTATTAGAAATATTTAATTTTTATTATATTTATTTTTAAAGTCATATCATGAATAATTATAATATGCTAATAGTATAAATTTTACATTAACAATTAAAGTCTAATTATTTGTATGACTAATCTACCATGAATGGTACAATAGTTGTACATGAGTTGAGAATGATTAGAAATTTAAATATTAATTTCTGTAATTTAATTTAGAGGTAAAGAACAAACATTGAATTTGTGGATTCAATCCTTGTTAGTGTCAATAAAAAGAAATTTAAAGTATTTTGTATTTTGAATTACAGTACTATCTTTTCATCCTAAATTTTTATCAAAAAACAATTTTGAACCTAGGTCACTATTTTTGAAGACAAATTCTATCACTGCAGTTAATATTGTAATTTCCTTGTAAGTCTGATAATCTTTATCTTAAGTATTTTTTTCTCGACATGTATGTTTTGGGTGTGTTGATAATTTAGCTTTCTTCTATATTTCGTTATAATTCTACCACCACCATTATTATTATTATTATTATTATTATTATTATTATTATTAATAATGTTAAATAGGTTCCTGCCACCCTCTCACAATTTTTTTTAACAACAAAATGAGTTTTATTCATAACCTAAAACAAGAATAGTACAATTAAATTGACAATGAATTAAAACATTCCTCATCTATATTTTGAGATGAAATGTAATTTAAAAACATATAAAATTGTTTTGATAACTAAAGTGGATGAGTTAATTAAAAAAGTCAAAAATACACCAAAGATACATATGAGTATTTCAGAATAAAATTAAAAGTAACTAAATCAAAATATTAAATCTAATAACTAAATTAATTTCTTCTACATATTGTTAATAATCGAGAAATAATTATAATATTTTTTTTACTTTTTAACATTAATCTTTAGAAATATTTTTATTCTTCTTATCTATCATCATAAAAATTTAAAATATCATTAATTATTATTTTCTGATTGTATTAACAATTCCACTTAATTATTAACGAGATAAAAAAAATTCTAAAAGAATATATATCTATTTTTTTTTTGCATTAAACAGATAACTGATATATAATAAAAAATTTCAAAATAAACAACAACATTAGAACCAACTTTTAATTTACATGTTGTAAAAGAAACTTTGCATGCACTTATATTTATTTTATTTATGAGAAGTGTACAATTATGTTTGTCCAAGTGAAATTGAATCAAGATCTTAAAATATAATCTCGAAATAGAAAATTGTATATAAAAAAGGACCATTTAATTATTCAATAAAAATTAGTTATTGGCAAAAGTAACAAATACTTCAAACAAATAATATGATTAAAAAACATTTTAATTAGAAAGAAAAAGAGAGAATGTAATAAGGAATCTCTGATGATTAAGGTGGACTAAAACTTCATCTTACCTCAAATATTTGGGTTGATGCAATCAATGACTTGTTTAAAAGGCTCTAATATTTAATTAATAAAAAAATAAATTAGAAGCGATCTATGTTTACTTTTGTTTGAAGAAAGTGGCTAAAGGGTATTGAGGTCAAAAGCATAATTGGAAGTTGACGTGGGTTGGAAAGAGACAACCTAGTCCTACAAGAATATGTTTATATATAAATATAAGAAAACCAAACCAATTGAGAAAAAAAAAGACTAGAAGGATTTTTAATTTGCAAAATGCAATACCACTAAGGCAAGCTAAGGAACCGAACACAAATTCTCTCATTTACCTTAACTTGTTTCTCTCTTTCTCTGCCTCCAAAATATTCAAACAAGAAAAGAAAGGAATTCCACTCCTTACAATTAACCTCTATATCTAACCCTACCATTTTTCAATCCTAGAATCTTTTCTCTTCCTTCTTCACAATGACAACATTCACCACAACAACAACAATGTTTATCACCTATGTTTTTCTAGGATTTTCTCTCTTTCAAGGTATTCTGTTCAGTTCTGTTTTATGTTTTTTTCCTTCATTTTTTGTTTCATTTGTTTTATTATTTTGTGCATATAAAATGCTCTTACAACTACTATATAAATTGTAACTACGAAATGGTTATATCTTAAAATTAACTCTAAGGATAATAAATTGTACAATATTTAATACTAATAAAAATTTGATTGATTTTGTGAAAATACAGATAATGGATTTTTTGAAGGAGTGGAGTCACTTGGAATCAATTATGGTCAAGTAGCTAACAATTTACCACCACCAGACAAAGTCCTTGAACTATTAAGCACAGTAAACCTCACAAAAACAAGAATCTATGACACAAATCCACAAATTCTAAGTACATTTTCAAAATCAAACATTGAAATAATTGTAACAGTTGAAAATGAAATACTTAACCAATTAGATGATGCACAACAAGCAGTTCAATGGGTGACGAGTCACATCATACCATACTTACCAGACACAAAAATAACAGGAATTCAAGTTGGAAATGAAGTTTTCACTGATGATGACACAACTCTTCTTCAACATCTTGTTCCAGCAGTGATTAATATTTACAATGCTTTAGCTCAATTAGGATACTCAAACATTTGGGTTTCGACTCCAAGTTCATTAGCAGTGTTAGAACAATCATACCCTCCTTCAGCTGGTAGTTTCAAAAGTGAAATCTCTAGCATGATGTATCAATTCTTGAACTTCTTGTCAACAACAAAAGCACCCTTTTGGATCAATGCATATCCATATTTTGCTTACAAAGATGACCCAAATGGAATTTCATTGGATTATGTTTTGTTTAATCCTAATGCAGGAATGGTTGATCCTAATACTAATTTACATTATGATAACATGCTTTATGCTATGGCTGATGCTGTTTCATTTTCAATTGCAAAAATGGGATTTAAAGGGATTGAAGTTAGAGTGTCGGAGACAGGTTGGCCTTCTAGAGGCGACTCCAATGAGGTTGGTGCATCTCCCCTGAACGCTGCTACTTATAATAGAAATTTGGTGAGGAGACAAATGGGAAATCAAGGGACACCTTTGAATCCTCGAACTAGGTTGGAGGTTTACTTGTTTGCATTGTTTAATGAAGATTTGAAACCTGGACCCACTTCTGAAAGAAACTATGGTCTTTTTAGACCTGATGAATCTATGACTTATAATGTTGGAATTTCTATTGCAACTCCATCATCAGCATCAACTTCATTTTCTCTTGCCTCCTCTGGCTCTAAAATTAAGGTAAAATTATAGTCTATAAATTTTATGACAAGATTTTAAATTGAGATAGTTGATTTGAAAAATGATACAATGACATTTTTTAAATTAATTAATTGTGCATTTTTATGTAGCAACTGTGTGTCGTGCAAGTTGTGTACATATAAGATATGTTTGTTTAAGAAGATTTCAACAAAACAGTTATAACTTTTAATATTGAAGAATTTTCAAGAAATTCGTATAAACTAAAAAATTATAAAAGTTTTGATTTATTTCAATCATGAACTATAAAGGGTTACCAGTTATATAACTAATATTTTCCATCATAAATAGTTAAATATTTCATTCATCATCTTGATTATAAAGGAAACATGCATGCATGTTCGCACAGTTTTTTTTTTAATCCACTATCAACAATTATTTAAAATGTAAGATAAAGATTCTCTATAATAGATCCATAATAGCCCCAACCTTTCCTTAAACCTTTAAAGATGGTCAATTAAGTTTTTTGGTGGAGATTAATGATTGAAAATTTTAGTACCTATTTTGCATGGCTCCATATCAATGTAAAGAGGGGCATGCATGTAAATTTAAGGATAGATCTATTTGTAATTAACTAATCATATGCATCTTATTGAAATATTTTTATATATTTTATCTTCTAGTTTTATATAGGTATTAATACTATTTGATCCTTTTGTTTAATTAATTCTATTTTATGTGAAACAGGTAGCTCCACATGGATACCAAAATTTGGTGTATTGGATGTTTGTATACGTGGTAGTTTCAATCCTTTATGTGTGAAGACCATCCCTTAATTTGTGGGATTCATGTCTATATACATTAAGTACAGTTGGGGATTTTACTTCTTTCAAGTGGCTAAAAAAAGAGACCCTACTCTTGATACAAAGGCACTTTCAGAATCTCATACATTAAAAAAGGTACCCTATTTTGCAGAAAATAGGACCGACACACTTTCCAAACAATTGGGCAACAAAATCAGCAATATGGCACACAAAGAAAGGAATTGAATCAAAAGATTGGAAGATTACCCAATTATGTCTTCATCAAGTGGCTATAGTTTCATTAACCTACCCTACCATTAGTCACGTTCTAGCAATTAACATGTGGAGGTGACACAAAGCTTAACTTATTTAGGTAGATAGGGGACAAAAGCCACCTCATTCTTTCAATATGCAAGATATTGCGAGAGAATCAAAACTCTAGTTTTATTTTTAATTGTTTTAATTATCAATTACCAATATTATGTAATTGTATACCGTTGATTATATGAATTTAATTTCACTTTTGTTTCTTCTATCTTGCATTTTATATATATCTTTTTTTGCCTTTGGACCAAGATAAGATGTAGTATTATTCTCATCAATTTAATAATTGATATGGGTCAAACAAATATTAAATTAATTTTATGATGGAGAGATTTCACAACAGATATTAAATTTGGGTCTCTCGAATATCACTTATATATTACATGTGTTGTGTTTCAGTGTGATTGATTAGTCTCACATTAACAATAAATGTATAAATGTATGTTGAATATATTAAAATGTGATTTATATATTCAATATCTTAGAATTTTTGCTCCAAAACACTATAGTTATTGGCGTGACGCATTCAACACTTAAATTATAAGTTCCTTAAAATTGATAAATAAATAAAATGATCAAAATATAATAAAGTTGAAAATTGAATGGTAGATATATATGTTTCCAATTTTTACTTTTAGTAGTTTAGGCATAAACTTTGACATAAGAAAAGGCAAGATTTTTCTAATTTTGTAATGTCATTGATGTAAAGAAGAAAAAAGAGTAACTGCTTGAGGACCAGCCTTATCTGCCATGTGCATCATAAAGTATTGAGATTAGTCATCTATGAAGATTTGCCTTATACATCACCTTATTGGTTGCTAAGAAATGCTCTACATTTTTTGATGGTGGAATCCACGACTGTTCCTATTATAATATATCCAAGATTGATTTTTTGGGTATACATTTTTAAACGACACATCCTAAGATTAATTATCTTCTATCTTTTGTCCAACTTTTGCAATCTCGGAAAGCTATACTAATTTTCTTTTCTTAATGTTGATTGCTTCGCTTACATTCTCGTGGTTTGACCAAATTGTTTGTTGTAGAGTGAATATACTTTGTAGGGCGATAGTTTTTCATAGTATGATGCAATATTGTTTGAATGATTTGAATTTAATTGAAGTATATTGACCATCTAATTAAGTCTAATATTTTAATTAAAGAAAATGAAATAATTAAAATGTAATTATAATACATAGAGAGGGTATGTTTGGTTCTTAATTACTAATTATCCTGAGGAGGACATGGGGCGGTCATGCTTTATTCCATTTGCCAAATAAATAACCATAAACATAGGGTCATTTCCACCCCTTTCTCCAAAGTTTCCTTTATTCAATGGTTAATTTAACTGTTTCATTTTTTTAGTTAATCTTCTATTTCCCTTCTGTACTAAAGAGGGGACAAGCAAACCTCAGCCATGTCAAAAAGTGATGTTGATTGGTCTAGTTCTTTGACATCATCTAACGTGGTGCACATGAACCCCTCAAATTCTAAAGCCTCCTTCAAATTACTAGTAAAAATTTATCATTATTATTATTATTATTATCATATTTTTGATAAAGTAATAATTTATTATTTTCTTTAGACGCATAAAATTGTAAGACATATTTTCAAACAAATCCCACCAAGAATATTTATGTTGTTAAGCCTTTTGATTTGAAACTAGTTCCTGCAGACAAGTGATTTGGCACTATTTTGTCCTTTTAGTGATTTAATTAAAGTATAATAGGACGCATTCCAATTAAGGGTCCCATGTCATATAATCTCAGCATGTGAAGTTGCTTATCTATGATACACCCTGAACAAAATGCGATTCTTGTATTCTTAATGTTATGCCTTTTACAGTCCCTTGTTTTGAATAAATCAACATCAATTTCATTTCTAAAGTATTTTTCTCCCTCCAATATAAATATTTGATACCTCCGATAACTAAGGGTTCAAATTACAATACTCTACTTTTTTTTATATTTTATTTTCTGTCATTAAGATGTTGGAAACTAAAATGATAAATATTCTTATCTTTTATAAAATAAATTGACAGATTTTATATATTTAAAAGATTATTTATTATTTTTATATATTTTAGAGACTTATGGGAGAGAGTAATAATTATGAAATTAAGCCATCGAATCATAGCTCAATTATAGAGAAGAGTGACAAGTTGTTTTGTATTTTCATGATATGTTTTCTATTATTTGTCAATGTTGAGCTGTTGCATAGATTAATCCATAACATTACCCTGCTTAAAGTTTAGGGAGCAATCGTAATAAATTTTGTGACAATCATTTAGAAACTTGAATTGTGTAGTAGCTTTCAAGCATTGATTCAAAAGATGGATAATGTAGAAACATTATGCAATCCTCTTTCTTATCGAAATGCTCTTCTTACTTCAAAAAGCGTAAAAAAAATATTAAATTTAACTATTTAATTTGTCACTTCTCTCTTTATAATTTTTAAATATGTACCAGCGAATTATTATTTATATAATTTAAATCAACAATAATTATTTAATATTCTTGTAAGTTATGATTGAATAATAATATAAAAGATATTAATATATTATATTAAATTTAATAGATATTTATTATCGGTAGAATAATTTTTCATTGTATTGTCAATAAAATAGTTTTCCACTAGCATTCAACAAGAGTTATTATTTTTCATATTTTACAAAAAACATATAAAACATGAAAGCTAACTATAAAGTGATATGATGTAAAATTGTTTAAGATTTAAAAAGAAAATATAATATTTATTTTTTTATTATGACATTTTTAAAAAATAATTTAGACATAAAACTTTAAATAAAAAATTAATTAAACCCTTTATAAAAATAAATTGATTTTTAATAATAAAATTGCAAAAAAATAATTTTAATTTTATTAATTTGTATTATATTATATTTAATGTAATATTTTTTTAGTATATAAATAGAACAAAGGTAATAACACAAATAAAAAGGATGTTTTATTTGTATATATTTTTTAAAAATATACACCAAATTACCCTTTTTTTTTGCACTAACACATCAGCCCAGCCGCCAGCAACTTCCTGAAAGCTGTTATTACCTTAGTAGATGTGCAATTTTTTTTCTTCATATTTTTTGCAATTACAAAATTATTTATTTAATAAAAAAAAATAATTATAATATTTTAAAAATAAAATATTATTAATAAACTAAAATAAGAATAATAAAATAAATTATATTAATATTAATAATAAAATAAATGATATTAATAAAAAAAAATTGAAAAAATAAATTAAATTAAATTAAAGAAAAAAATACCACACATTGAACAAAAAATACATTAAATTCAAATTTTATTATTATTTTTATTAATTTCTATTTATTAGATTCAACAAAAATAATAAGAAGAAGTTGTTATATTATAACTTTCTATTGTTTTGGCATATCTATAAAAAAAATCAAAATACTATTCATAAAATAAAATACATTAAGTTAAAAAATATATATATTTGTGCCAAAAATAAATAACGTTGTACTTAATATTTTAGAGATAAATTAATATGACAATTTTTTTATATATATTTTTTTATATATGCTAACTATCCACCGATTTATCGATAAAATATTAAGTACACATTGTTTATTTTGATATTCAACTATCTTTTCTTTAATTTAATGTATTTTATTTATTAAATCTAATATTTTTGCTATTATTTTTTTAAATGTGAAAACAGAAAAAATGAAAGGAAGTCTTATTGATGAAATGTAAACCATAGTCTACAATACTGCATCATTATGCCTTATTTCAGCATTGTATTTGTGCTCGTATCATATCGAAAATTGCTTTTACTTGTACTAGATTAACTATAATAGAATATATTATTTGATTTTATTTTTGAGTAACTAAAAATTTTAAATACATTAACTATAATAGAATATATTATTTGATTTTATTTTTGAGTAACTAAAGATTTTAAATGGTGTTATTTAAAATATATTTTATCAAAAATATGTTCAAACTAATACACATAATTTAAAATATTACTCAAATATATATATATATATATATAATAGACATTTTTAAAAGGTTATAAAATTATAAAATATGTAAATATAAATTTCATAGATCTCAT
>JBBPBS010001075.1:10948233-10968040 GCA_037974835.1 Cicer judaicum | reverse complement strand
TTATTAATATTAAAAAATATTATTAGTTTAATAAATAATATAAGATATAAATGTCAATTAAAAACTATGAATCAAAACTTTTATTAAATTGCAAAAATGTCTACGGATAAATAATTAAAATTAAGAATAGTGGTGATTACTCATTATATATAAGTTTTAGAGATTTATTGATAAAAAAAAGTTAGTTTTAAACTGAATTATATAGATTTTAAATTTTATTTTGATTTTGTTACAATTATCTAATAATCTTCTTAGTACAATTAAGTTTACTAATAAAATAGGGATCGAAGAAATATGAGTTATAAATTGAGAAATCATGATACAAGCATTGATCACATTTCTAACATGAGTAGTATTAGTTATAAATTTAGAAATTATAATATAAGTAGTGAATACATTGCTAACATGATTTATTGCAGTGGTACATACATATTATTTTCTTCTTCAACTAAAAGATAAAAAAAAAATCCATAAATTTTTAGGTTGGTGTAGAATAGTTAATAAGTCTTATTTTATATTTGTTTTAAGTCTCATAACATATTGGGTTGGACCTCCGACCATATCCAATTTCTTTTAAACAATAACGTCTCTATTTGTATAATTAGTTCCTTTTAAAAAGAAAAATTATTATGCCCATTTTAAATTTTTTATAGGTCTTACTAAAATATCAATGTTTGACATAATTATGTTGATAATATAACTTGTAAAATGTAGACTAACCCTACTATATTTCATTGGTCAATGCAAATTATAAATTATAAATTAGAAGGGCATTCAATATATAGAAAGACAACATAACAACAAAAAAAGTTAATTACTTTCACGTGAAAAGAAAAACTTCCCTAATCAAAACTAAAATAGTGTTTAAAGAATGTCAAAAATTCCATATTGCATTAGCTTTTAAAAATTAAGTAGCAATAGAAGTAATTTTATAAATTAAAAAAAAAAACATTTATAAACAAAAGAACCAACTCTTTGTAGTCTCACGGAAAAACCAAAGACTCGATTTAGAGTTTTTTGTGGTTTCTAAAATAGAGTTTTTTCCTATTGTTAAAGTGATAATCCGAAAAAACAATATTAATTTACGCTAAAATAATGTTGGACCAGATAATGTTGAATACTTATATTGTTGTAGAGTCAATATAATCAATTAAAATATTAATAAATTATTTAAAAACAGTATTTGAATTAGAGAGGATGCAAAATCCTGTAATAACTTCACGAATCAATATTCAAAGCTAATACAATGATTTCGTCTCACAAATCATAAAGTCTCTTAAACAGAACAGGTAGCACCCTACAAAACAATATAGATAGAGCTTTGGAAGCCAAAGTGAAAAATTAAGAAAAAATAGAGAATTATAACATTGAAAACAACACACATTACTTTAAGAGAAAAATGACCCAAAAATAGAAAAAATTTAACAAAAACATAACTATACCAATTTCATTAGATCTAATCAATCAAAAACAAATTCAAAATATGCAGAGCTAAAAAGGGAAGCCGTTCTGTTGTCATTGATGTGTGCACCACATATAAAATGTAAAGATTAAACAAACTTTAAAATCCCAAATCAAAGTAGTAACTTTTGAGTAACCCAATTAGTGGAAAATAAATTTTAATCTTTATAGCATATAGGGAAGCCACATCACATCAAATCTTTCGTGTTTCGAAATTGCTCTAAGTACCTATGAGCAACATCAACATCCAACTTTGATTTCTTTGAAGTGACAAAAATATTAAAAAAAATGAAAGAGATAAAAAATATTGAAGCAATAAAATTCCCAACAACAATATGCTCATTTCCACCCATTGCTTAAACAAATTTAAAAAAAAATGTTAAACCTTAGGATTAAACATTTTTTAGAAGAAAGGTGTGTATTAGAGAAAACAAATGAATCTTATTTATACATAATAACAACCCGTAAATAAGTGATTGATCAAAATTGTTATCAATATATATTTGTTTTTTTTTAAGTAAAGTGAAGAGACAAATAAAACAACTAATGGAAGGAATTACAATATAAACATGGAAATACAAAAAGTTTATATTTTAATGTAAAACACAATTTTACATTGATAGTGTATTATGGTTAAAGTCATTTATTTTTAAGAAAAATTAATCAAACATATGTGCATTTGCGCAAATAGCACATATTGGTATCTTTATTGAAGTTGTTATCATTTACTTTCGATGTAATATTTAAAATTTAAGAGAAAATAATCATTTGATTTGATAAAAATATTATTAAATCGTAAATAGTATTGTGTGATATATTGTATGATAACATAATCAAATATCATATCTTAGTTCTAATATTTAGAACATAACAATCGACAAATTATAGTTTTAATTTTTTAATTTTATCTAAATGATATTGAAAATATTTATTATAAATAGAATATATATTTTTATTTTAATTAACTAATTCGTAGAAAAATAATTTTTTAATTAACATACTAGAAAAAAATATTTATTTATATATAGTTTATAAAGTAAATTATAATTAATCTATTATAATTTTCGTCAAAAAGACACAAGACTAATTTATTTATGATTTATATAGTATTTAAAATAAATATCTCTCTTATTGAATCAAATGTGATAACAAGACTATCGTTGAAATACGTTATATTGATTCTCACTTCAATCATCATCACCTTCGTCGTGACACCCTTACTTTTTCACTAAAGTTTGAAAGGGATATTATATTATATATTATATTGAGGATATTTTATTCTTTTGAGACTTTAGTATTCACTAACAATATTGTCCAGGATGATAAACTTCGTGCGGGTAATAAGGGTACTTCAAAAGAGGAATTAGAGGGTACACTTGAGAAAAATCAAATTATATTGTAGTTTAATATATGTTAATCGGTTGCGATGAATTTTAACTAAATGTGATATAAATATAGGTATTAATAAATTTGATATATGCTAATTGGTTGTGATAAATTCCGACTAAACGTAATATATATATATATATATATATATATATATATTAATAAATATGTTAATTGATATAGATATTGTATTGTATGTGATTGTAGTTTTTAATTTTATAATGTGTATTTTATGTGAATGTGATAAGCTATATTTACCTCTTTTCTTGTTACAAGAATTAACCTAACCAAATGACATGCATTTTATAAATTGTATGTATACTATATTATGTAGAATGGTATATGAATAGAGATTAAAATTTATTTTATTAGTTTTTTAATTATTAAAATTATATTTTTTTTATTAGAGACACAATGTTTAAGATTAATATTGAACCTATAAGATCTTTAAGACGACTCTAATACGATTATAATTTTTTACATAACTGCAATATTTTGGGTTCAATCCAGCATTTAAATTTTTTTTATATATATAAAAAAAATATCAAACATTATTTTTACCAAATATCTTATTAACATTGACTACTGTAATAAACACATGTACTGAGTGTCATTGCTTTTCCTTCTTTTTATTTTTATTTTTATTTTTATTTTTACTATCTTATTTAGTAATACTACATAATGGTTTGCGATCGAAAGCCATATTTACATTCGGGGCCGACCTTTCTGCCTAGCCCAACTGCATCCTAGTCTTTAATCAGTGAGAATCTTAATTTTGTTTTTAATATAATAAAATGTTTTGGACACAATATAATACAAATATTTAGTTGATGAATTTTTTTTTTAAAATATTAAAAGTATGACTTTTTTAAGTAGTTAAATGCTGATATTAGATCCAAGTGGTAATTAGATGATATTTATAATTTTAATAAACTATGAGTTTTTTAATGTTTCATTTGTCAAAAATATAATATTTTGAAATAATTTTTAATTATTAAAACTGGATTTTAAAATGTTTAAGACATTTAGGTTTGAGTTTAATTACTATTATAGTGTAAAAAAATTATACTTTCATCGCAACACAATCATTTTTTGATGTAGTTACAAACAAATGTTTCTCACCAAATTCATATAAGATCATGTGAATTTAGTGGAATTTACGTAGATTTGAACCATGTTGAAAAAAGTGTGTTAGAGATTGTGGTTTTAGAACAAACTAATTGAATTTGATGTGTCAAAAATACAGGAACCGAAATTCCCTAGGGTGGAGAGTAACTCACACATTGACATGGAAGCAGGGAGAAAAGCTTGGCTTGTGTATTCGAGTGGTAAAGGTCTACAGAATCTAACACTTTGCGGCATATCAGATCCAAGAATATCCTACTCTATAAGGATTCCTGAACAAGTTGGGGCAGCATCAAGGATTCATACCGTACAACATGGTTGGTATATTTGGGAAAATATAACATCAAAATTTGTTAGTAGATCGTTTCTTTGGAACCCACGTAACCTTAAGATAATCAATCTCCCACCACTTAATCACTATGGGGATACGTTTGACAATTGCATTTTGTCATCTCCTCTAACTTCATCAAATATTAATCAACTATGGTCGATATTTTTATTTTCATTAAATGGGCCTTCAATATTCTACTACCAAGTTGGAGATGAGCAATGGACTAAAGTGTTCTTTTATAAGGACATTTTGAGAGATTTAGCCATGAAAGGTGAAGTCCCTTTGGACGAAAAAAACAGTTATTTTGATGATCCAGTTTACTGCAGTGGTTGCTTGTATGCAGGAATGCGGATTTTGTTGTCACGTATCATAGTAATGATTGAACTTGATGGTTTTAAAATAAATTACATGCCTTATTACATGCTCAAATATCCAACAGCTAGTTTTCAACAACATATAAGCCACTTATTAGGATCCAACAACGTACTATTTCGAATTGATATTGTCCATGATAAGAATAGGATTACTGCAGTTCGAGTTTGGAAATTTGATTGTTCTCAAAAGGTGTGGGAAAATGTGGAAAGCATCAAGGATAGTGTGTTCTTTATATCCTCTCTTGACTCACCTTTTACTTGCCAACCAATCAATTCAGAGACTGAAGGTGGCCGCATCTATATCGCTCTAAAGGACATCAATTTTTTCTATATCTACAACATTAAAGACAAAAGTCTTGTGATTTCTCCCCCTTTCTTCAATTTACCTATGACAATGTCTTATTCAAGATGGTTCATCCCAGATACAGGGTAATTTAATTTAATTTAATTTATTTTGTTTGAAAAATATGTGTATCTTTTCTATGTTTTTAACATAGTTTAAATGATATCTATCTATATATTTTGTAGAAGGATGGCTGGTACACTTCAAGAAAAAACTGATGAAATTAGAGAAAAAAAGAGTACATCTGTTGATGCAGTCCATTACTCAAAGGATAATAATGAATTTGCACTTCCTCTAGAAGTGGTTGAAATGGTTGCCAAACATCTTATTGATGTGGTTGATTATTTACAGTTTCGAGCTACCATAAGGCTCTTTCGTCAAGCCACACCACCAATTCAATGGAGATCATCAATGTCAAAGTTTGATGATCTTTCAGTGTCTCCTTTATTTGTGTTCTCAGCAAGGGACAAGGTCTTCACTTTTGATCATCCAAAGCTTGGTATGAACAACAAATATATCATAAACTTTCCTCAAGGTCAACATTGGAACTTAAGTTCAGAAATTTGCTATTCAAAAAGTGGTTGGCTATTATTGGTGGCACTTAACAATTATTTTCCGATTTTATTCAACCCCTTTACAAAACAAGTGTTACCACTTCCTTATATGCAACAAGTTATTAGTAATTTTAGGTGTGTTGGCTTGTCACATTCCCCAACTTCTTCTGAATGTGTGATAGTTGAGTTGGATCAGATTAATGGATCATTTCCTCCTTTAACCAAAGCATGCGTACACTTCATGTGGAAACCACGTTGGGGTCAAACCTCATTTGAAGAAAGGAAATTTTGTCTCTACAACATAAGTCCTATTTTTCATAATGGATTATTTTATTTTCTTACCATAAAAGGAAAGTTGGCAATTTTAGATGCAACTGAAGAAAAACTATGTTGGAAAGAATTTGAGGAGCCTCAAGCTCCATGTAGCAACTACTTCAACAACTTTCTAGTGGAGTGTGATGGAAATATCTTGTTAGTATCTGAGGGTTATTTTGGAAAATGGGTTCGAATTTTCAAGTTTAATGATTCTACACTAACATGGACCAAAGTTGAAAGCTTAAAAAATCATATGCTTTTTGTTGGTAACACATCCTTTTCTGTTGTGGCAAAGATTCCTGGAATGAAAAACAAAATCTACTTTCCAAGATTTTATGATCAGAATAATGTTTTATTCTTTAGAAACAAACAACTACCACACATTCCAAAATAAAGTGGTAAATTTTCATCATGTGAGAGAACACTTTAATAGTAGTTGGATTGAACCAAGGTGGCACTAAGTTGGATTACGGATTTTCCATCTTTATTTTAAATTTTGTTGTTTGGAAAAACATTTAGTCTTTGTTTTCATTTTGTACTCGTTATAAATTTTATATTGGTCAAATTTCAAATATTATCTTACCTATACCTCTTCTCTTCACATCCCTTTCAAGATTTGTTCTCCTTTTGCATTTCCACATTCCCCCTAAATTTGTTTTATGCCATGGCAATTTGTGTCTTTTGTGAAAATGTTGTGGTTGGTTGGCTTCTTATGGATATGGTT
The DNA here is from genome assembly GCA_037974835.1 of Cicer judaicum. NCBI lineage: Eukaryota > Viridiplantae > Streptophyta > Magnoliopsida > Fabales > Fabaceae > Cicer > Cicer judaicum. The sequence goes on along the minus strand of JBBPBS010001075.1, from coordinate 10,961,427 downwards.
TTTTTTTTGTGTACCAAGTGATGTTTCAATCGTGAACACGTTCTCACAATATTTACAAATTACTAGGTCAGCCCTCAATCCAGGGGCATATTAAATGCACCGGCTGTAGGTAGTCCAACACTACTTGAAGCCACCTTCAGGACCACTGAACAAACTTCATTATGCTGCCTGTCATCTATTTTTGGTGTAAAACTCTCGAGTTAAAAACTCAACCCATATACACCCCTACATTCACGAATCTTAACATTTCCAACATTAACTATGATTGTATGTACTTATGTATTTTTTGACAATACTTTGTTGATATTTAGTTTTGGCGTTATTTGGGTATTATACCAATTACTTCTTTTTTCTCCTTTCGTACTTTTGTTCATGTAGTTTAAAGGATGATATTTAGCCTTTCTTCGATTGTTCTTCATTCATGTTCTGGATCAATTATCCTCTCTCTAATTTAATGTAGAAAACAATATTCTAAATATTTATACGATTCAAATACGATGCTATACCTAATGGATTTTGGTATACATTTGTGGAGTCCGAGTTATGTAGGTCGTATGTTAGGTTTTTGGTGTTTTGTTACTTCTATTGATGATTTTTCTTGATGTACTTGGATTTTCGTAATAAAAGAACGTTCAGAGTTATTCACCTTATTTTAATTTTTGTTACAATGAATTGAAACTTAGTAAAGGCTTTTCATTCGTGTCTTGCACAATGCAATGCAAAAGATAATAATATTTGCTCCTTTCTCTTAAGCAAAAATAATATTTGTTGCTTTCTCTTAATTTCATTAAGATATGAGAAATACTGAACTTTTTTACCTGTATAAGTTAAGTAATTAAAAATGCAGAAATAAATTAATAATACTAAATTTTTGTAGGCATAATATCCAAAACACTTACCTCGCTTGTTTATGCATAACTCAACATGCTTGCTAGTCATTATATTAATGATAACACAATAACTAACATTTCTATGACAATATTTCACGATTTAGGTTTTGTGGTAGCAAATGGTATAGCATGTGGATATGCAACCTCATCTCTTCTTATTACTCTTGCAATTAATGGGACATAAAAGCAAATATTTGGTGACATTGGTGAGTATGTTTGACATATTAATGGTGGCTTTGCTATTCTCTAGCAACGGGGCTACACTTGGTGTTGGTGTTCTTGCCAAGCTAGGAAACTCACATGTGTGATGGAACAAAGTGTGTAACGTATTTGACAAATTTTGTGACCAACTTGTTGTTTCATGTTTGATTTCACTTCTTGGATCAATTACATTCCTATTGCTTGTGATGCTGAGACTTCACTCAAGAAGAACATAAAATGATTAATTCAGAGACCTTATTGAATCATAAATAAATTTATGTGATCGATTATTTATAGTCTACAACTTTGTTATTATATCACACGTAAGATTTGTAAAAGATTCATCAACATGGCTAATGTTTTCCATGTCCATTTAAATGAATTTTATCATAGTAATTTTTCTACAAATTTAACATCTATGAACAAACACAAATCTCTATTTCATCAACGTTTTTTTAAACATTGGTTATAGCATTTGCAAATCCAATGTTTCACTAACATTATAGGCCAATAAACATGTACTCTCTCCATTTCTATTTATAAACAAAAGTGTTGATGTATTTGGTCCAAAAAATAAACACTTTTGCTTATATGAATATAGAGTATATTTTTGCAAACATTGCTTATATGAATATTGATTAGAATTGCAATGAAAAAGTATAGCTTTATATATAGCTTTTATCTCTCTCTCTCTCTTCTTTTATAATTCAAAGCAATATTAGACTATTTCAATTTCCTCAATTTCAACTAAAACTCAAAAAGCTCAACTGTGATTGAAATTGACGCATTTATAGCTTTTATTGTTTATAATGACAATCATAGTTCAAAAGAACTATCATACTCCACCTTAAAAAGTATAACATGAAATTAAACCAATTCGAGAGTTTCTTCTTCATGTCAAAACAATGCTAAAAAATATGGTGCAACCTCCATGTTGGCTTTATCAAGAAGTTCTCCAACAATCGACATAACTTCACATCACACATTGCATAAATTTCAACCAATGCCCATGTACTAACTCACTAGCAATAATTCATCCTTTTCCCAAGCAGACTTAATTCTCATATGTGAATTCAGTTAATGTATGTTTCCGCACAAACTCAGTTTGCATATGCGTATTCCATTTGTGTACACATGGAGACCATCAAAATCACCATTGTTGTTCCAAATTAATGGAATGAGTCAAATGTGCATTTTTTTCTTATATTTGTTTTGTTTCAAATTCTACTAAAATTAAATATAACTTATAGACTTCCATCATGATCTAAATGTATTCTTGAAGAATTATATCACAAATCTTTATAAATGATGACCAATAAAGGTATAAATTGTGCAATTCATCAAAGATGCTAGATTATTAAATTATTAGGTCTTCATAAACTACTTCTCAAGTCTTCATATGCGATGATTTGAGAAAGTTACACTTGTGCAATCCTTCGTAATCAATTATAACTATAGGAGAGTATGCATATACTTTCTAAAACATAAGTATGAAGTATTTGAGTCTTTTAAGACGTGGAAAGACATGGTAGATTTGAAATGTGATTGTAGATAAAAAAGCTCAAAGCCAACAATGGTGGTGAGAACCGTGTCAGGTACGCCTTAACACAACGATGTAGTTGAGCGTATGAATCGAACGTTGACTGAGAGAGTTAGAAACTTGTGTATACAGTCAGGCCTACCAAAATAATTTTGGATAGAAGGAATCAACACAACAACTTACTAGATTAACTGAGGTCCATCTGGGCCATTGAAGGATAGAATACCAAAAGAGGTATGGAGCGAAAATGAGATAGAATACCTGATCAGTCATTAATTTTTCTGTAGAATCTGTAACATTTTTTGAAGTAGAAACATCAACTCTACTTATACCTAATTTCAAAAATAGTAAAAAATTTAATTAAAAATAATTTTCTAATTATTTTTTCAAATCTTATTTTTATAACATAAATTTAAAAAAATTTAAAAAATAAAATAAAATTTCAAAACTTTGGGGTTATTTGAAATGTTCGAAATCTATGTTTTCGAAACTTTGAAAGATTTCCACACATATATATATATATATATTTCAAATCTTTTATGAATGGCTAAAGCTTCGAAGCATTTTGTCATTTCGAAAGTTTGATATGCATCAAAAGGTTCGAACAACTTACATTTCGAAAGTTTGAAATGCTTCAAAAAGTTCGAATAACTTAAATTTCGAAAATTTGGTGTTTATCTAAATTTTCGAAATTTTGAATTTTTTCAAATGTTTTAAAATTACAAAAGGTTCAAAAAACTTATAGAGGGGTAAAATAGTATTTAAAAAAATATGGAAGTGACAGATAAAATAGGAGAATGCGTGCTACAAAACCCAAATTTATAATAAAAAATGATAGTGTTAATTTCACTTAATGTAGAAATAGAAAAACCTTAAATAAAATCGAACGGAAGAAGCTAGACAAAATAGTTATAATAAAAATGCTCTAAGATTCTAAGATTCTCAACACTATTATGCTCTTTTCCTTTTTGTAGTTAAAAGTTGTTTAAATTTTTAATATTTTCTCCGTTCCAACACATTTGTAAAAATGACTTTTTTTTTAATTAAAATTAAAAATTATTTTGAAAAATTATTTATAAGAATTATTTTAAAAAATACATTTTCTAATAATATGTAATATTTATCATGTTAAGTTTTTAATAATAATTATTAAATTACTATTTTTAATTAGTAAAAAAAAAATTTAAGTAAATTTTCCTAAAAAATGTTTTTTTAAATATAAAATAAGAATTACCTTTTAAAAATCTTAAACAAGGCTTAAAGAAGAAACAAAAACATAACTAATCCAAATTAATATTTATTTCCGACTGACATATTTCCGGCGAGCGAGTGTGTGGCGTCTGCCATTATCACCGGCGAAGCAAACGTGACATGCTCATTGATGACAGTTTCCAAATCTTCATTATTTCTAAGACACAGTTTCCAGCTATGTCCCACACAATTCTCCATGGAACCACATTCATTGCATTACAAACTCACTCTTGCATTGAAATCATGCAAAAACATCTCCGAAGTTCGTCAAATTCATTGCTACATGATTAAAACCTCTCTCACCAACGTTCCTTTTACTCTCAGCAAGCTTCTCGCTGCTTCCATTTTAGACATGGATTATGCATCCTCCATTTGCAGTTATATCCAAAACCCTAATCTTTTCATGTTCAATACAATGCTTAGAGGTTATTCTATTAGCAATTTTTCAAATAAAGCTTTTCCCATTTTTAATGAACTCAGGAATCGTGGAATTGAACTTGACCAATTTTCTTTCGTAACGGTGCTTAAAGCTTGTGGTCGAAGTTTAGAGGTTAGGTTTGGTCAAGGGATTCATGGGATTTCTGTGAAGTCAGGGAATAGAATGTTTGTTGATGTGAACAATACCCTTTTGCATTTCTATAGTGTTTGTAGAAGAATTGATGATGCACATAAGGTGTTTGATGAATTTATTGAGAGAAATGATTTGGTGTCTTGGAACATTTTGATGGGTGGGTGTCTTTTTGTTTCGAAGTATAGTTTGGTTTTTGAGTTATTCTTGAAGATGTGCTTTGGTGGGATTAAAGCTAGTGTGGCAACTATGTTGAGTCTTTTGTCTGCAGCTGGTGATATAGGGAACTTTGTTTTGGGGAAGTCTCTTCATGGTTACTGTATCCGAATCGGATTTTGTTCTAATTTAAATGTTGTTACTGCATTGATTGATATGTATGCAAAAACGGGTTGTATCTATTTGGCGCGAAAAGTTTTCGATGGCCTAGAGGAAAAGGATGTTGTCTTATGGAACTGTTTAATAGGAAACTATGCAAAGAATAGCCTGGTTGAAGAAGCAGTGGTCTTATTACAGAAAATGAGACATGAGGGAGTTAAACCGAATTCTTCTACCTTTGTGGGGCTGCTTTCAGATTGGCCTGCATCTGGATCTATGCAGGTAGTTCGTTACGTTATTAGTTTGATCGAAGAGGAGAAACTAGAACTGGATGTGGTTCTTGGAACAGCTCTTGTTGATGTGTATGCTAAATGTGGCTTTCTAGATGAGGCCATGAACATATTTGAGAAGATGGGTGATAAAGATGTGAAATCTTGGACAGCCATGATTTCAGGTTATGGAATTCATGGGCAGCCAGTTAATGCCATACATCTTTTCAAAAGGATGGAGAATGAAGGGTTTAGACCTAATGAAGTTACCTTTTTGGCAATTCTTACTGCTTGTAGTCATGGAGGACTTGTTATTGAGGGGATGGATATTTTTAAGCGCGTGGTTCAGGAACTTGGATTTTCACCATGGGTTGAGCATTATGGATGTCTTATTGATCTTTTGGGTCGAGCAGGAATGCTACATGAAGCACTTGAGCTAATCAAGAGCTTGCCAATTAAGGGTGATGCTACTGCATGGCGGACACTGCTTGCTGCCTGCCGAGTCCACGGAGATGTTAAATTGGGGGAATGTGTGAAAGATGTGTTGAACAACATTTATACTGCTCATCCTACAGATACCATCCTCATTTCCAGCACTTATGCAGTTGCTGGAAGAATCTCAGATCTTACAAGAGTGCAAGAAATGAAGCAAAAAAATGTTACTTTAGGCATTTATGGGGTGCATGAAACAGAGGGTGAAAGTATGGCAAAGGAGGCTGGGCTCAGCAGAGTTGAAATTGATACTTAGGGAAGGAACACTAAAGGTTTATGAAGAAGTGTTGTCTCTGTTGCACAAAGTGGCAGCTTCTGCTGTGCGCAAAAGTTCCTCATGAAATGACTGAACATAGACCGCTGTCCCTCGTGACCTTTAGGAAGAAAACACGGTGCACACAATTTTGATATTTATTACTCAAGTTGGTTCAATCTCTGCTTGTGTGGAATGGTCTGTGTTTGCGCAGTTTGATTGGATCGATTTATGGTGGTGCATCAAAATTAAATGAAGCCTTCAATAAAACCGGTGAGGGTAAAATTTTGAGCCCTCAGAGTCTGTTGCAGCTAGTGAAAGGGGGGATATCCCTATGCTGTTTACATGATTGAGCTCTTAATAGTTTGAATTGATATTGTCTCGAGTTCAGCCAGGGATATAAATTGAGTTTTAAAGTGTTACAATCAAGAAGCACTCTATTCCAATTGTAGAGATTGCATTGATATCTTTGTATAACCCTATAGTTATTTGTTAACTAGTTAGTTGGGGTTGAGATAATTAAAGAAATAAAGTATGGTGCCTGTAAATAAGAAGAGGAGTTGAGAGGGACTAGTGAGTGATTTGTGAGAGAACTGTGGTCTTAGGGTAGTTTAGAGATACTGCATTGTTGTTCTACATTAAGGGGGATTTTCTCTGTTCTTTCTAATAAGATAACATTCCTTATCAATATATTTGTTGAAGATAGGGTTTAGCTTATAGTCAGGATGGACTAAGCTCCTATAACTTTTTATTTTATAATAACTCAAATGAAGGTTATTTCATTCAGATGTATGCTGATAGCTGTTTGCTGTTTGGTTCCTTGTCTTAGAGTCTATTAAGCCCTTGTATTTGAATAATCAGTTTGACTGCAATTTCTCCCCCAAGAGAATAATTACTCAAAAATACTTTATTTGCATTTGCATGTACAAGAAAAAGGAAGAGGAGAAGGATGCTTTGATATTTCAGAGCAGTTGCTACTACTCCGAACAAATATGTTCAGGCCTAATGAGGAAGCCCATGTCTAACCATGTCAGGCCCAAACAGTATAGTTAACCATAGAGATGAGAATAGGCTAGGCCGTCCGTAGGGCCTATGACCTAGTCTACTTATGGCATTTCAGTATGCTAAGAGATAAATTTTTTAAATGGGGGTATAAGTTCAATTTAGGGCTACAAAATCCAATTTTCACACAATTACTCTTATACCTCTCAAAATGTAAAAAATTCAATTTTGTCTTTTTTATTTTCATTCAATCAAAGGTAAAAAAAAATATTCCAAAATCTTACCCCTCATCAAAATTTCCAATAATTAAATTGTTTTCCCTAAAAATTTGGTATACAAATTAATACTACCAAAAATTTTAAGGAACAAAATTTTCAATAGTATAAATTGTCTGCTGGAAATTTCACCAACAAAATTTCTAAAATTATTTATTCTACTGGAAATTGTGCCTTGAAATTTTTGGTAGTTACTTTTATTATACCGAAAATTTGTGTCTTAAATTTCTGACAGTTACTTTTATTGTATCAAAAATTTTAAAATTTATACATAATTTTTTTTCTTTTGATTTTTTTGAATTTTTTTTTTGAATTAGGGATGAAAAAAACACCATTATGTATAGATTTTATTGAAGAAAATCAAATTTTTGAGTAGTGAGAAACTATCATATATAGACAAGAGAAGTTGACTGACAAAATATTGTAGTTGTTATGATGATTCACTCTCAAAAAGAGAAGAAATAGTTTATGTATTATTTGTTTAATGTGTAAACTTCACAACCAATAAGATACTATTTCTTATTTTTTTCAAAAGTTGTTCTCCTATTAGATTATGTATGGGATTAAACTCGAGAATGTTGAATTTTCGTTCCTCTAGTTCTAACTGGAAAAAAATTAAATGAAAAATGGATTTTTTTTTTAAAATGTGAAATAAATTTTTTAGTAATAAATTTTCAATATTAAAAATATTAAAAATGAAATTTTCAGTTGAGACCAATTATTGAATTTTTAAATGACACCGATTTTTGATATTTCAAAATTGAAATTTTCATTATTGAAAAATAATTATTCAAAATTACGTTTCTAAAAAAATTATTTTTTGAATTTTTATTTTATTTTTACCGTATATTTAAGAGTTCTTAGTAAATTAAGTGATAAATTTTTAGATAGAATTATAAATTCAATTATAGAAATACAAAATCTAATTTTCAGTAAAGTTGGTTTAGAAGAAAGACACTCATAATGGACATAGAACAAGACCGAAACCCAAGGCGCTCTTCAGCACAGTTGTAGATATGGATAAGACTTTTCATCAGCTTACATTTTTTTTTTGGAGGTGGCTTTGGAAAATGAGCAAGATGGTAAGTATCTGGCAAAGAGATTCCTTCAAGGTTTTCATGACTTTCTTTTTTTAACACATAAAATTGCCACCTCTTATATAACTTATTTAAAATTTATTAGAATATCAATATATTGGTAAGAGTTTAATGCATATGTATGACAGTGTAAAAAAAAATTAGGCCATCATTGCCTCTCCATTAAATTGATAATGTTAAGCTAAAATCATACTTAGTTACACAAACAAACTAGATATTATTCAACCACCAAATGTTGCTTTCACGTTTAAGAAATTAAAATGAAGTTGATTTTGGCTCAATATAATGCCACAAATGTTGTGCACAACTTTAAAGGCAAAATTCCTTGTTGGACCCGGGATCCTTGTTCTCAAAGGTGGCACCAAACACAGATCAACCTGTTGAGTTATGAAGTTATACCAATGTGCAAAAGTGAGTGCAAACCAGCCTACCACTCTAGAGTGCTGGACCCACAATGCATTCACACATTGGAAGCATCTTATGCACCATATGTACCTTGGTACACAGTAAAAACAAGTTTTTGTCTAATCATTCGGTACGAAGTAATATTTATTTTGTCACTAAATAAGATGATAAATATTGTAAAAAATTTATGTACACAATTGTGAAATTCTAAATTTAATTTGATATTTTTTTAATTGAGTTAGAATTTAAAGTCAACAAATTGATCCTTAAATTGCTTATCTACCAAATAATGAAGGCATGCAACTTTAACAACTTTTAAAAGGATGGTATATAATTAAACCGTGCTGAATAAGATTTACTCCAAAAAGAAGTTACGGATTAATGTTGCTTTTTACATTTGTGATTTGTACACATACACAAACTGTATGATTCAGATTAGCTTCCTTCTAACCATGTTTGAAATGGAATTATATATATTGACATATAAAACTCCATATAACAATAAATGTTCATACATTGAAATTGTTTTTGTAGATTGTACATTTTATATATTGTGTGGCAATTTTTAGAATAGAATAAATTTAGACACGAAATCAGTGAGAAAATTAAGCTTATATTGACAGGTGCGTATATGAAGCTATCATCTATATATTTTGATTTTTCATATTCTCTTTGCACAATAATAATAACCGGATATTTGAGCCCAAATTTGAATATCCTCTTGTGTCCCCTTTGCTCCTAATAATTTACTAGATCATAGTGAATTTAGTCCTTTCTCTAAATGTTGAGGAATAAGTTCCTCAAACATTGCTATTTACACTTGTAGTTCTTGAAGCTATAAATGGATCTTTAATTAAATTATAGTCCAAGGGCAAGCATCATATTACAACCACCATTGCTTTCAAATACAAGGTTACATTTCTTATTGGGCAACTTGTAAGTATTCATTTAAGTATGAATTATACTTATTTAAAGATCACAAGCAATTTTATCAAATATGCATAAAGTAAATAAATATTTAATTTATGTAAAAAAACATGTGTGCAAATATAAATATAAAATTATTGTAACGAAAAAAAGTAAGGTATAAAATGAAGAAAATCCTAATTTTGGTAACTCTCGCAAACTCAAGTTGAGATTCTCTCCAATTCTCAAAAGAAATATTTAAATGAAATAAATAGAGAGTACTATAGTTTATTTTTTGATAAACTTTTTATTTATAAAATCAATAAATATTTAGATGAAATAAATAGAGTACTATAGTTTTTTTTTATGGGTCCTAATATATACAAAAAATATTATAATGAAAGAAATGGAGAGGATGAAAAATGGAGGTAAACATGGGGTTGGCAGGACTTCATTAATGTTTAATTAGAAATAATTTAGGGATTGTTCTTCTAATATTGTACTCTCACTATTTGATTAAATGAAAATAACATGATAAAAAAGTTTTGTCCAAATAATGATTAATTTGTTTTTCATTTTTTATCGTGTCTCACTAATTTAACTATCATATGTTCGTTGGTACAAGTAGCAAATTCAGCCAGACAAGATACCAAACACAGTGGTGAATAACATGTCAGCTATCACTTGTTGATGCTAGCTTGGCACATTCATTAATATAGGAAGATCGTTAAAATCGCACAAAACGTGCATAAATAGAAACAAAAAAAAGAACACAAAAGAAAGTACATTAATATTGGAAACATTGTAGGTGTAACATCTTAATCAGATCCAAGCGTGCAAGATGATGATGGTGATTTTTTGGAAATGAGAGAAGCGAGCTGAAAAGAAAACACTTAGATTTAAATGCCGTGTAATGCTGTTATCGTTCATTTAAGTATTTAAAATTTTCATGCTGAAAATAATTGAATATAGACTAATCTTATTAGAGAGTAGAATTGAATGATGACTACAACATTTTATTTATTAGAAAAAAAAATTATAAATTAGTTTTACATTGATATTTAATGAAAATTGAATAAAAAATAGTTTTATTTAAAAAAGAGATTACAATTTATATACACATGACATAATAATTCATTTATATTGAATATGGTAAAATTATTTTATATTATCGATGCATAATCAATATACTTTTTGTTTATAAACTTACTTACAAAAAGTTCTTTTTAGGAACCTACTTCAAAAAAGTTGTCAAAAAGTCTGGATAACATACATTTGTAAGTGTTGGCTATTGTCTAATATACATTTTTAATAATAGCTCTTCTCTTTCGTTAATTAATTTATTTATTTTATGAGTTTGTATTTGGAAAATAATTCAAAATTAATTATTGAATTGTCAAATTGAGATACATTTGATCATTAAATAATTTAAACCCTAGATTTATATATTTTTTTCTTCATTTAAAATTTGTGATTTATAAAATAGATTTGACTCATTTAAAGTGAATAATTAATTTTAAAAAATAAAATGAGTGATATAAACTTTTGATAATCAAATCAATTGTTGATATTATTGATATATGTATGACTAGGGATGTGCATGCATGGTGTAATAGTTAAATCAAATTGGACCGTATCAATAATTTGCTTTAGGTTTTAAAAATTACATTTGAATCAAGTTCAATGTAGTCATCAAAAGGTTTAATTAAAAAAGTTTTTAAGAAGAATTTTGATTATTTTTTATGAAAAGTTTTTGAAGAAAAAAATAATTTAAAATATTTTTTTGATTTTTTTTCCAGAAAAACAAATTTCAAAAAAATTTTAAGAGAAAAAAATGTTAATTAAAATTAAAAAAGTTTTAAAATTGTTAAACTGATTTTTGAATTAAGTTTGGTTAACTGAATTGTTCTAAATATGTGGTTCCATTCATAACTCATTTTATTTTTTGAGTGCAATACAATCTAATTTGTTAATATAGTCAAATTAATCATATATTTTACATACCCGACTATCATGAAATGTTATATCATCCACCATAATTTTTTAACTTTATCGACTTTTAACCTTAAAAAAAATCCGATAAAGTAATATATTTATCTGTATTATTCAATTAATATCTGGAATGAGAGTGAAAATGAATGAAAAAGTAAAAATAATTGAATAGTTAAAATCAACGCATTACTCCAATACGAGCGGATCCATTTTTATGTAATATAATTATCTACTTTAGTCTAACTTTTCATGTTGGATAAGACTATATAGATAACAAAACTCTTTTACATCAAGTTTAAGTTACTGGACTTTTAAAATTATATACAAACTAAGACAAATGAAAGAGAACCGTGACATTTCATTCAAATGTTTTTGAGTTATCTCATCGTGATATATGCATTTATGACATTGTATTGCCAAAATAATATATATATGAAAGATCCTTATTTCTCTTTTGAATTATTATTTTTTGTAACGAATTTGGCTTCTGTTTTCATAGATTATGAATAATATTCTTGTCGCGAATAGATAGATCCCTAGAGTTGTATAACTTAAAAGTAGCATATGTTTTAACTAGCCATGCAGTTGACTTCTCACAAATATAGAATGAGAAAGAAATGGAAATACACTCATGATCTACACCACACCCATTAATTATATATTTAATAAAATTGCAGCCAAAATAAGTATAAAATTGAATCTTATAAAGTAATAAAATATCTAATTTATTCATGTTATATATATAAATGTTTCTTAAAATTCGCTAAATAATAAAAACTCTCAAATATGACTTCAATTTTAAAATATTTGAAACTTTAAGATATGTTGATCAATTCTTTATGTTATTATTCTAGACTCAATAAAATTGGTTTATTTCCTCTATTAATGTATTGTTTTGATGAATATGTTCAAAATAATTTTTTTTAAAAGAAAAAATATTGAACACTTTAAATTTTTAAAATTCTACAATTACTTTGAAGATCTTATTCCACCGTGATGAATTTTTTTAAAATTTAAATTTTTTTATTTATAATATGAAAAATACGACAATAAGAATCGATATGTTTAACAAGTTAATTAATGACAGTAATTTTTTAAAGATTAATATAAATAATATTTTTTTACATACATAAAATGTGTAACACAATAAGATATCACAAATTTCCTTAAACAAAAAAACATATTACAAGATTTTCATTGCAATTACAATTACAATAGAAAGATAGTAGTAACCCTTCATTTGAATAAAAACACGAAAAATAGCAAAAGATAAAAAGGAATGAGCATGATAAACAAGCTATTAATTCTCTATATATACTATATGTGAAGTAGAGTCAACTATTTCGAATAAAAAACACTCACCAACCAAAAAGAAAGGCCAAATAGTATGTGCCAAAATAGAGGAAAATTGTGAGCTATTTGCTATAAGATTTTATTTCAAAAGGGCCAAGCCTATTATCAGCCAGCCTTGAATTGTACATAGCTTTCTTGTACTCACACCATGTGAACTCTTTGTACAAACTCTCCTCTTTTTTTAACATTAATGAAGGTAAAGGCACTATCTTTTCACTCAAGGGTGGTCCTCCAAAGTATATCATCGACAACCTTGACTTTGTTGTGTCAGCCATAACCCTGTGCTTTACACTTTTGAATCTACCATTAGTCAATACCTGCATCCATTTTCAACCCTCACATCATTCAAACAATTTTAGAGGATTTTTTTATAGTAAAAAACTGA